>JABTXL010006712.1:28952605-28971263 GCA_025134845.1 Neodon shergylaensis
TGGACAGATGGGTAGTGTGTGGACTGTGGATACACTGGACAGATGGGAAGTGTGTACACTGGGGATACACCGGACAAATTGGTATTATTACACTGTGGATACCAGACAAATGAGCAGGGTGTGTGCACTGTGGTTACTCTGGACAAATTGGTAGTATGTGCACTATGGATACACTGGGCAGATGGGTAGTGTGTACACTGTGGAAACACTAGACAAATGGGTAGTGTGGATGCAGTGGTTACACTGGAACAATGGGTCGTGTGTACACAGTTGTTCTTGGACATATGGGTGATTCAGAGTGGAATGCAGACCATCATAGTACTCAAAACAGCAGTTAAAAATTCATGAATTTCTGGATCTTTTTGCAATAATTTTTGGCCATGATTGAACATGAGTTCAAAGTGAGGGGCTTCTGTACCACACTTTTGAAAATACAATTGCTATTGCAGTATATATCTTAAGGTTTTTTATTAAGATTATAATTTACTTAGAACATTTCTACCTTCCCTTTTCTCATTCCAAACATTTCCATAAACTTTTCCCCATTCTGCTTCAAACTCATGGCCACTTTTTTTAATCTGTTATTTGCAGCATTTTTTAAATGAAGCATTCTTTATTTTTTAACTTTATAAAAACTACAAAGCCTATCTTTGAAGTATATCAATATATAGTTAATGTTAATAATTAAAAATTAGTAGTTACAATAATAAAATATGTACTGGGCAACATTAAGTTATATTTATGTTTACTAATATAGAAGATAGAAAAAGATTTTCAGAAAAATCAAGTAAATTTGCCTTTATTTTTGTCTTAACAAAAATTGACCTAAAGAAGTTTAAAGTACATTTATTTTAAGCAAATACATAGCTTAAAATGTAATTACTTTAATGAAATTTGAATTTTCCTACAATGTCATAAAGAAACACTTTAACATATCTTAAAATGTGTTCAGGCAACAGATCATTTTAAGGCTTTGTAAGAAAATCTGCATAAAATTCTACCAAGTCAAATATAAACAATTGCTAGTAGCACATATAATCAAGATATTAAAGTTTCTTAGCATGAAAAGAACTTTAGGGCTTTTTATCATTGTTCAAGAATTTTGTCATTTTTTAAAACGAAAAAGAATTTCTAAATGAACTAATTAAACATTGCAACAGAAACGACACCTTGGTATGTGTATTTACAGCCTGTGAAATCTCGACAATGTGTGGAAATGTTAGAGAGAATAAAATGAAATTAAAATGAAGGAATTTAAAAACCTAAACTATTGTGAAAGGAAGTGAGAGAATGTACCACAATTCTGTACATTTCTGTAGGACAGAAATTTCTGTGTTATTCACTTAGTATGCTGACTATATGAACTTTGTTCATTCAGTTGGAGTTCATTTTTCTTTTCTGTAGTTTAATATAGACGCAGTCGGCATAGCCCAAGACTAGTCTGTTACTATGTATTCCAGGCTGACTCTGAATTCAGGGTACTGCTGCCTGGCTCTGTAATCCTGGGATTATAACAATATGTCACCCCACCTAGATTTTTTTGTCTGTCATTTTCTTTTTCATAGTCTTGTTTTTTTTTTAATGTATTTTATTATGTACAAATGAGTCTGGTGCTTTTTTATTAGAAAACATTTTATAAGTTACCTTAGAAAATAATCATATTAACTGATTTTGTTGACAAATCTGTAGGTTCAGCCAAATGACCTACTGAAAATGCAAATGTAGCATTTTGTGCTTTCTATTAAATAAACATTGATTATTTCCACTTAGGTTTTTTTTTAAATTTTAAAGTCTCACATCTACTCATTCTTATATAAATTACAGAAATATATGTACACTTGTTTTGAAGATATAAGCTTAGCTCTTCATATATAAAAGAAAATGATTTTCAGAAACAATGAATGTTAAAAAGTAATCATCGTTATTCAAGGACTCATAGAGAAGCTAGAAGCACCCACAAGATTATATCAGCAAAAGCCATCTGATTCACTTCCTATTTCCCCATTGGTGTCCAATCTTTAGTGACCCAGCAAACACATCTCAGACTTACTGGCCATGGCAATTATAATCTACATATTCTTTTTTATAGACAGAGTGTCTGAAATAATTTCTAAATCTATCATCTTGCTTAAGGTTTTATTTTTAGTAAGATGATATCAAGCCTTTGAAATCAAATACAATAACATTTTGAAGTGAGAACTGCGAGTTCTGGGCATATGAAGGAAGCGTAACAAGGCAGTAATTTTCCTGAATGGCCTCTGCAACTTAAAAATAGCTTTGCTTTCCCTTCCACCTAGAGCTTAAAGCAGACAAACCGGATTCTAAAAACATATTTTCACATATTGTGTTACTTATAAAAGGTGATGATTGGTTTTAAGATTTGTTTTCCTCTTAGATCTGTGCTGTTCTTTATCTAATACCTGTGAATCACCAGGATGTGTTCAACCATCCCTGAATATGATCTTTCTGGTTTTTTTTTAAATATAAGCTTCATGTTTAAAGTTAAAGAAAAGAGGTGTTTGCTGAGTCAAGTAAAAGCTCCTAATATGACCCTGATGCATAGAATGCAGAAGGTACAACTTGTTTTTTTCTTTTCCAGTAGTTTTGGCCCTACCACCGCCTAACTACTCAAATACTTAAAACTTATAATTTCCAACCACTACAAACCATGTTTAAACTCTTTCTAACTTCCATCCATCTTTTGAGGCAAGTTACTGTACTGAAACCAAATAACTGTTGATTCAAGGTCATGCCCTATCATCTTCATCTTGTTACAGTTACACTACTGCTGATCTTCAGTTAACTTAGAAGAGTTATCTTTTTTTCACTGACCTGGTAATATAAAACCCTTATTTTACTCACCTTCCTTAAACCTCATTTATGAACCTAGTAGCTAGAGAAAAATACATTCCCAGATCAAGCAAATGATCTTAACTTTGAGTATTCCTTCTGAACTGTCAATAAATGTACTCTATTTCTCTAGAACAAAGATTGGCCAACTTTTTCTATGAATGACCATATCATTATAGCATAACATCAGATGTTTCAAATTTTATGTACTATAAGGTCACTGTTATAGCTACTGAACTCTTGACTTTTAAGTGAAGAAAGCAATAACATTAATATTAGTCTGTACAAGTATGAGGAGCCTAGAAATATCAAAACTTACTATGCTAAATTCTGTTACATAAAATTGTACATTGGTTGCATAAATCCTATGCAAATCTTTCTATAGGCTTTAAGTCTTACCAGTATTACAAATAATAATATAATATAAATTCTGTTTGAATAGTTACTAGACTATTGTTTTAGGGAGGCTAATCAGAAAAAGGTATGCAGATATCCAAATACACACAATAGCTTTTTCCAAATGACTTAAAATTAAAATATACCATAATTTAAAGGTAAGAAATATTATAGAATCTCTTAAAAGTCACTGCAACTAAATCAGTTAATATGGACTCATGAGAAGGTTATGTGGATTTTTTTTCTAGTTTGTTTATATGGTGGATTACATTGACAGATTTTCGGATGATGAACCATCCCTGCAGCTCTGGGATGAAACCGACTTGATCATGGTTAGATGATTTTTCTGATGTGTTCTTAATTGGCTTTGCCAGTATTTTATTGAGTATTTTTGTATCAATTTTCATGAGGAAGATTGGTCTGTAATTCCCTTTCTTAGTAATATATTTGTGTGGTTTGGATATTAGGGTAATTGTAGCTGCATAAAATAAGTTTGGCAATGTTCCTTCCGTTTCTATGGTGTGAAACAATTTGAGGAGTATTGTTGTTAGTTATTCTTCGAAAATGTTGTAGAATTCTGTGCTGAAGCCATCTGGCCCTGAACTTTTTTTGGTTGGGAGACTTTTGATGACTGTTTCTATTTCTTTAGTAGTTTTAGGTCTATTTAATTTGCTTATCTGGTCTTGATTTAAATTGGGTAAGTGATATTTATGTAGAAAGTTGTCCATTTCCTTTAAGTTTTCCAATTTTGTGAAGTACAGATTTTTTAAATATGACCTGATGATTCTCTGTATTTCCGCCATGTCTGTTGTTATCTTTCCTTTTAATTTCTGATTTTGTTAATTTGGATATTCTCTCTCTAGGCATTTTGGTTAGTTTGGATAAAGGTTTGTCTATTTTGTTGATTTTCTCAAAGAAGCAGCTCTTTGTTGCATTGATCCTTCGAATATTTTTCTTTGTTTCTATGTTGTTGATTTCAGGTCTCACTTTGATTATTTCCTGTCATCTTGTCCTCCTGGGTGAGTTTACTTCTTTTTGTTCTAGAGTTTTCAGGTGTTCTGTTAACTCACTAGTGTGGGTTTTTTCCAGCTTCTATATGTAGGCATTTAGTGCTATGAACTTTCCTCTTAACACTGCTTTCACTGTGTCCCATAAATTTGGGTATGTTTTGTGGTCATTTTCATTGAATTTTAAGAAGTCTTTAATTTCTTCCTTGACCCATTGATGATTTGGGTGAGCATTGTTTAATTTCCATGTGTTTATGGACTTTCTGAAATTAGTGTTGCTGTTGAATTCTAATTTTAAGCCATGGCGATCTGATAAGATACATTGTGTCTGTGGAGGTTTGCTTTGTTACCTAGTATGTGGTCAATTTTTGAGAAGGTTCCACCAGGTCCAAAGAAGAAGTATTCTCGTTAGATGCTGAAAATAACCTTCGACAAGATACAACATTCTTTCATAACAAAGGTCTTGGAAAAAAACAGGGATAAAAGAAACATACCTAAACATAATAAAATCGTATACAGCAAGCCAACAGCCAACATCAAACTAAATGGAGAGAAACTCAAAGGGATCCCACTGAAATCAAGAACAAGACAAGGTTGTCCACTCTCTCCCTATTCAATATAGTACATGAGTTTCTAGCTAGAGCAATAAGACAACAAAAGAGATCAAGGGGATACAAATCAGAAAAGAAGAAGTCAAACCTTTACTATATACTGATGATATGATAGTTTACATAAGTGATCCCAAAAATTCTACCAAGGAACTTGTACAGCTTATAAACACTTTCAGTAATATAGCAGGATACAAGATTAACTCAAAGAAAAATAGTAGCCTTCGTTTACACAGATAATAAATGGGCTGAGAAAGAAATCCAAGAAACATCACCCTTCACAATAGTCACAATAACATAAAATATCTTGGAGTATTGCTAACCAAACCAGTAGAAGACCTTAATGATAAGAACTTTAAATCTTTGAAGAATGAAATTGAAGAAGACACCAAAAATAAGAAAGATCTCCCATGCTCTTGGGTCAGTAGAGTTGACATAGTAAAAAATGGCAGTCTTACCAAAAGCAGTCTACAGATTCAATATATTATCCACCAAAATCCCAGCAAAATTCTTCACAGATCTTGAAAGAACAATATTCAACTTAATATGGAAAAAAAAAAAACGGGGTAGCCAAAACAATCTGGTACAATAAAACAACTTTTGGAGGCATCACAATCCCTGCCTTCAAATTCTACTACAGAGCTATAGTACTGAAAACAGCCTGGTATTGGCATAAAAAGAGACACAAGGACCAATGGAACTGAATTGAAGACCCGGGTATCAGTCCACACACATATGAACACATGATCATAAGGGAAATAGAAAAAGACAAGATATCCTGAGTAAATTGAAGCATGGGGACCATGAGAGAGAGTAGAAAGGGAGTGGAAAGGAAGGTAGGGTTGTGGAGAAAAATATATAGCTCAATAAAAATAATTAAAAAATAAAAATTGTGGACTCATTTCTCATTCCCATTTTCCTCTCTTATTAAAGGGCTTTAAGCATACATTTGTTATACCTCTTAGATACTTTTAGCTCTTGATAATTTCTCAACACAGATGAATTAATGTTCTTTTTAAAAAATATTTCTCAGTATTATTTATGACAATCCATCTTCACATTTTCAATCCAGTTTGAGAAACGCCAGTTTTCTCTACCTTGAATTTCTGTAAAAGCCTCCTATCTAGTTTCGCTTTGCACCTGTGTGACTATCCTGTGTCTGTTCTGCACATAAATAACTCCCCATTGACTTTCCTTTGTCTCTGCAGGAATACAAACTTTAATACCTATGCTCATGAAGTATTTTTTGATTGTGTCCCTAAAAAAGCTTCTCTCTTCTTAACTACTGACTATTTAAACCACAGACGTGCAGAGAGTTTTTGTTCTTCAAATTCTTCATTGTTTTGCTCCCATGTTGTTTTTAAACTATATCTTGTCTACATGGTATGTTCCTCTTCTTTTCTTTGTTCAACTCACTTGTATTTAGTCTTCTACATTCTTGATATCTTTCTTAATTAGTATTGTTACATATGTATATGTATATTGTGTGTGACCATTTACTGACAGTTCAAAAAGTTTTACCTTGGAGAAATTTTTGGGTTAATATAATATTTGAGGCTATAATGGTTATAACACTGTAAATAAACTCTCCCACAATTTTCATAAATATAATTAAGTGACTTATTATGAAATGATATTGCTCTCCTTCATTTGGGTAAAATGTGAGCCTGAAATGGCCACTGTCTTATTCTGAACTCTATGCCCAATACTTTCTACTATATTTGACTGATAGATTTTCTTATATATTTGTAGAAAAAACATGAATTAGGTAAGATTATAATAATTATATAAATAACCATGCACAGAAATCAGATATAAGATAAGTAATATTGATTTACTTGATTTTGAAATTTGGAAGATAAGAGAAAATGCCTGCTTATATATTCAACTGACATAGGTAATATGATGTTTATTAAAAATTTGTCATGTATTTATATTTTATTTAATAGTTTTAATTTCAATATTAAACATTTAAGCAATAATCAGGGTATTATATATTGTAGCTTTAACAAAAGTAGTTATACTAAAATTATTTGGTAAAATAATAATCACAATGGGAAAGCTATAACTTAATTAAAAGAAGTTTGTCTAAAAATTTGAGGGTCTTGTTTATATAGGTATAAAATATTTAAATAAAAACTAATATACATTTATTTGTTGAAATGTCAAAATGCTACTTCAGATTAAAATATGACAAAACCTAGGGCTTTGGCAGAGGATTTAGTTTCAATTCCCAGCATCCACATAATAACTTGCAAGTGATTGTAACTCCAGTTCCAAGGAACACAATGTTCTGTGCTCTGCAGGCCTAAGGCACACATGCACAAATATACACATGAATTTCAACCTAATGTTGAAGTAGAGGAATAAGAACCATTCAGAATAGTATGGTTCCACAGTAAATTCATCAGTTCAAATTCTCAACCTAGGAAATAAATCGCTCAAAGTAGCAAACTTATAGTTCATAACTGCAAGTCAGTGAGTTTTCTTTACTCCTTTAATCTGTACTCTGTCTTTTCAAAGACTTTGTTTTATTTTTTGAAACCATTTACTTACTTTTATAACTGTCTGTACTCTCTCTCTCTCTCCCAAGCCTATGTACATTATTTGAACACATGTGTCTCATTTGGGGGTCTTTTATGTCTGAATCTGTCCTCCTGTAATACTTTCTCTGTTCAGGAGTGCTTCATAAATGCTAAGCAGTGTGGCCAGGACTAAGAATGATTTGCCTTTTGGCTCTGCCCAGTCCAATATGGCAGAGGTCTGTTCAGTGCCAGCTCTGAGAGCCATTCTCACAGCCCCATCCAGGCACACAGTGGGTCTATGTTGCCATTAAGCAAGTTGTGTTGCTCTGCTCACAAACCCTATTCAAATTGCTTGGTCTCCTGAAAGAGCCAGAGCTGTTTGTGCTACTAGCGCGAACCAGGAAGCCTTTTTAAAGGAGCTGTGCAGTTTTTGCTGCTACCATTGAGTCAGGAAGGCTTCTCTTAAAGGAATTGTTCCTCTGCTTACTTCCAGCAAACAGAACAAATCTGGGAGAAAAAAAAATGTGGTTACCATGAAGCTGTGCTTGGCTCCTGTTTTTGTGGGTCTAGAAGTCTTCTTTTTTAAGGTTTTTTTTTTTGAGGTCTTTTGTGTATCCATGCTCAGACAGTGGACACCAATTTGTAGGTGAAAGGTACTCGTTCGTTTCTCGGCCACCCAGACCTGAAATAATTACACAGAAACTATATTAATTAGAGCATTGCTTGGCCAATTAGCTCATGTATTGGGTATCTAACTCATCTATTAAAAGATAACAACAATGTTTTTTCCTAACTGAAAATTGTCCTTCAAATCTACAAAGGATCCAACTGTTTTCTTAAGCTTCAAGTTTCTGTCATTGTGTCTGTCATCACTATTGCCCAGTTAAGACTGCCACACATTAAATCAACTTCAACCAAAATCCTCAAAGCTTCCTCCTGCTGCAACATGCCAACAACACTGTTGGGGGGAATTTATAGTCTACTTTCTTAAAGGGGTATTCAAATAGAAGAAAGACAAAATTGGGACAAGGAAGCCCTGTATTCCTATATGTCATAATTTGTTGAATCTCCATGGGAAGCTTTTCTTCTCTGAGGAGTGGATGGGGGTGGGGTGGGTAGAAGGTGGTGATGGGGGAACAGAAGAAGGGAAGAATGGTATGTTAAATGAGAAAACTGGGAATGGTATGTTAAATGAGAAAAGATTGTTTAAATAAATAAATAAATAAATAAATAAATAAATATTCAGCTAAAAACTAAAAAGCTGAAAAAAGATATTGATGATTGAAAAATCATTTAGTATGTCTATGAATAAACATAAATAATATTAATTTTTCATAACCAAATAGTAGCAAAGTTCACGATGAAACTGCTTCAATCAGATTCTCTCTTCACCTGTTACATTATTTTTTTAAATTGACTCAAGAGATAGGAGCACCTGAGATAATATAATATTTTGATAATCTACATGAGAAACAGAAAAAGATAAGATCTCATGAGTAAATTGGGAGCATAGGGACCTTGGGATAGGGTTAAAGGGGAGGGGATAAGCAGGGAGGGGAGCAGAGAAAAATGTAGAGCTCAATAAACATCAATAAAAAAAGAAACAAAAAATATTTTGATAATTTTATATAAAGTGATATCATAGTGCATATACTTCTAGGTGAAAGGTCATACATTATATTTGATGATTTCTCTTTTATTTTCTATAGTCTCATCACATTTATTTAGTCTCTACACTAATAACATCTAGTCTTCTCATTCTAACATGTAACCCTATCTAGTGTGTTTCAAATTATGACCAACAACATCAAAATAAAAATAATTTATCAGCATTGTTCAAATAAAACTATTACCCAGAAATTACATTTGTGTTTGTAATGTAATCTATATACATGCAATAGAAAATGATTCCTTGCCATATGTGTGTGTGCATATATGTGTGTTCAGATACACATAAATATAGTTGCTTCTTTCCATACGATTTAACTGTTGAATGACTTATCAAAAAATGAATTATTGGATTCTATGATTTTAGTAGTTGAAGCCTTATTCAAGATTGTTTATAACAACACCTACATGGGCTAACATTTTTTTAAGGTCACACATAACAAAGATAAGTGTAAATTCTGTCCTTCAATTGTCTCTCAGTCAAGCTCCAGAATATCTGCCTAGAAACAAATTTCTCTGAGTACTACAGGACCAGTCAAGTGACTGTATTTCCTTTCCCACTCTGGTTTTGTACAGTTTCTATCAACTCTTTGTTACCAAATTTCTCAGTATGAAGAAATCTGATTTTATTAGCCCTATTCAATAGTTACAGCAACTATTCCATAAGGATGAATTTAATTTCCTTCCTTGGATGTTTATGCCTCCTTCATTCAGGATAATTATTTTGTTTCTCTACAATTGTTCATATTGTCATGGTGTTCAGCTATTTCCTTAAAATAGAACCATATTATTGCACACGGAAAATATACTGAATTCCAGAAGAAAGCCCAACTTTATTTGAAATCCTATCTCTTGATTCTGGGCCTCTGTCAACATCCGTGTCTTCCTTTGTAAGGATACTGGGTAACACAGAGGCATATCATCATATGAATATTCTCTATATATTACACAGAACTCTGGTCACCAAGAAATGGAGAAGCAAATTAGGGAATAAGAAAATGAATAAAATAATAGTGTCAGAATAGATTTCACATGTAAAATGATTTCACTATTCTGCCTTGGAATAATTACATTAAGCCTGTGGTTGTTGGAAGTCACAAGAAAAGTTTGTTATTCTTAACAGCTTACTTTCAGATTATGAGCTAGAAATCATAAATGACATTAAAATAAAATTTTTAAGTATTGATACTGTTTTAAGTATGGAAAATATTTGAAAATTGAACTTCAAAATCCAATTTACAAGGGAAACCATGTTTCATTGAACTGAGTCAGGGTTAAAGTATGTGTATCCAAAAAAGAAAATAGGAGTATACAGATCAGCATGCTTGGGAAGTGTAACTGGAGTTCTTTGGAGATGAAAAAGGATAAAAGGGAACTGATACAAATATAAGTGCTAAAATATTTTGCTGGTCTATTGAAATATCCACTCCGTTCACATCTGGATCATGCCTAGAGCATTTCCAGGACAACAGGACATTGGCAAAATTCTGAAGAAAACCTTGCTTCTACAAGTTTTTACATACTATCTATGCCATTGCTTAATTGTGTCAGCATGCCGTTATGTATTTCAAAGTAATTTGGCTATCCATTAGCCATTTTATCATATCAGGTTATAGATACACGAGAAGTTATGATATCTGCATGTTCTTGCCTCCCATAGTTTTTCCAATGCCTCTTCATCTTAGTATGACTAATTTTTTGGACTGGGACTCATTACTTAGCACATGGTAGCCTGGAATCTCAATCTTTTATGTCTCAGCCTCTGAAATACAGAGATTATAGACTGTGATAGAACTAGTCCTTAAAGGATAAAATCTGAGGGACTTTATTGGTTGCTCTTCCAGAGGATTTGGTTTAATTCCCAGCTTGTATGTAATGTCTCACAACCAACTGCAACTCCAGTTTCAGGGAATCCAATACTCTCTTCTCACCTCTGTGAGCACCAAGCATGCAAGTGCATGAAGATAAAACACCTACACACAATTTTTAAGAATATTAAAGTTGTTTTCAAGAGTTTTATTTTTATATTTGTTTTTTAGGGATGCCATTCAAATAACGCATAGCGATTAACTTATATAGAAGACAATTAATATCTTAAATTTCTGAATTCCTGAAGACTCCATGTCTAGTATCATGGGTTGTGTAGAGCCATACCTTATCTGAATATGTTAGTTTGGTTTACTGCATACTTATCCTCTAGACTCCTACAACTTCTTGTTTATGGCAACATGAGGCAAATTTTCACCTGCTGTTCTTGTGCCACAAATGTCCTTCTTTGAAAGGATGGAGCTAGAAAACATCATTTTGAGTGAGGTAACCCAGACACAGAAAGACAATTATCACATGTACTCACTCATGGGTGGTTTTTTAAACATAAAGCAAAGAAAACCAGCCTACAAACCACAATCCCAGAGAACTTAGACAACAACGAGGACACTAAGAGAGACTTACATAGATCTCATCTACATGGGAAGTAGAAAAAGACAAGATATCCTGAGTAAATTGCAAGCATGGGGACCTTGGGGGAGGGTTGAAGGGGAAGGGGAAAGGCAGGGAGGGGAGCAGAGAAAAATGTAGAGCTCAAAAAGATCAATAAAAAAGAGAGGGACATTTATATCAAGTAGTATAGGCAGGCTTTAACTAATTGTATTTAATTAATTTAATTTAATTGTTAGACTCAAACAAGGTGATCACATAGACATAATGTGTTCATCAGGCACATAAATGCTGATCATATCAATATGTGAAACAAGCATATACAGATCTGAACTAGATATAGCTAGCAATCCTACAGTAGTATAAGGCTTCCAAAGATGATTTTCAGTGACTGTCTAAATATTTAGTCACAAAGTCAACATATTTGAATTAATTTATGTAACAAATGGTTTATACACATGTAAAGCCTATGATATATGATATAGTAATAATATTAATTCATAGACAAATGCATAATAGTATCAAAGATAAATCAAATGTTATATTTAAAAATAAGCTTCTAAAACTTAAAAATATTGAAATCATATGAAATAAGTTTTTTGCTCCTTCCCAAAAATAAATTCTAAGATCAGTAATTGTGAGAAAGATGGAAAAATTCACATATATGTGGAGAATGAATACTGTATCTTTTGTTTTACTTTATTTTGTTTCTTAGAATGATATGTCTTCTACCCAATATCTCCCTCATATATTTTAAGCAAACCCTCTATTATTGAGTTATAATCACCAGTTTTATACAGTTTCTTGAACAACCTTGAGTCAATAAAAAGACAAAAATGGTAAAACAATGCCTCAGTATATAAATAAAAATAGCACATTCTAGAGTATATGGGGTATGCTAACAGAAAAACGTTTGTATCAATCAGTATTTACTATGTAAATATACAATTATAATGCAGATTTGTTTTTATAAATGCCCCAAACAATTATTTCCTAGAATTTAACATAGTTTATAGTTAAATAATTAACTTGTTTAACAAGCAGAATATTATATAATTGTAGGTTTTAATAATTTTAATTTATATACTTGAAACAAAAAGTGTTTATCTCTCTTTATAAAGCATCAGCATGCAGCATAGAAGCGAAGACTACTACTTTTAAGTAAGGATACTGATTAGCTCAAAAAACATAATAACTATACAGAACTCATGCTGTAGGGTATTCCAGACAAACATCATTGGTGAAATAAAAATAATCTATGTATTTGCATATGAATCTAACCAAAGGCAATTTCGCAGTTTTCAGAGACTGGTAGGTACTTCTCAGAAAACAGACAACAGTGAGCCAGGATCATCACAGAGACAGCTGCAAGAAAGCTGAGTTGAACCAAGAATCTTAAAGGCCTTAGATGTAGACTTCATGTGACTTGAGTCTTTGGGTGAAATCATAGTCAGAAGATCATGATGACAGACTGGTGATACTTGGAGTACAAGACTTGGCTGAGCTGTGCACAAACTCTGATTGTGCTCGTTTAAAGCTCTGGAACTGAGCTAATTCGACAATAGTTATTGCACACTTAGGGAATAAGCTTTCTTTCATTTTCCTCAAAGATAATGGAATTCCTAATCTGTTCGGTGTTAGCTTGGCTCTTTGTTTTAAAATTTGCATTCCCAATATTATTTAGTCATATCATTATTAGAGATAAAAACATTTTATCAGCTCATGTTTTATATTAATATCATTGTGTGTATACACATTTATAGTTAGTTATTGCTAATTATTTATCTAACTTAACTAAATAAAACAGGATAATGAATTAAGAGGGAATGGGTCTTTTAGTCAATTTAGTGAAGCAAGCAATCATACTTCCTTGTAATACATAAGGGAGATTCTATGACTGAGAAAATAGGCTGCCACTGATTTATAATATTTACCATCTTTACTATTTAGTCATCAAAACAGTAAAGTAAAAGAAAAATCTGAACCCCAACACTGGAGTCATCTGCTACTTGAAAAAGAATATAATATGCTATCAAACAAAATCTGCTAAGAGAATTTGACTCAACCATGGGATAGACACCAAAAATTTAAATGTCACAATGAAAACTAACAGTTATTGATACACATTTGAAAATGAACATGAAAAAATAATTGTGGGGCAGGTGTGGTTGCACACACTTTTAATCCAAACACTGTGGAAGCAAAGGCTGATAGATCTCTTTGATTTCAAGATTAGCCAGATCTATATAACCCAGGATATTCAGGGGTAAATAAGGAGACCCTGTCTCAAAGGAAAAAAAGAAAAGGAAAAAAGTCTTGCACAAGAAACACTTGGCAGTTATAGGAAAAGTTAAGAATAGTGATGTGGCCAGACTTGACAGTGCAAACCTGTAATCCCAACTACTCAGAATGTCCCATCAGGAGGATCATAAGCTGAAGACCCATCCAGGCTATAGAGTGGTATCAAGACCAACATGGACAACGTAGTAAGAGTCTGCCTCAGAATTTAAAAAGAGTTAAAAGGCTTCCAGCCCAGTGGCAGAGCATTTGCTTTGCAAGTATGATGCAATAATTTCAATCGCAAATTTAAAAATAAAAGTAAGAGTTACCTTTTGTTTTCCATTTTTCGAGATGGGGTTTCTCTGCATAGCTTTGGAGGAATCTCAAATGACTGAGAAACACTTAAAGAAATGTTTAATGGCTGTCCAGGCTGGCTGAAGACATGCATACAGTTGCCTGGCCCCTCATGGTCCTGGGTGGATAGGTGACAATATGATGAGCAAATATATGGCAGAGAAATGGGAAAGAGAAGCAGAGTGACTTATGTCTGTGGAAAAAGAAAGACCTGAAGAGGTGAGGGTGGTGAGGAACAGGCCAATGTGGATGTCCTTCTTGCCACCCAGGGGCAGGGTGATGGTCAGGTCCAGGCCACTGCCAAGGGCCATGTCTGGGTCCATGGTCCTACTGAAGCTGCAGTATGTGTTGCCATTCATGACCCACCAAAGGCCACAAGAATGCCCGGCATCTGGGCTGCCACTTTTGGCCATGATAGTGTCCAAGGGCTATGCCACTTCCGGGTTCATGCCCATCTGAGTGTGTTGCTACCCGGGACCGTAATGCCATCTGTGCCTGAACTGCTGCCGAGGGCCGTGTCTGGTCTATGGTCTTATGCTATAGCAGGCAAGTTTATTTTGATGGCCATTATTTCAGTAACTGCTGAAGGCCCTGTGGATGTCTGGAGTCTAGTCAGTCACCTGAGTCCATAGTGGGGTCCAAGAGTCATGCTGCCACTGGGGTCATGCTGACATGATTGGTCTATGCTGCCTCGGGTAGCCAAGAAGATATCTGGGCCTGAGCTGTGGCATAGGGTTTTTTCTGGGTCAATGACCCTACTGCAGCCAAAGTCAGTGTTATTGTCCCTATCTCCTGTTACCATTGAAGGTCGTGTAAATACCCTATGTCTGGGCCACCACCTGAGGTCATGTTGGCATCTGAGGGTCATGCTGCAGCCAGGGCCATGCAGATCTGAGTGGTCTTTGCTGCCACACAGTGCTATGGTGACATCTAGATCCAGACTGCAGCATAGGGCCATGTCCATGTTCCTACTGCAGCTGGAGTTTTTGTTGATGTCCATATCCATGTTTCCACCAAAGGTCACAGAGAAGCACAGTGTTTAAGTTGCAACCTGTAGTCATGTTGGTGTCTGAGGGCCATGCCACAACCAGCGCCATGGTGATCCGAGTGGCCTGCCCTGCTATCTGGGGCCAGGCTGCTGCAGAGGGCCATGTTTGGGTCCCTGACCATACAGCAGCCAGGGTCTGAGTCGATATCCATTGCTTCTGTTACCGCTGTGGGCTGTACAGATGCCGCAGTCTGATCAGTCACCTGAAGCCGTGCTGATGTACAATGCCCAGCCTGCCACCAGAAACCATACCCATCTGGGTGACCTAAGCTTCTATTGGGCCATGGTGACATTTAGGCCTAAGCTGTTGCCAAGGGCCATTTCTGGGTCTATGGTCCTGCTGCAGATGGTGTCTATGCTGATAGTCACTGCTCCATGATACCACAGGAGGCCATAGGAAACACACGTGTTGATATCCAAGATCTGTGTTGAGTTGACCCTTCCCTCTAATGACCCTGGGAGAGTTGACCACCAACACTCAGGAGAGATGACTTCACCCTTCACCACAGGCCAGGCAGAGCTGACCCTAATGATATAGAAATAGGAGAGCTTTTTCATCCTTCACCTGATGGGGGTGGTTCCAGCATCTCAGACTGGACAATGCAGCTACTACATCCTAGGACTTGGGTTGTCTCACCTAGCATCTACACCATCTAAGACATGCTGGAGCATAAGAAGAGACTGCCCTGGGGAATGACAGCCACAATATCTTCATGACTCAAGATCACAGCAGGGTGTTTGAGAGGAGTTTAGGTGAGGGTCCAGTGACGATGATGGTGTGCCATAGGCCAGTGGCCTTGAACCAGAGCAATAACTCACGGTAAAGAGCAACTGTGGGACTCATGGGACAAAGTGTTTACTGTGTGACACACCACAGTTCCCAATGCCACTAGGACAAATGAAGAGGTGTTGTAGAAGTGGAAAGATAGAAGAATGAAGTGGGTCTTTTGGTTATTTTGTTTATGACTAATTTGGGGGGGTTTCTTTTGGAGAGATGCTGCAGGGGTGAGAGACAGGTATAGAGGGACTTGGAGGTAAGGAAGTTGGTGTTTATGGTGTGAAATTCCCCCAAAATTCAATAAAGAATTGTAGATGTAGGCTACAGAATTATGTTTATTAAGAAAGGAAGATGCTTAACATCTTTAGTCATCAGAAAAATACAAATCAAAATGACTCAGACTTCATCTCCACACCTGACAGAAAGGCTAAGATAAAAACATTAGTGACAACTCATGCTTAAAAGATATGGAGCAATGTTAATACTCTCCCATTACTGATGGTAGTACAAACTTGTACAGTCACTTTCTAAATGTATACGGCAGTTTCTTAGAAAATTGGGAATCGATCTACCTCAAGATCTAGCTATACCATTCCTGGACATATATCCAAAGGATGCGCCATTCTATCACAAGGACACTTAGTCAACTGCATTCATAGAAGTTTTACTCAGAGTAGCCAGAAACCGGAAACAACCTAAATGACCCTCAACCAAAGAATGGATAAAGAAAATGTGGTACAATTACACAATGAAATATCATTCCACTGTTAAAAGCAATGGCATCATGAAATTTGCAGGAAAGTGGATAGAACCAGAAAGAAAAAAAAAAAAAAAACTTCAGTGAGGTAACCCAGACACAGAAAACCAAACATGGTATGTACTCAATCACTTATAAGTGAATTTTAGCCGTAAAGTAAAATGTGGACATAGTATCATTCACAGCCCCAGAGAGGCTAAGTAACAAGGAGAGCTTAAGAGGGGATGCAAGATTCTCCATGTAATTGGTAAATAGAATAGATTCTAAGAGTGGACTGGGGATAGGTGGGGTTTGGAACAGGAGGGATCAGATTGGGGGAGGCAGAAAATACTTGGAAAAACAATTAGAATTAGGGGACATTTCAAGGGCAAGGTGGAAACTTAGTGCAATAGAACCTATGAGAATAATCCTAACAGAGAGTCCTAGGGACTGAGCCTTCCACCTTCTGTAATCAGGTGAGGCCTGAAGAGGAGGGATTGGGACACCAACCCAGCCACAAAGCTACAGTGTTCTGAGACAAGAGACTAGCAGAATTGTCATCAGAGACCAGAGAGAGAGAGACTTCATTCAGCAATTACTGGAGCAGATGTAGAGTCCCAAAGCCCCACATTAGGTGGAGTTCAGGGACTCCTGCCGAGGAGGGAGAGGAAGGATCAGAGGAACCAGATGGCTCAGGAACAACACAAGAAAACAGCCCACACAATCAACTCATAAGGGCTCATAAGGGCTCTCAGAGACCAGGAAGCCTGTAGGGGTCGGATGTAGGTCCTCTTCTTATATACTATGGCTGAGTAGTTTGGTGCTATTGTAGGAACCCTAACAGTGGGAGTGAGAGCTGTCCCTGACCCTTTGCATACTTGTGGAACCTTCTTCCTCCTACTGAGTAAAGAATTTTCTCATAGGCTATTCAGTGTTATAAAAACTTAGTGTTATGAAACAAATTACTCTGAATTGTGTTTGCTTTTTTTAAAAATCTGTTTTGTCCTTTCTCATAAATGTTTAGGCTAGAAACTCAGACTGGTTTGGGCTGGTCATTTTTTTCCATGCCTACAAAGCTCATCTGGGAGCCTGAAGCTCATGACTTCTTGTTCTTTGGAGTTTGGACTCTTTTACTCAGTTTGTCTTTCTAACAATAATGAGAATCCTGCAATTAGTGGGATCTTTTTTATTAGAGTCTTCTTGAAGTACTTACGGCATGGACTCTCCTTCTTTACAATGTCTCAAGTGCAACAAAACAGCTCAGGTAGAAACATAAAAGGATCCCTAGATTTTTATCTTCAGAAATGTCCTTGTGTTATTTGTGCTCTTCTGCATAGTGAACCCAAGTGTAATGGGAATCAGACCAAAGGAGAGCTGATACGGAGGTAGAGATTTCTATATCACATTGGGAAAATAGTGCCTGTGATACTGGGAAAATATACAGATGACCCATTTCTTTTTTATTTATTTATTTATTTTTTTATTAAAAAAAAATGTTTTTTTCGCCTCCTCCCAGCCTCCCATTTCCCTCCCCCTCCTCCCCCTCCTCCCCCCTCACCCCACTCCTTTCCCCTTCCCCCCACTCCTCTCCCCCTCCCTCTCCAGCCTGAAGAGTAGTCAGGGTTCCCTGCCCTGTGGAAAGTCCAAAATCCTCCCCCCTCCATCCTGGTCTAGGAAGGTGAACATCCAAACTGGCTAGGCTCCCACAAAGCCAGAACTTGAAGTAGGATCAAAACCCAGGGCCATTGTCCTTGGCTTTCCATCAGCCCTCATTGTCCGCCATGTTCAGAGAGTCCGGTTTTATCCCATGCTTTTTCAGTCACAGTCCAGCTGGCCTTGGTGAGCTCCCAATAGATCAGCCCCACTGTCTCCGTGGGTGGGTGCACTCTTTGTGGTCCTGACTTCTTTGCTCATGTTCTCCCTCATTCTGCTCCTCATACAGATGACCCCTTTCTTAAATAAAACTACTTCA
>JABTXL010006712.1:28971273-28985393 GCA_025134845.1 Neodon shergylaensis
AAAATAAAAAGGCAGGGCAAGTTCTTGCAAAGAGTGATTGTATGCTGACATCTAGTGGCTCAGGAAATTCTCATTATGGCAGAGTTTTAGCAGCACGACACACTCCCTTTAAAATATGTATGCCACCCAGTGCAAGCTCACACATGTACAGGTCGATATCTTTAACCTACATATTTAATTATAGTTCTTTATAAGCCAAACTACTTCTTAAAAAGGTAAGCCATTGTGAATTGAACATTTTTTTAAAAAAATAGTGATATACTCTACTTTTTGCAGAAAGCATAACACTTCCTTTACTTTCCCCATTCCTCTTCCTTTCTTCCTTTCCCCAATCTCTTTTTGCCACAATATCTCTCTGTCTTTTTTTCTCCGTGCGTTTCTGCTTCCATTGCCTTCCTAAAATATTGTATAAATATGTATTATATTATGTGGGATTACCCTCTGTATGCTGTAAATATGTTTTGCTACCATTGGTTAATGAAGAAGATGCTTTGGAAGGGCAGAATATAGCATGCCAGGAAATCCAAGCAGAGATAGAGAAAGAAAGAAGGCAGAGTCAGGGAGATACCTTACTGGTAAGCCATGGCCTCATGGCAATACATAGATTAATAGAAATGGATTAATTTAAGATGTAATAGTTCATGAGAAATATGCCTGATCCATTGGCAAAACAGAGTTGTAATTAATAAAGTTTTGTGTGATTATTTGGGTCTGAGTGGCTGGAAGAAGAAAAAACAGTCTCTGTTTACAATTAAAATGTGAATGTATAAATATATTAAATGCAGAACTCATATTAGCTATATTTACCCCCCCTTTCATCTTTCAGCATCTATACAAAACACCTCAGTTAAGGTTTCTATTGCTGTGATAACACTAAGACCAAAAGCATCTTGGGAGGAAAGGGTTCTTCTCATCTTACAATAGACAGGTAACAGTCCTTGACTGACAGAAGTTAGGACAGGGACTCAACAGGTCAAGAACCTGGGGCCAGGAACTAAAAGGGAAGCAGTGGAGAAGTGCTGATTACTGGCTTGCTCCTCATGGTTTGCCCAGCCTGCTTCTTATACAACTCAGGGAGACCCACCAGAGGTACATCTACACATCCACATTAATGGTTAGTCAAGTAGACATCTCAAAGATTTTCTTAGCAATATGGTGGATTGAGACTTCTTTTCCAAAATAATGGATAAGCTTGTGTCAAGTTGACTTAAAACAATTAATTAGTAGAAATAGACTTCCCACCTCCTGGACACTAGTTCTTTCACAATCTGAAATAAGTTTCTTATGTGTTAAATTCTTCTGAAAATTTAATATACTCTACTGTATGTCTCATTTCTGGTCTGCTTTAACATGCTCATTGAAGTTACACATATAAGATTATAACCCTGGGCCGGGCGGTGGTGGCACACGCCTTTAATCCCAGCACTCGGGAGGCAGAGGCAGGAGGATCTCTGTGAGTTTGAGGCCAGCCTGGTCTACAAGAGCTAGTTCCAGGACAGGAACCAAAAAGCTATGGAGAAACCTTGTTTCGAAAATCAAAAAAAAAAAAAAAAAAAAAGAAGAAGAAGAAGAAGAAGATTATAACCCTGTAATAATTCTCACTCTTGAATTTCCTGGTGTATTTTTCCATTTTACTTTGATTTATTTCCTTCTTTTTCTCTTCTCTGATAGAATACAGATTAAAATGTTAGTACAATTATTACTTGTACTATTTTGTCAGAGCCTGTATAATTTCCATCAATGAATATGCAGTATAAGGACCTTATTATGAATTCCCTCTTTGATCTCTATCCAAAGCAGCATAGCAATAGAATTTCCAAAAAGCTTTCCACACATAGACCCTATTTTTTCTGTAGAATTTACACATTCTTTGGCAGCAGAATGAAAAGTCATCTACATGGTGTACATATTCATGAATTCTGTCACAAAAAGCTCTTAGAAACCAAAAGGAAAGAAAGGAAGGAAGGAAGGAAGGAAGGAAGGAAGGAAGGAAGGAAGGAAGGATAGAAAGAAAGAAAGAAGAAAAAGGGAGAGGGAGAAAGGAAGAAAGGAGGAAAGAAGGAAGGAAGAAAGAAGAAAGGAAGGAAGGGAAGAAAGGAAAGATTGATGAACTACAGTTTGTAATTCCAGGAATATTGAGGAAATTGTCTTGAATTTAAAACATAAGCAACTGGAAAAGTGGGTTTAGAGGCTTGCTTGAAATGTTTAAACATTTTTGGTTTTGACTCTAGCCTTTAATGGCTGAGCCACTGAATTTTGCATGCAAATGGATGGAAATAGAAAACACTATCCTGAGTAAGATAACCCAGACCCAAAAATATGAATATGATTAGTGTTTATAAATGCTGCAGAATTAATCCAAGATAGGTATTTTTAAAATACCTTGACTTCAAATTTGAAGTAAAAAGGTATGTTACTTTGGAGAAGAGGATTTTCTTTTATTTCCACAGGAAATGAGAAGCTGTGAGTTCATTCTGAGTTAAGAAAATTCAGGTTTGATCAAAGAAGACCCTTTGAGAAATCTCTGGTAGGAGCAGATGGCCAGATATCTGAGTTCTACATCCAGAACAAATTCAAGACTGCTGCTTGAGATGATGGAGCCTCATAGGAAACTCCAGTCAGGACTTGGCCATAATTCTAATTTTTTTTAGGTCCACATAAGATTACCAGCACCCCTGATCAGCAGGAAGTATTCTGAAAAACTATGCCCACAATTCCAAAAAATGGACTTTGGATATTTTCCTTTGTTTAGAATGTTGATTACAACTTGTTATGGAGAATGGTCAGAAGAAAAGCTAAAGAACAGATATTAGAATCAGAGTTCTTTTTTTTAAAGTGTGTGTGTGGTGGGGTGGGAAGTGCTGTGTGAGAGAGGTCTGTACTGTGTAACTTGTATTTTAAATAAATGCTGATTAGACAGGAGCCAGGCAGCAAGTACAGTTGGGGTGAACAGGCAGGAAGTAGAGGTGGGGCAATGAGAATTCTGGAAAGAGGGAAGTTTAGTCTGGAGTCGTGACAAAGCCTCAGAGGAAGCAAGATGTGAATGCCTCACTTAAAAAAAATACCAAGCCACGTGGCTAACTCGGACAAGAATTATGGGCTAATGTAACTTAAAAGAAATAGTTATAAGAGGCCTGAACTATTCGGCCAGTTTATAATTAATGTAGACCTCTGTGTGTTTCTTTGGAACTGAATGACTGCAGGACTGGTTGGGACAGAAACCTCTGTCAACAGAATAGCACTTGGTCAACAAACGTGTGCACAGAAATAGTACACACCACACACACACAAACAAGTGTGTTTGTGTGTGTGTGTATATATATGTGTGTGTATACATATACATATATATGTGTGTGTGTGTGTGATGAATTTTGGACATGCATACATGCATGCATGCTATCTTCAAGTAAGTAAAAAGTAAAATATTAAACAAAAGAATCTAAAACTGGTTAAAAATGAAAGGAAACAAAAATGAACGTTGAAGACACTAAAATAATTTTCATGGACACGTGTGTGTGTGTGTGTGTGTGTGTGTGTGTGTAATTAAGTTCCAAAAAAAGAAGGCTGTGTGGGGATATTTTGTTTTTGCTTTAAAAAAAAAATGAAGGTTGCCAGAAGAAGAGTGTGTGAGGGTAGCAACACTACATAGACAGGCAGGCAACATAGTCGTGTCATACATCTTTATTCCCAGCACTATGGAGACAGAGGCAGAGGGATGTCTGTGAGTTCAAGGCCACCAAGGTCTGTCTGCAAAAATTGAATCAGTCTACAATAGAAAAAGCCGAGGGGTGGTGACTCACCTTTAATCCCAGCTCTAGGGAGGCGGACATGACAAATGCTATGACTGGGCTGAGAGAGGAATGTAGGGTAGAGGGAGACAGGAGTTCAGGTTCATTCTGAAGTGTCCTAGATACAGCATTCTGTCTGAGGATTTCTGAAGACAGGAACTTTTCCACTTTGGCCTGATGATTTGATAGAGGTAAAAGGTCTCTCTAGTGACTGGCTCTTTTATTTCACTGACGTTTCACTATTCATTTCAATATCTGGCTCTGAGTTTTTATTAAAAAGACCAAGTAGCGTCTGGGATACCAAATATACAAAATCAGGTGATTAAAAGAAATGCATGTGTGTGAGTGTGTGTGTGTGTGTATTTGTAAATGAGTCAATAAAGATGGAGGATCATAAAAAAGAACCAAGGAATCATAGATAATACACCTAGATAATCCACTTCATTAGGAAGAGATTACAGGCATTGTGCAATCCACCCTTAGATGCAATCCCTTGAGAGGATTGGACTCAAGATCATATTGATCCAACAATCAAATCCTGGAATGAAAACCATAGGTATGGGTACTAGCTTATAAAAAAAATTAGAGAATCACAGAAAACAAGTGAAAGGGCGTGAGATTTAGTGAAACATAAACAGGGGGAGAAAAGAATACTGTGTTCACACACACACACACACACACACACACACACAGAGAGAGAGAGAGAGAGAGAGAGAGAGAGAGAGAGAGAGAGATTAAATCAAAGTGTAAAGTAATCAGAGTATAACCTTGGAAAGAAAGAACCAGTGACCCAAACACGAAAACCCAAATGAAACTTTGTGGTGTGGCTATTCGTGGAAGCACCTGTTTAAACCTTAATGTACAGCTGGTTTGTGGAAAAAGAAGAGAAGAGAGGGAGGAGATGGCCACAAGGTGATGGAGCTTTGACTACCAAGCCCACCGAGGAAAAGTTCTTGACTTAATGAAGTTCAGATCAGAAGCCTTGCTGGATCTTACTTGTTCATGCTGTGTGAGTAGGTACGATACATGGCATGCGCACTATGCTTAACTTTACCACTGGTGAGCTCAGCTCACTATCCCAGGAGGAATCAGAAGAACTTAAAGGGGCTCCCAGGTGGAAGGGATCACCCATAAGGGAGGCAGTGTTCTTGTACCTATTGAGTCTGTGGACTTGGCATTTGTTGGAAGCAGAGGAAGGCACGAGAGCTAGGGAGTGGGCATGGCTATCAGACCTGAAAGACAGAAAGGGCGGGGCCAGCTGAAGCAGCCTAGGAAGTTGATTGAATAGTGGTAAGGAGGTGTGGCACAGCTGCTACTTAAATGCAAGGGCAAGCAGAGCAGCAGTAGGCACAAGGAAAGCCAGCTGACACACAGGCCAGCACAGAAACATTGCCCTCTGACTCAGAGAGGCCAGCCAAGTCCCCAGACAGAGGGGGAGCCCAGTGAAGCCTGCTGCTCTTGGGATCCCCCATGGGGTCCTCAGCAGTGGAGATGGAGTTTGCCCAGCACCTGGAAACCTTGCTTAAGCTGCGGGAGCACCTGTACAGGGAGACAGAGCCCCACAAACTCTACAAAACCCTGGAGAAACTCTCTTCTCAGCCCATCCTATGTGACACCCTGGAGAAGATTGGCTTCGGGCAGACCATCAAGCGCTTGAGGAAAGAACAGCTCCTGGTCCCCTTTGCTAAGGAATTTGCCACCCTGTGGTCAAGAAGGTCCCAGTTTGGGCCCCAGTCTGAGTCAGACATACAGAACTTTGCCATTAGGGCGAGCCTCATGACAGAGTCGTCAAAAAACTCTCCAGAAGACAAGCCCCATGAGCCCAGGTCTAAGGAAGACAGAGAAAATGGGAGAAAGGTCTTGGAGGTGAACAGTAGCAGTAAACACCCAAGTCCGGGCCTAAGCCAGAGCCCAAACTCGACCCTAAGCTCGAGGCTGAGCCTCAGCAAACACACAAGCCCTGACCAAAGGGCAACTCGCAGCACGAGGCCGGAGGCAAGAGGAAGCAAAAGGCACAGCACATCTTGTGGGGACCCCAGGCTAGCTGCACAGAGCCAGGAGAAGGTAGCAAAGTGCTCCCGCGAGCCTGTAGAGGAGCCCAGGCAGCTCCAAGAAGACAAGCTCCTCTCCAGCAAGTCAGATGCTGGACCAGCAAAGCAGTACCTTTCTCCTCTGCAGAGAAAGAACCCAGGACCTTGGATTCCACAAGACCACCCTACTGAGCCTTCTGAGGCTTGCTCCAACTATGACAGCTCTGCTTCCTCTGCTCTGCCCCTGCCACAGCCTCCATGCAATATGAAGAAGAAATGTACCTGGACAGTTGAGGCCCAGAGTCCTGTAGCAAAGGCGCTTCTCAGCAAGTCTTGCAGCAGCAAGGAGCTAAATTGCCTTGATGTGAGTCCCCTTCTAGAAGTGGCCTCCAGTTGCCAAGATGACTCCCTCCTGGATGACCCGGAGCAATATTCTTTGCACACTGATCAAGAAGAACCAACTTGGGCACGCAGGGTCAACTTCAGAACGCCAGTCTATTCGGGTCGCGCACCTTCCAGGCTCCTGAAGATATCCAAGGAAGGGCGCCATGCCGTGCCCTCTCGCCCCTTGGAAACTCAGTGTCAACCAGCTGGAGACAAAGCTGAGCCCTGGCAGCAAGTAGAGAAATCCCTGCCCCGTACTCATACTGCCAAGACAAATCCCACTCAGACTGAGACCCAGACACACCTCCAGATGGAAAAGTCCCAAGAGCTCAGGTTGCAAGCTCTGAAAGCCCGCATCCAAAGCACAGAAGCTAAGAAGCCACAAAGCCGTCAAACCAAGTTACTCACCTTCAACGCCAATAATACCAGCTCAGGACAGCAGACAGAATCTGGACCAGGAGGGGAGGCCTCTTCTGGCAAGAACAGCCTCCCTGAAGACTCGGCCCCTAGCCGCTTGCAGAGAGCTCCCCGCCTGCCTGCAGGAGGCAGCTCCAAGATCCAGGCAAAGAAAAGGACCCCTCTCATGGCCAAGGCCCTCAGGGATTACAAGAAGAGTTACTCTTGCAGGTGAACCTTGGATGCTCTCTCTCTACTGGAATTCCTCTCAGTCACTGTGCTGCAGTGACTGAGAGTGACTCCTATTCTGAAGGGCACCGGAAATTTTCTAATTTTCTAGCACCTGCTGCCTGGATCCATGCTCAAGCCATGGCAGCCCTCTTTCAAGACCCTGGACAGGCTTCCCTGCCTGTTCACTAAACTCACTTGTGATATTTGAGCACCAAAGAGTGTATAGATCTCACAGGCAAAAATACATGGGTTCCCAGGGGAAACGCACGACTTTGAAATTTCTGTCCACTCAAATTCTTTCTATGGAGTCAAGTGGTGAGGACCTGGCCTGCAAAAACAAAGATTACCCAAAACCTCAGACCTTTGCCTTCATCTTCCATTGTGATATGGTTGCAGACCGACAAACTGAACTTCCTGATTAACACCTGCAGGGACTTCACAACCAATATGGATTTATGTTGATTCCTGCCCTGCCTCAACTGACAAAAGAGTGGCTGGTCTCCTCTGACAACTGTCTAATTGTTTGCCTGACACACTTGTCAGTGAAATTTCTTATATTGGACATGACTTTTTCCTTCTGTTTGGACACTTGAGCATTTTCCCCCTATTGATGTGAGATTCCTCTCTGTATGCTAAAATATGTTTTATTGCCATTGATTAATAAAGAAGCTGGCTTGGTCTATGGCAGTGCAGAAAATAGCCTAGCAGGAAGTCTGAACAGAGATAGAGAATAGGTGGAGTCAGAGAGACTCCATGTAACTCCCAAAGGTGTAAGACTCCTGAACCTTACCTGTGGACCATAGTCTCCTGGTGTCACACAGATTAATAGAGATGGGTTAATTTAAAATATAAGAGCTAGTTAGGAATATGCCTAAGCTATTAGCCAAACAGCATTGTAATTAATTTAATTTCTGTGTGATTATTTATGTCTGGGTGGCCGGGAAAGAAAGGCCAGTCTCTGTTTATACCCTGTCACCATAGGAAAGTACCTGCTAAAAGCACAGAATAAACACCGGAGGATTCCTTTGAACACCAATATAGGCAGAGTATTGGGATCATTTCCCTAATACACAAATGGGTTCCCATATACCTGTACACAGCCATGTGCATATTATAAGAATATATGCATATTTAGAAAGATAGTTTCAGGGATCCATAGATTCATAGGGACATAGGGTTCCATAAGTTTATGTAGAGCTGCTAGATGGTGTAAAATACAGCTAGTAGATAGGTACAAACAAACCTATGGATTCATATATATAGATCAGTAGATTCATAGACTTTTGGATCTATACATAGAGAAATGTTAATAAATATTAATCTGATGAAAGTTGTGCATGTATGCTTTCATCCATGCAATAATTTCTTAAACTAAAAGATAAAATATTAAACAAAAGATTCTAAAACTGTGTAAAAACAAAAGGAAACAAAAATCAACAAAGAAGACCCTATAAGAAAATATGTGCATTGTAGCAACTCTCTGACTTTCCTTCCCCCTCTCCCTCTGTGTTTGTGTTAGCGTATGTGTTTATTTAAGTACATAAAGAAATAAGGGTAGTTTAATATGGTGAAGGAGATCTTAGATATTCTATGTCATTAGGGAAAGAGAATAGGAGTTGTGGAAACCTCCCTAATAATCAATCTCTTGAAAATCCCTGTATTCAGTTTTACAGAGTCCAAGCAAGCAAAACCTGGAGAGAAAAGTAGAGGTGTGTGTACTAGCTAATAAAATTTGTTTGAGAATTCCAGGAAGAAAGTGAGGTGGAGTAGGATGTGTTTTAATTTTTTTTTGCTATAATAAATGAAGGTTGTCTGAAGATCAGAGTGCAGAGATAGCCACACTAAATAGTCACAAAAGACAGGCAGTGGTGACACACATTTATTCCCAGTACTTTGGAGAAACAGAGGCAGATTGATGGCTCTGAATTCAAGGTCACCATGGCCTACACAAGATTGAATCAGTCTAAAAGATAGATAGGTATGTGGTTGGTCACCCTTTAATCCCAGCACTCTGGATAACAGAGGCAGGAGGGTGTCTCTGTGTACAAGGTCACCATGGCCTACACAAGATTGAATTAGTCTTAAAAAGAAACAGCCAGGGCATTCTGGCTCACACCTTTAATCCCAGCACTAAGGAGTGGAAATGAGGAAAGATGACTGGGCTTAGAGAGGAATAGGAGACAGGAGCTCAGGTTTAGCCGGATGTTTCCTACAGACAGCAGTCAGTCTAAGGATTCCTGAAGAGAGGATCTTGTCCATTTTGGCCTGAGGATTTGCTAGAGTTAAAAGGTCTCTCTAGTGACTGGCTCCTTTATTTCTCTGACTTTTCAGTATTCACCCTAATATGTGACTCTGAGTTTTTATTAAGAAGACCAAACATAATTCATGCTACAAAATATAGAGTCAGGGAAGAAAAGGGTAGTCTCTCTCTCTCTCTCTCTCTCTCTCTCTCTCTCTCTCTCTGTGTGTGTGTGAGTTTGTGTGTGTGTCTCTTTCTCTCTCTCTCTCTCTCTCTCTCTCTCTCTCTCTCTCTCTTTGTGTGTGTGTTTTCTCTGTCTTTGTTAATGAGTCAATAAAGAAAGAAAGAAAGACAATAAAAAAAGCCAAGACATTCCAGTAAGGCATTACAGGCATTGTAGAATCCACCCTTATATCCAACTCCTTAATCAGACCTGGATTCAAGATTACAAGGTTTCAGAAATCTAAACCTAGAGAGACAACCAGAGGTATGGGTACCAGCTTATAAAATACTTTAGAGAATCGGTGGTGGCACACGCCTTTAATCCCAGCACTCACGATGCAGAAGCAGGCCGATCTCTGTGAGTTTGAGGCCAGTCTAGTCTAAAAGAGCTAGTTCCAGGACAGGCTTCAAAGCTACATAGTAACCCTGCCTTGAAAAACTATAAAAAAAAATTGCAGAATCCCAGAAAGGAAGTTAAGGGCTATAAGATTTACCAAAACAAGAGAAGTAAAGGGTGTTGGACTCTAGCATCCAAACACCGAGGTGTAGTTGCCCCCAGTGACCACCTCTCACACCACAGCTGATGCAAAAGCATGAGGATTTTATTAATTATGTCATGACAGGGTCCCCCAGCACTCGGGAAGCCAAGAGACCTCAAAAAGCTGGTACAGGCTCCTTTTAAAGTAGAAGCAAGGGGGGTTGTTCTTTAACTGTTATGATTGGCTTTTTTGAAAGGGCTATTACCCATAATTGGCTGAAGAGCTGTTGCCAGATCAGATGAGATAAGAGGTCATTTTGACCCCATTTCCCAGGGGACTGAATCAAAACATATGTGTATGGGTAATTGTTCAGAAACTGAGTCAACATTTTAAAGGTTATCTTGCTCCAATTTCTGGAGAACATGCATGTGTAGCTGTTAGGTTCTTGGTTCCCAGGGGAGGAAGGGAAGCACTATGGCACAGAGGCTGAGAGGATTCAGAATTCTCAGAAATGGCTTCAGAATTGTCTTAAAGTTTTACAAGGGTACTTTGTGTGTGTGTGTGTGTACGTGTGTGTGTGTGTGATTAATTCTATAGAGAAAGGAATGTACTTAAAAAAGAGCCAAGAGACCACAGATATTCTATATCATAGGGGAAGTGAACAGGCATTGTGGAATTCACCATTAGAACCAGTCTTTCTGGTGTTCCTGGGTTCCAATAAACAAAAGCTGGAGGGAAACCAA
Organism: Neodon shergylaensis; assembly: GCA_025134845.1. Classification (NCBI taxonomy): domain Eukaryota; kingdom Metazoa; phylum Chordata; class Mammalia; order Rodentia; family Cricetidae; genus Neodon; species Neodon shergylaensis. The sequence goes on from JABTXL010006712.1 coordinate 28,981,786, forward strand.
AGATGTGGGTATTAGCTTAAGAATTATTTTAAGAATCACAGAAAGAAGGTATAGGGAAGACAGTTATACTGAATGGTGGGAAGAATTATCCTGTGTGTGTGAGTCACAGAGAAACTCTCTGCAAGCAGAGTCCCATGAGGCTGTGTTGTGGGAGCAAGAAGAAGGGAGAGAGGTCTCCAAGGGCAGCAGTAGCAGCAAGCACCCCTGTCCCAGACTAAGCCTGAGCTGGAGCCTATCACACAAAGAACAGACCAAAGGGCAACTTGCAACCCAAGTCTGAAGCTAAGAGAAAGCAAGAATGAAGAGGGTCTTTTGGGGACTTGCAGCTAGCTGCACAGAGCCAGGTTCAGGGAGCAAAGACCCAATGAAGTTTGGAGGAACCCTGGTGACTCCAAGGGACAAAGTTCCTCTGCAGCAAGTCAGATGCTGGGCTAAAAAAGCAAAGCCTGTTTTCCTTGAGGGAAAGTGTGGAAATCTCTGTGTACAGGAAGGACACCTGACTGGAACTATTGAGGCTTGCCTCAAGTAAAACAGCCCTCCTTCTTCCTCTGCTCTGTCACTGTTGCTACCTTCATGGAAAAGAAAAGCAACAGGAAAGCTGAGGTACAGTGAACTGGAGCAAATGTGCTTTGGGGCAATTGTGAAAGTTGCAAGGTTCAGAATTGCACTGCTGTGAGTCCTCATGCAGAAGTTGCCTCCAGTTGCCAAGCTGCTTCCCCCTGGACGGCCAGGATCACTCTTCATTTCATACTGACCAAGCATACCCAGCAGGGGTGAACAAATGCTAGTCTGTTAGGCTCCTTCCTGCAACTCCTGGGCTGCTGCAAGAGCTTTTTCTGCTCCTTCAGCTGATAGCCTTTAAGATACCAGTCCACTGGGGGCATGGTCTTTTATACTTTATTTTTTTTAATTTTTATTATTTATTTATTTATTAAAGATTTCTGCCTCCTCCCCGCCACCGCCTCCCCCATCAAGTCCCCCTCCATCGTCAGCCAGAAGAGCAATCAGGGTTCCCTGCCCTGTGGGAAGTCCAAGGACCACCCACCTCCATCCAGGTCTAGTAAGGTGAGCATCCAAACTGCCTAGGCTCCCACAAAGCCAGTATGTGCAGTAGGATCAAAAACCAATTCCCATTGTTCTTGAGTTCTCAGTAGTCCTCATGTCCGCTATGTTCAGCGAGTCCGGTTTTATCCCATGCTTTTTCAGATATGGGATGTACTCACTCATATTTGGTTTCTAGCCGTAAATAAAGGACATTGAGCCTATAATTCGTGATCTTAGAGGAGCTAAATAAGAAGGAAAACCCAAAGAAAAACATATAGGCATCCTCCTGAATATTAACCTTCATCAGGCGATGAAAGGAGACAGAGACAGAGACCCACATTGGAGCACCAACTGAAATCTCAAGGTCCAAATCAGGAGCAGAAGGAGAGAGAGCAAGAGCAAGGAACTCAGGACCGAGAGGGGTGCACCCACACACTGAGACAATGGGGATGTTCTATCGGGAACTCACCAAGGCCAGCTGGCCTGGGTCTGAAAAAGCATGGGATAAAACCAAACTCTCTTATACTTTAAAAAGCGTTCTCTCTCTCTTCCTTCTAGCTCCCTTTCCGTTGGCTAGACTCTCTGTTTTCTGTTTGCTACAAGAGGACTGTTGTTAAGGATGGTGATCTCTAAGTTCCCCCCCCCGGCAAATAAATAACTCTTTTTATTATCCCTTGTAGTAGGAGGAGCGGGTCATGTCCCACAACCCAGCTAGATTAACCCCCAAAATAATCACACAGAAATTGGCTTATTATATTTAGCCTCTTCTTGGCCAACTCTCACACCTTGATCTAACCCATTTCTATTAATCTGTCTTCACCACGACATCATGGCTTACCAGGAAAGATTTTAACCAGCATCAGTCTCAGGCAGGGGCTTCATGGCATCTGCCCTTATTCCCAGAATACAGTTCTGTCTGCTCCACCCACCTAAGGGCTGCCCTATCAAAAGGTCAAGACAGTTTCTTTATTCAACTAATAAAAGAAACACACAGACAGAAGAACCTACTACATCATTTCCCCCTTTTCTGTTTAAACAGAAAAAGAAAGACTTTCATTTTAACTTAGTAAAATTACATATAACAAAAGTTATCAAGCAAGAATTACAATTACAATATTTATATCTATTTTATCTGTTATCATAACAAAAGAAAATTATAATTATCTATCTATTCTTTAACTCCATCAAAGACTCCAGAAGGATATAATATTACCTAAGTAAATGATAAGTAAGAAACTTGCAAAACTGTAGAAATGACAGAGACATCTCGCTGCCTGGACAGTTACCCAAAGTTCTTCTGTACGATTGTGGCATCCATCTTCAGCCTACAGTCCCATAGTGTCCAGCAGACTTTTCCATGTAGCAGGAAATTTTAAAGACAGTTTTCTGTGTCCTGTAGAATATCTCACAGACTCTTTCATGAAGCAGGAACCCCGAAGGACCATTTCACTTTGAGACAAGTTCAGCAGTCCTCTTTCTGTGGGTTCTTCATGACAAGTTTATGCAAAAGTCCAGGCAAGAGCACTTTCTTGCCCAAATGGCTAAGAAGCCTCATCGATGCTCATTTTCCTCTTGAAGTAGCTGGTAAACATTTTAAATGCCATATTGTGTAGTCTTTGAAAGATATGAAGAATGCCTATCTAACCGAAATATAAGATTGATTGATAGAATGTCTCTCCAGGAAGGTAATATGCATGCTATAAAGATTATGTCCAAGGATGAGACATTATCTCTACTGGACAAACTTCATACCTCAGAATCCTCTATGAGGGCATTAGAGCAAAACACTGGACAGGAGATCCAGACATTACAAAAGGCAGTGGCATACCTATTTGTAAAGACTGAGGAAATTATTGAATTTGATGACCAGGAACAAAAGGTAAAAAGGCAAAATTTAACCTCACTGGTATGTAAAGATCTCCAGGATGGCTTCCCCAGAATTCTGGCTGCCTTTCCAGTAATAAAATCAGAAAAAAGTATCTGGCTCCAAGTACCCTAAGATTGTCAAGGAATATAAACGGGAGCCTATATGTATGACTGATCTAAAAGAAATTAAACAAGCAATTGTACCTTAAGAACTGTATTTGTCCTTTGTTAGGGAAATGGTCAAAACATGAGCAGAAGGAGAGAAAGCACAGCAAGGAACTTATGACCGTGAGGGGTGCACCCACATACTGAGACATTGGGGATGATCTATCGGGAACTCAACAAGGCCAGCTGGACTGGGTCTGAAAAAGCCTGGGTTAAAACCGGACTCGCTGAACATAGTGGACAATGAGGACTGCTGAGAAGTCAAGATCAATGACACTGGGTTTTGATCCTACTGCATGTACGGGCTTTGTAGGAGCCTAGGCAGTTTGGATGCTCACCTTACTAGACCTGGAAGGAGGTGGGAGGTCCTTGGACTTCCCACAAGGCAGGGAACCCGGACTGCTCTTCGGGCTGATGAGGGAGGGGGACTTGACTGGGGGAGGGGGAGGGATATGGGAGGCGGTGAAGAAGAGGAGGCAGAAATCTTAAATAAATAAATAAATAAATAAATAAATAAATAAATAAATAAATAA
>JABTXL010006712.1:28985403-29015848 GCA_025134845.1 Neodon shergylaensis
TAAATAAATAAATAAATAAATAAATAAATAAATAAATAAATAAATAAATAAGGACTAAGCTCTCAAAGTCCCAATGTGGAGCAGAAAAGAAGGAGAACATGAGCATGGAAGTCAGTACCACGAGAGGTGCGCCCATCCACCGAGACAGTGGGGCTGATCTATTGGGAGCTAACCAAGGCCAGCTGGACTGTGACTGAAAAAGCATGGGATAAAACCTGACTCTCCGAACATGGCGGACAATAAGGGCTGATGAGAAGCCAAGGACAATGGCATGGGGTTTTGTTCCTACTTCATGTTCTGGCTTTGTGGGAGCCTAGCCAGTTTGGATGTTCACCTTCCTAGACCAGGATGGAGGGGGGTGGTTTGGGACTTCCCACAGGGCAGGGAACCCTGACTGCTCTTCAGGCTGGAGAGGGAGGGGAAGAGGAGTGGGGGGAGGGGGAGGGAAATGGGAGGCTGGGAGGAGAAAAAAAATACAAAAAAATGAATTCTTTGCTAAGTATAAAAATTTATGTGTGTGTGTGTGTGTGGTGTGTCTATATAAATAATGTTGAAGTTTTCCATGATGAACAATAGATTTTCCTACAGATCCTTTTCCTTCTGCAGTAAACTTTGAAGTTTCCAGGAAGAAGATGGGGCCCACAGCAACCACTCCACCTAGTCAAGATGATATCATGATGTAGCAGTGCTACTATAAAACCATGTTGTGTACCAGCTGCTGAAATGGAGCACCTTCTCATATTCTGGCCAGAACTCCAAATGAGAACTCTGACAAAAATTATTGACTGATCAGAAATTGTTTGCAACTATACTAGACAGTAATTTTGGAACTTAACCATCACTTAATTTTTGCAGGATCCCACCATGAGAACATTGCCCCTATGAAAGTTGGAATGCTCCATATCCCCCAAAAGTTTGTCCTATAGGGATGAAAACACTGTTTTGGGGTTGTTAGCTACTACATGTACTAGGTAGAGGGTTGGGGAGAAAACTATATTTGTTCAAAAAAAAGGGGGGATAATAATAGTGGGTAATAGAGTAAATATTTGTGAGCTATTATTTATGGATAATTTACATTGGTATAGTTTTGTATATTAATACAAGTTCAAATTCTATCTGTTCCTTTTGTTTACATTTGTACACCTATGCAAAGTTATTTTGTCAGATTTTATATATGCATGCTTCTACCTCGGCTTATGACATTTTGTATATTGATATGACTTTTAGGGTATATTTTCATATTATTATAAGTCAATAGTTGGTCATGTTTGTTGTACATATATTCAGATCAATTAGGTTTTTTACATACATAGAGATTGTTTTCTTTCTAGATAGGTATTCTTCAACCACTTCAAGGATCTGTGGAACATGGCATTTAAATAACTAAGGTTCTGTTGACATAAGGCATGATTGCTTCTGACAGCACCAATCTATTCCCGAGAGAATGTTGAGCACCAAAGATACTCCACTTGGAGGTTGTTGTTGTTTTTTTTTTTTTTTTTTTTTGGCAAAACTGTACTTTCGGCAAGGAACTGAAAATGCCTCAACCACTGACAAGTTCTGAAAATATTCTGTCAGTTACACTAGGCCTTAGCCGAAGGTGGTTGCTTCAGCATTGCAAAATGAGACATTGGGTGATTGCTCAGATAGCTAATTGTCTCTGTCATGTATTGCTTGCTTTGGAAGCTACTTGATTGTACTTCCTGCCTGCTCAAGTAATATTATCTTCTTTCTCAGACCTTTGATGGTATTGAAGATTAAATAGTCATAGCTACTGTACTCTTATGATCTAGCCAAACATTTCCTAATCAAGACAATCAAGACTTAGACTCCATATGATAGAAAGTTTATTACAATATTTATCATATGTTCCTTTCTTAATATTGTTTATGCTGATTGTAATTCTAATCTTTTTTATTTTTATTCTTTTATTGATATTTATTGAGGTCTACATTTTTCTCTGCTCCCCTCCCTGCCTCTCCCCTCCCCCTCCAACTCTCCCGCAAAGTCCCCATGCTCTTCATTTTCTCAGAAGATCTTGTCTTTTTCTACTTTCTACTTCCCATGTAGATTAGATATCTATAAGTCTCTCTTAGTGTCCTTGTTGTTGTCTAAGTTCTCTGGAATTGTGGTTTCTAGGATAGCTTTCTTTGCTTTACGTTTTAAAACAACCTATGAGTGAATACATGTAATAATTGTCTTTCTGTGTCTGGGTTACCTCACTCAAAATAATTTTTTTCTAGCTCCATCCACTTTCCTGCAAAATTCATGATGTCATTATTTTTTTCTGCTGTGTAGTACTCCATCTTGTAAGTGTGCCACATTTTCCTTATCCATTCTTCAATTGAGGGACATTTAGGTTGTTTTCAGGTTCTGGCTATAACAAACAAAGCTGCTATGAACATAGTTGAACACATTTTCTTGTAATATGATTGAGCATCCTTTGGATATACACCCAAAAGTGGTATTACTGGGTCTTGAGGAAGGTTGTTTCCTAATTTCCTGAGAAATTGCCACACTGACATCCAAAGGGGTTGTACCAACTTGCATTCTCACCAGCAATGCAGAAACGTTCCCTTTTCCCCACAACCTCTCCAGCATAAGTTGTCATCAGTGTTTTAAATCTTGGCAATTCTTACAGGTGTAAGATGGAATCTCAGAATTGTTTCTATTTGCATTTTTCTGATGACTAAGGATGTTGAACATTTCCTTAAGTGTCTTTCAGCCATTTTAGATTCCTCTGTTGAGAGTTCTCTGTTTAGGTCTGTGCTCCATTTTTTTTTTTTGGATTATGTGATCTTTTGGTGTCAAATTTCTTGAGTTCTTTGTATATTTTGGAGATCAGACTTCTGTCTGATGTGGTGTTAGTGAAGATCTTTCCCATTCTGTGCGCTGTCATTTTGTCATGTTGATAGTGTCCTTTGCTTTACAGAAGCTTTTCAATTTCAGGAGGTCCCATTTATTATTTGTTTCTTTCAGTGTCTGTGCTGCTGGAGTTATATTTAGGAAGTGGTTCCCTGTGCCAATGAGTTCAAGTATACTTCCCACTTTCTCTTCTATGAGGTTCAGTATGGCTGTCTTTTCGTTGAGGTCTTTGATCCATTTTGGCTTGAGTTTTGTGCATAGTGATAGATATGGGTCTATTTTCATTCTTCTATATGTTGATATCCAGTTGTACCAGCACCACTTGTTAAATATGCTTTTTTTCCATTTGATAATTTTTTGCTTTTTTAATCAAAGGTCACATGTTTGAAGATGTATGGATTAATATCTGGGTCTTCTATTTGGTTCCATATGTCCTCCTTTCTGTTCTTAAGGCAATACCAGGCTGTTTTCAGTACTATAGATCTGTAGTAGAGTTTTCAGCTTGTTTATATGGTGGATTACACTGACAGATTTTCATATGTTGAACCATCCTTGCATCTCTGAGATGAAACTGACTTGATCATGGTGCATGATGGTTCTGATATGTTCTTGGATTCAACTTGTCTAGAATAAGTGACAGACCATTTTCAGAGGCAAGAAATTTTTCAAAACTGCCTTGCCCTGTCTTGGCAAGATTTGACAGTCCTCTTTTTCCATTTCTGGATACTACATAGCTTGTCAGTGGTTGAGGCATTGACATTTCTTTGCCCAAACGCCAGTTTTTGCCAAGAAGAAAACAAGCTCCAATTGGAGTGTCTTTGGTACTCAACATTCTCTTGGGAATAGATCGGTGCTGCCAGGAGCAGTTTTGTCTCACTTCAACAGAACTGTAAGTTATTTAAATGCCATTTTCTACAGCTCTTTAAAGTGGTTGAAGATCATCTATCTATGTAGAATATAATCTCTATGTATCTAAAGAACCTGACTAGTCTAACTATAAGTATGACAAACATAGATGACTATTGATCTTAATAATTTTTAATTATTGATTAATAATTCTTAATACTTATATAACGTAAAGACTAAGACAATAAACAACTGTGCAATAAATGAGGATAATGACCTCCAAATGTAAACAATGTGTCAGTATCTTGATCAGAGGTAGAAATGTACACTGCAATATGGTATATATATAAATGTTTTAAACAGAGGTAGAAACATGTATGCATATAATATTCAATATAATTTAACTTTGTATCAATATATAAGAATCTATACAAATGTAATTGTGTATAAATAATAATTCATAAGTATTCACTCTATTAATCACTATTATTATTAGTGTGAGTAAACTCATACAAATCTATTATTCCATCCAATTTTCCTTTTTTTTTGAGAGATCCCTGAGCTTATAAAATTACCCCCTAACTCCCAACCCTATACCAATTATAATCAAACCCTAAATGATGACCTAACCCTGAGGGCAAACTTTGTTGGAAGGGGCTTGTCATACTTCTAGCTGTCGTGGGGGCGACATTCTTTCTAGAGGATCCTGTGAAAGTAAGATGATGGTTAAATTTCAAGATTAATGTCTGGTATGATTGCAAATAGTCTCTGAGTATTTTGTGGAGGTCTGGCCAGAACATAAAAAATGTGCACCATTTGAGCTAAGTTGGAACCATCTTGCGCAGTTGGTACCAGAGATGGTCTTGTAGTAGTGCTATCAGCATCATGACATCATATCAGTCAGGTGGAGTTGTTGTGGGGCCCCATCTTCTGCCTGGAAGCTTCAAATGTCACTGTAGGGAAATTCATTGTTCATTGCAGAAAACTAAGCATCATTATATAGACATATATATTCAATGAAAGGTATGATAAAGACAAAAATAGATATGAAGAAGAGTAAAATTTTTCTAAATTGTTTTTTGTTTCTGTCCCATATCAAACAGCTCTTGATATGATATAGAAATTCTGGATTTTTTTCTTTTAACAACATGCTTGGATTGAAAGAAGGACAGAGTCGTTGTCCAACTCTAAAACCAACTCTATATATTCATAAGTATAAATACATACATATATATGTACACATATAAACATGTTTTTTGTTCTTACGGATGATGTTTGATTTTCTTGATGATCCTTATTGGGTAGTTATTTTTCCATCTGTCATTATTCAGACAGCAAGAGTCTCTTGAATTTTTGAAGATGAGTGTTTTCCTGCAAAGACAAGAACAGAACCCTGTCTTCATCCTATATGCACTTTTTACCACCTGTATTGTTATCATCATTGTGGATGAGCTGTCATTTCTCCTTTCCAAGAGGTTTCTCCTCTTCAAACCAAATCTTTATTAATTTTGATGGTATACATAATTTTTCATCTCTTGTGGAAACATGAGCAAAACCACTTCTCCAATGCAACACATTTCCTGGCTTCCATTTTGAGGTCAGTACATCTTTGAAATAAACTGGTTGATTTAATTCAGCAGACTTTTCCATTATCCAATGTCTTTCTGCTGCTGTTGTTCCTTTCTCACTGGCATTAAGAAAATTCAAGATCAATAAAGCATTATGTAATCTATTTTAGGGGGCATTTTCTACCCCTGTTTGTTTGTTTAAGATATCCCTTATAGTTTGATTTAATCTTTCTAAAACTGCTTTCCTTTTAATCATTAACCTGAGATGCTCCTAAGGTGGACCCATAGGCCTTTCTGTGAAACATGTCCTTGTATTTATATTTATTTATCAAAACTATGTATAGATTTTCATTGTTATTATCAAATTAGAGAGTACAGATGACAGAGGAGTCATTTTCCTGACAAGCCAAAGGTAAAAATGCCCAGTGCAGTGGGATATTTCTAAGAGACAAATACGCTATATTACAGGCAGTGGAGATGTAACCACATCTACTGATACCATGCTAGATACCAGAGAAAGAGATCTGCAGCAGATATGTAAAGAAACAAAAGAAAGAGCTGCAGCAAACAAGTAAAGGCACAGCAAAAGCAAAAGACATTCTGGCATATGCAGTCCAAAAGGAGATTGGTCCATCAGAGCATTTACTTCTGGTGGGCTTACAACTGGAACTTCAATTACAACGTGCTGTTTCCCTGGGAATGACCAACAGCAGGGTTTCTAGACTATTGGGTGGGTCTTGAACATAAAAAAAAAGAAAAGAAAAGAAAAAGAAACCCAAAATGCCACTGTTGCAAATTAGGTCGGTATGATAAATAATCAGGCCAGCTCAAAAATAACAATTATATTTTAATAGTTATAAGGAGAAACTCACACTACAAGAGTGGGAGGGCCGACTTCCTTTCTGTCCAGCCGGAGCGGTCTTGCAGAGAGCAGGGGGGGGGGGTGCCCACCTGTGTCCTCCCAGATTTTCTTCCTGGGCTCCAGGTAGCCACACCTTAACTCAATGTGATTGGTTGACAGAGCTTCCCCATCAGGCCACAGCTTTGATATGAAAGGCCATAGCTTATTTCCTCACCCTGCCTGGGTAGTGAACATGCTAAAAATTTTCCTGAAGTCACACCGTTGAGAGCACATGTTCACCACTACTTCATCTCTGCATCAGGACCAGGCCCTTTCCCTGGGGGAGGAGATCACTCTACTGTTTCTCCTAACTTATATATGAGTCTTCTTCACCAGGCTTATGAAGATGAATAAAGAAGATCAAAACTGTTGCTGGATATTTGTTTATACTGTGTGAAGATGTGTCTATGGTTTGCCTCCCTTGCCTATGGCACCTGATTGATTTAATAAAGATGTAAATGAACAATAACTAGGCAGGAAAAGAAGAGGTTGGACTTGTGGGCAGAGAGAAGAATTCAGGGTTAGTGTTTGGCATGGAAGGAGAAGCTATTGAGACACGAAGGGATTTGGACCTACAGAGGAGTGTTAAAGAGCCATGTGTCAGAATATAGACTTATGGAAACAGGTTGATTTAAGTTGCAAGAGCTAGTTGTAAACAATCCTAAGCTAAAGGCCAAGCTTTTCATAATTAATATTATGTTTATGTGTCTTTATTTGGAGCTAGAAGGCCAAAGAACATATTACAAGAAAGCCTCAATACACAGAGAACTGTGTATGAATGACCAAGATGAAAAATGTTGATGACAACTTATGCTGTAGAGAATTTGGGGTAAAAGGAACACCACTCCACTGCTGATGGGAGTGCAAACTGGTATAGCCACTTTGGATATCAGTATGGAGATTTCTCATAAAATTGAGAAAAAAACATACCTCAAGACCCAGGAATACCACTTCTGGGTATATACCCAAAAGATGCTCAATCATACCACAAGGACATTTGCTCAGTTATATTCATAGCAGAATTGTTTGTCAAAGCCAGAACCTGGAAACAACATAAATTCCCCTTAACCAAAGAATGGATAAGGAAAATATGGTACATTTACACAGTGGAGTACTATACAACAGAAAAAAATTCACTGAAATCTTGAAATTTATGGGCAAATGGATGGATCTAGGAAAACATTATATTGAGAAAGACAAATACAAAATGGACTCACTCATAAGTGGTTTTTAGATATAAATCAAAGAAAAACTGATCTACAATTCACAATCCCAACGAACCTAGAAAACAATGAGGACCCCAAGAAAGACATACATGGATCTAAACTACATGAGACATAGAAAAAGACAAGATCTCTTGAGTAAATTAGGAACATAGGGACTATGGGAGAGGGTAGAAGGGGAGAGGAGAGGAATGGAGGGGAGTGGAAGACAATATATAGCTCAATAAAAAGAATTTAAACAATTAGAAAAAAGAAAATATTTAATTTTAAAAGAAAGTTGTTTTATAGTCACACCTTATGTTAAGTAGGGAAACAAAATCAACATTTTTCTTTATATTGTTCATACTCAAGATAAAATAAAATGGGCTTTCTGTTTTAGGAAGAATGCTATCTCCTTGTTCTTTTTGAGCCAAGTAATTAAATGGTATCATTTTATCATTATCTATAGAACAGAACGTCTCTGTTCAAATATTGGGAGAAAATAAAAATGCTTTTGAAGTTTGTAGATCAATAAGAACTTCCAGCTTTGCACAAAGCTCAAAAGGTCGAGCCCACAATCCACTAGAGGATGCCAGGAGTTAAAAGATGCTTAAATACTGGGGCCTGCCAGCTGTGAGCAGTTGCACAGCTGAATCCCAGGCAACATGAAGTCTCTTCTTAACCTGCTGTTCCTCCTGTTTTTTGTCATCATCCACTCCAAGGTCTATAAGCCCTGTGAGTTCGCCAGAATTATGAAAAGAAGTGAAATGGATGGCTATAGGGGGTTCAGCCTGGAAAACTGTAAGTCTCCTCTAATTGACCCGATCAGATAAGCACCCCTCTGAGAACAGGTACAAGGAAGTAATGAGTGAGCAGAGAGAGAGAGCGAGCTTTGGGATTCCTGTGTGTTTGCCTTAGTTTGCTTAAAAACATTCTTGTTTTTTCATCAGTGATACTGGGGTGATGATATGGGAGGGGACATTGGTGCTTTGCAAAGGCAATAGCATCTGAGGTGCTCTTGGAGTATCACTGGGTTGTCCAGTTACTTCATATTCAATAGTCCCGAAGGGTCTGAGAAAATATGCGAGAACTGACTCATTCAGAACTTGAGTTATGAGAACCTGGAGTGATTGGTATCTGTCTTTACATCTCTTTCCACGGTATAGACCTTCTTAGAGAAATTTTCAAAGTTTTTGACTTTCTTATGCAAGGCAGAGGGATCCTATTTTCCTCTGTTGCTGCTTAAATGTGGTCTTCTGAAACTGCAAATAAAATTATTTGGTATGCTTCTTCACTCTGGGATGCCCTCTTGTTCTGCAAAACGAGGATGAGGAAAAGTTGTTCACAACTTCCCACATCTAGTGTGCTTTTCAGATTTGAAAAAGCAGGTTAGTGCTCACCAAGTGATTTTTAACGAACAAATGAACAGACAAATGCATATGTGGAGATGGATGGATGGATGGATGAATTGGTGACTAGCCTTTCCTGTTCTAGTATTCTCTTTTCAATATTTTCATCAGGCATTTGAGATGGTACACAACCTGGAATTCAAGTAATGAGACACTAAAGCAAAAGACTGAATATTCAGGGACAAAGTAGGATACTTAGTGACACAGAGAAGAAAAAAGAATTCTAAATTGACATGCAAATTCAGCTTGGTTATAAGAATGTTTCTCTGAAGAAATCCTTACTTTTCTCATAGTCACATCTTCTATGTAGTTGATGTTAGTTTATAAAATTCAACTAATCCCTATTTGTGTTGCTATTTTATGCAGCGGTATCTTGAGGATAGATGTGGGAGGGAAAACCAATTGAAGAAATAGCTATTTTACTTTAGTGATTAGGAGCAGAGTTTCATGTGAAGAACTGACTGGCCTGGCATTTTCTTTGTAGACCAGGCTGGTCTCAAATCCACAGATTTCTCTGCCTCTGTCTAACAACAGCTAGGAATAAAACCGAGCACCAGTGTGACCAGTTTATCTACTTGAGTATTTAAAAAAATTCTTCTGTTTGTTCTCAGTCAAACTGAATTGTCATCAAAGAGATTTTCTTTAGGGCACTTGAGAGTCACTTGATGACTAGGTATGGCAGTTCCATCTACTGGAAAGACAGAGAGAGACAGGTGTGGGAAGGGGAAATCACTTGAGGCCTGAGACTACCCTGAATAACACAGCCAGACCTGACCTGAACTAGTGGTAGCTTATTTTATAATTGAATCCTATGGTGGTACTTATAAAGTAAATCACTTGTACAATACAGCCAGCTAATTTTGATATCCAAAATGAATCATTTGCCTTTGCTGCTTATTGATGAATATTGTTTTCCATTTCAGGGATGTGTTTGGCTCAACACGAGAGTAGCTTTAACACGGGAGTTGTAACCTACCACCGTGAACACCAGAGCACCAGTTATGGGATATTTCAGATCAATAGCCGACACTGGTGTAATGATGGCAAAACCCCCAAAGCAGTGAATGCCTGTGGGATACCCTGCAGTGGTAAGACAAAGCAGGTTTGCAAGGATAGCAAGCAACTCACCTGCTTTTACGTGCAAGAACAGAGATTCTGTGCAGGAGACAACACTGAAACCTGGGGATACTGTCTTGACTGTTAAGTCATTGCTAAGCCCATCAAAACTAGCCAAGGAAGACAATAGGCTTAAGGCACAGCTTGGTGATAGAATGCCCTGCCTACCAATCAGAGGTTCCTTGAGTCCACTTCAAAATTTCTGAATGAACAAACAAAATAGAACATGACAAGATAGCTCAGACAATAGAATCTCCTAAGACCCTCAGAACCCAAACGAAAACTGAGTTGGTGACATGCATCTGTAAGGGAGTCTGAGGCAGGCAGACCAATGGGATTCACTGACCAACAAGCATCACCTAATCTTTAAGTCAGTTCCAATCGCTGACCCCGTCTCAGAAACAACGTGGACTGCTTTAAGAGAACAGGTCCTTAGACTGTCCTGTGACTTCTATATGCACAAACACGCATGCGCAGGTTCACTCATGCACATACCACCACACAGTGACACAAATGTTAATAGAAAATTAAAAAATAAAAACCTGGTATCATACAAACTTTGTGGGGTTTTTGAAACCTATTCTCACAGGCACTCACCCCATACACAGACACATCATTAAATAATAAAAAATATTTCTAAGGGATTGTCATTTTATAACAAATGTTTCTGGAATATATGGCACTTTATTCTAAGTCTCCTTCTGCATATTTTGTCCTGAAGATTTCTATTCTGGCTGTTTCCTTAGGCATACTTATGGTTATTGTTGTATGGTCATTTTAAATAAATAAATTTTATTACACAGATTTCTAGCATGTACAAATGAAGATATTTCTATAATAAAGACCATATGAGGGAGGGGAGCAGAGAAAAATGTAGAGCTCAATAAAAATCAATAAAAAAGATGTGAAGAATAAAAAAATGACCATATGCTAGGGTATCACTAACTCACTGGTATTTTGTTCAACTGGTTCTTACTTATATGAACTGATGTGCTATTAGTTTTGAGAGACCTGATAGTGACCTACTAATGTCAAATTTTGACTTAAGCTTGTTAGAATGCATGTGCAGACAATCTAATTCTTTGACTTAATAAAATAACATAGATTTATGTGCTTAAGATGAAACTTATTCTTAATAAGAATAAAAGAAGTTTATGTTGACAGGGAATCCTACATCAAGTTTATAACAGGGTGGAGGCCTGGGATGGTGCGACTTGAACTCATACAGTTGCAGAAGTAATATGTAATTTGTAGTGCATGAAGAAAATTGGTCTATTCTGCCACGGTGGGAACTGAACTGAAGACTAGCTACATTTTAGTCAAGCACTCTAAGCGTGAACTATTCATTCTTACTCTGTTAAAGTTGGTTAGTAAAATTTTTAAGAGAAAAGAGATGTGGAACATTTTAAGCCTACATAGCCTGTGTTTGAAGGCATATTAGAGACTCATCTGCAGTCATTAAAAGGGAATAGAAACTATAGGGAAAGAGGGATATCACTCTAAATTTGCCTGCTAAGAGTGTTGATGTAAATGGAAACCTTTGGAAAACATTCTTCTAGACTTTAAATCTATGCTGTAGGTCCATGTAGAGTTATATCATGCACATATGTATTCACATAGGAACATGTAAAGATTTTACAATTAGACCCAAATTAAATTATATTTGCATGGGTTCATAAGTTGCTTATTATTTAAAACTATATTCATAGAAACTAATTTTGGCCTGGACTATCATTATAGTGAATAAAACTGCAGCAGCAATATTCTCTATGCTAAAAATACAACGCTTAAGTCTTGAGTCTTTTCTTTTGAAGGCTTATTTATTTATTATATTTACAGTTTCTACCTGCATGCCAGAAAAGTGCACCAGAGCTTATTAAGATGATTGTGAGCTACTTTATGATCGCTGGGAATTGAACTCAAGATTCTGGAGACGAGTCGGTGTTCTTAATCCTGAGCCATCTCTCAAGCCCCAATTCTTGAGACTTAGAGCATCTGGCTCCTTTTATTTCAATTCCTAGGAAGAACTTTATTCACAGAAGACTTGTACATTGTGTTCTTCCTTAAAGTATTCATTTATCTTTATGGGTGTGTGTATTTTGCTTGTATATAGGATTGTGCACTGCTTGTCTGCCTGGTACCGGTGGAAGCTAGAAGAGGGCTTCCATTTCCTGGAACTGGAGTTACAGACCCTAGAGAGCTGCCATGTGGGTGCTGGGAATCAAGTTCTCTGGAAGAGGATCCAGTGCTCTTAGCCACTGAACCATATGTCCATACCACTGTTTTTCTTTTCTTCAGGATATATCGCCACTGGTAGACCCATGTGACAGTTCCAGCATGTTCTATTTTCCAATGTGAGAATAAAGAATAACTTCCCTCATGGTCACTGACAGTCCCACAGCCTCTAGTGACTCTTCATTACTACAATATTTTCTTTAATTTTTAATCAGTGCTGGAATTCTAAGAATACACTACTACTAAAGTATATCTCAACCCCTAGGGATTTCACAAATGATAAATTAAGTGACTTACACCATATCAACAGGATAGAATCAAGAGACTCTGTCTCCAATGATCACAGATTCATGGACACTTGGAAAGTAATTTCTTTTATTCACTGTTTAGTGCTGCAGAGGAAAGCTGCCTGGATCTGAACTGAAAATTGGTTCTGTAACAATCCTTGTCATTCCTCACACCTATCTTTCAGTTTTGCTCCAGGATGACATCACTGAAGCCATAACATGTGCAAAGAAGGTCGTGAGTGATTTAGAAGGCATCAGAGCATGGTATGTTGGAACTTTGAAAGGGGGAAACTTCTGGTTCTGTTGATTCATGCAATGAGTCTTTCTAAGGCTCAAGTGTCATTCTGAGCTCTACAAATACAGCTGGGGCTTTTATCTACACCATTACTTCAAGTAATTTCTCCAGATTGTGAGAACTCTCACATTCTACTACTCCCTTGTCAGGCCTCCAGATTATTTGTAGATCAGTTTACTGTACCATGCATGTGTTGCCACATTGACATTGAGCATCCTGTGCTGCACTCAGGGTTTTGAGAGATTCATACTGCCATGTAGACATAGCTACATCAATCAGTAGTAGTTTCTAGATGCGTCTACAATCCATATTTCACAGGTCAGAATCTCCATTAGTGTCACTGTTACCCTATCTCCCTGCAAATGTTTGAGAATGCGTGTGACGGGGAGACAATTTTTTTTAACCATTTTTCCTCTGTATTACTTTCTTCCACAGGAGGGCATGGAGAGCCCAGTGTGAAAACCGAGATGTCACCAAGTATCTTCAGAGCTGCAGAGTCTAATCACTGGACACTACCACTACAGCTCATTCTGTTTCTTTCTCGCTCTAGAAGTAGTTATGGGGAAAATCACACTTTCTTGTTTTCCCCATCAAACAAGCAAGCTTTAAACAAAAGCACGAGCAAAAAGGATAGTGTTTCCTAAAAGGCTTCTGCTGCCTTCTTCGTTGTTTAAAGCAAAGCCTCAATTTTTCAGTTAGATAATGCAGCAGATGGTGGTGTCAGTAATCTAACACTGTGGTCATCAAACACATCTCTGTACTTCAGTTATTCACTTATGAAGTAATTCACATCAAGTTTCACTGGAATTGATCTTCATGTCTCCCTTGTTGGAAAAAAATTAAAACAAACATTGATAGGAGACAAGTTGATCTTAGATAAAATGGCAGCTGTTTGAGCTCCCAGGCCTTGTGTGCAGGCCTAGCACCCAGACAGTTAGAACAGCCACTGTATGGGAAGAGCTGGGGTTTTAAGGGAAAAGAACTCTGAATGAATAGAACTATACTCAGAAACCTGTTGTCATGAACTCTGTGACCTTTCAAAAAATTATTTTCTTAGAACTTGTCCATTTATACCACTTAATTCTCACTCAGGTGTCAGTCTATTTTAACCCTTGAGAGAGTATTCCCATCCCCTTGCTGATCATGAGGTATTCCAGAGAGAGAATAGTGTCTGTGCTAGCCCTTAACTTTCTTTCTTTCTTTTTTTTTGTTTTTTTTTGTTTTTTTGAGACAGGGTTTCTCTGTGGCTTTGGAGCCTGTCCTGGAACTAGCTCTGTAGACCAGGCTGGACTCGAACTCACAGAGATCCGCCTGTCTCTGCCTCCCGAGTGCTGGGATTAAAGGCGTGTGCCACTATCGCCCGGCTTAACTTTCTTAAAGGAGCTTCATGCATATCAGCTAACTCTGAGACAGATGAGCTTGAATCAGCAAAACTAAGAGCATTGTGAAAAACTACAAATTACCATTAAATCATTTCAATGTACATGTTGTCTGTGTTTACTTTTCTATGGTGTCTCTGGGGGAAATTGTTTATATATTAGGAAAAACAACATGGCACTCTCAAACTAAAAGAAAAAAGAACATATGATCATCTCATTAGATGCTGAAAAAGCCTTCACCAAAAATCCAACCCCCCTTCATGATAAAGGTCTTGGAGAGATCAGGGATGCAAGGAACATATGTAAACATAATTAAAGCAGTATAAAGCAAACTGACAACCAACATAAAATTGAATGGAGAGAAACTCAAAGTGATTCCACTAAAATCAGGAACATAACAAGGCTGTCTACTATCTCCATATCTATTTATGATGGTTCTTGAAGTACTGACTGTAGCAATAAGACAACAAAAGGAGATCAATAGGATTCAAGTTGGAAAGGAAGAAGTCAAACTTGTTATTTGCAGATGATATGATAGTATATGTAAGTGACCCCAAAAATTCTACCAGGGAACTCATACAGCTGATACAGTAATGTGGCAGGTTACAAGATCAACTCAAAAACATCAGTAGTCCTCCTATATACAAATGATAAAGAAGTTGAAAAGGAAATCAGGGAAATATCACCTTTCAAATAGTCACAAGTGCATAAAATATCTTGGGGAGACACTAACTAAAGAAGTGAAAGACTTATTTGACAAGAATTTTAAGCCTTTGAAGAAAGAAATTGAAGAAGATATCAGAAAATGGAAAGATCTCCCATGCTCTATGTTTTAGGAGGAATGCTATCTCCTAGTTCTTTGTGAGCCAAGTAATTAAACAATATCATTTATTATTATCTATAGAACAGAACATCTCTGTTCAAACATTGGGAAAAAATAAAGATGCTTTTGAAGTTTGTAGATCAACAAGGTCTTCCAGCTTTGCACAAAGCTCAAAAGGTAGAGCCCATAAACCACTAGAGGATGCCGGGATTTAAAACATGCTTAAATACTTGGACCTGCCTGCTCTAGGTAGTTGTTGAGTAGATTCCCAGGCAGCATGAGGGCTCTCCTTAACGTGGGTTTGCTCTTGCTTTTTGCCACTGTCCAGGCTAAGGTCTATGAACTCTGTGAGTTTACCAGAATTATGAACAGAAATGGAATGGAGGGCTACAGGGGATTCAGCCTGGAAAACTGTAAGTCTCTTCTTGATCCATCCAGATAAGCACCCTCTTGATCCATCCAGATAAGAACCCTCTTGAGAACAGGTACAAGGAAGCAATGAGTAAGCAGAGAGGGAGCAGGAGTTAATAAGCTTTTAGGATTCCTGTGTGTTTTCCTTAATTTGATTAAAAATATTTTTGTCATTTTTATAGTGACACTGGGGTGACGACATGGGAGGGGACAATGGTGCCATGCTCAGGTGCCCTTGGATTTTCACTTGGTTTTCCCATTACTTCAGAATCAATTGTTCAGACAAGGCTGAGAAAAGATGGGAGAACTGACTCATTCACAACTTGAGTTCTGAGAGCCTGGAGTGATTGATTTCTGTCTTTATTTCTCTTTCCATGGAATGGATCTTCTGAGAGAAAATTATTCAAAGTTTATGAATTTCCTATTCAGCATGGCAGAGCGATCCTGTTTCCTCCTAGTTGCTGCCAAAATGAAGTCTTCTGAAACTGCAAATGAAGCTATGTAGTATGCTTCTTTACTCTGGGATGGCCTCTTGTTCTGCAAAATGAAAGATGGATGAGGAAAAGTTGTTCATGGTTTACTACATTTATGCCAATGTAACTAGTGTGCTTGTTAGATTTGCTAAAAAAAATTACTACTCAACAACTATTTGTCCATGAACAAAGAAACAGACAGGTGTATGTGTGGATGAATGAAGAAATGGATGATGGCTGAATAGATAGATGAATAGATGGATGGAATTGCCAAATAGTCTTTCCTGTTCCAATGTTCTTTCTTTCAATATTCTCACCAGCCATTTGTAATGATACACAATCCTGAAATCCAAGCAATGGCACACTGAAGCAAGAGATTGAATGTTCTAGGCCAAAGTAGGATAATTAGTGACATAGAGAAGAAAAAAATTCTAAATTGACAGGCAAATTCAGCTTGGTAATGAGAACATTTCTCTGAAGAAATCTTTACTTTTATGAAGATCTTCTATTAGACTATGCATTTGATATTAATGTATAAAATCCAACTAACCCCTATTTGTGTTTCTATTTTAGACAGAGGTATATTGAGGATAGATGTGGGAGGGGGAAGCAATGGAAGAAACAACTACTATATTTTAGGGAGTAGAGTCTTGGTTTCACTGTATAACCCTGAGTGGCCTGGCATTTTCTGTGTAGACCCAGCTGGTCTCAAATCCTCACAGATTCACTGGCCTCTGCCTACTGATTGCTGGGAATAAAATAAGCACCACTGTGATCAGTCCATCTCTTTGTGTATTAAAAAACATTCTTTTGTTTGTTCTCAGTCAAACTGATTTATCCTCAAAAAGGTTTTCTTTGGGACACTTGAAAGTCACTTGTTGACTAGGTACAGCAGTTCCATGTACTTGTAAGGTAGAGGGAGAGGATCACTTGAGACCAGAGACTACACTGAGTAACACAGCCAGACAGGATCTGAAATAGTGGTAGCATGTTTTGTAGTTTAATCATATGAATATACTTATAGAGTAAATCACTTGCAAAATACAGCTAGTTCAAGGAGTTAATTTTGATATCCAATATGAATCATTTGCTGTTGCTGCACATTGATGAATATTCTTTTCTTTCTAAGGGTGTGTTTGGCCCAGTATGTGAATTTAACTCAAAGTATAAAACCTACAACTATTAAAATCAAACCATCAGCTATGGGATATTTCAAATCAGTAGCCGATTTACTGGTGTAATGAGAGAAAAAGCCGAAGAACAATGAATAGCTTTGGGATACCCTGTAGCCGTAACACAAGGCAGGTTTAGAGGGCTATCAAGCATCCCACCTGCTCATAATTTCTAGAGCAGAGATTCTTTGCAAGGGACACACTGAAGAAAGCATCAGATACCTGGGGAGACTATGTTGAATTATAGAAAGTCATTGTTAAACACATGAAAATTAGCCAAGAAAGACATTAGGCTTAGAGCTTAGAGTCATGATAGAATGCCCTGCCTACTAATCAGAGGGACCTTAGTTCTGCCTCCAAAATCACTGAATGAATAAACAAAATGAATAGAAGCTTGCAAGATATCTCAGAGACAAGCATTCTAAGACCCTCAGCACCTACATAAAACCTGAGTTTGGTGGCACACATTTTTAAGACCAATACTGGGCAGTCTGAGACAGGCAGATCCATGGGAATCTCTGACCAACGAGCAGAATCTAATCTGTAATCTAATTTCTGGGCAGACCATGTATCAAAAACAATAACCATTCCTTAGGCTGTTCTCTGAATTCTACATACACAAACACAAATGTGCAGGCTCATTGGTGCATATACCTCCACACACATCGACACACGTGTGCAATTAATCAAAACATAAAGATAAAGATCTGGTATCATGTAAACTTAGTGGAATTTCTAAACCTATTCTCACATGCACTCACCTGTACACAGAAAATAACTAAAATTAATAAAAATAAATATTTCTAAGTGATTATCATTTATAACATTAATGTTTCCGAAATATGTACTATTTTATTGTAGGTCATCTTATTTTTTTATTTTGTCCTGAAGATTTCCATTCTCACTGTTTATGTAGGGGTAGTTATGGATATTGTTATAGGGTCATTTAAACAAAATGAATTTTATTATACAAATTTCTAGCATCTATTAAAATAATGACCATCTGACAGAGTACCATAAAGTACTTACATTTTGTCCAACTGGCATTTATTCATATGTGTTGATGTACTCTTAGTGTTGAGATAGCATATAATGAATTACTAATATGATATTTTTGTTTTTTAACTTTTTAGAATGCATATCCAAACAATCTATTTCTTAGATAGTATATCATCTAATAAAATAACATAGATCTATGTATTTAAGATGAAACATTTTAACAAGAATAAAATAAGTTTATAACAGGATTGAGGCCTGGGATGGTACAACTTAAACTCATACAATTGCAGAAGCAATATGTAATTTGAGGTGCATGAATAAAATTGGCCCATGTTGTTTTATTCATCGAGTATGGGAACTGAACTGGAGACTTGCTACATTTTAGTCCAACACTCTAGGCAGTGAACTATTAATTCCTACTCTACTAAACTTGGTTAGTAAAATTTTCAAGAGAAAAGAGATTGTGGACCATTTTTAAGCCTACTTAGCCTGTCTTTAAAGGCATAGTATAAATGTATCTACAGTCATTGAAATGTCTTAGAAACTATAGCAAAAGAGGAATATCACTCCAAGTTTGACTGTTAAGAGTGCTGATGTAAATAGCAACCTCTGGACAACACTCTTCTAGACTATAAATCTATGCTGTGGGTCCATGTAGAGTTAGATCATGCACATAAGTACTCACATAGAAACATGTAAAGATTGTACAATTATACCCAAATTGGTAATTATTTAAAACTACAACCATAGTAACTAATATTAACCTGGATTGTCATAAAGAGTGAATAAGACTGCAGTAGCAATATTCTTGTCATGTGAAGACACCACACTTAAGTCTTGAGTCTTTGTAAGGTTTATTTATTTATTATGTTTACAGTTTCTATCTGCATGCGAGACAAGGACACCAGATCTTATGATAGATGGCTGTGAGTCAGTATATGATTGCTTGGAATTAAACTCAAGATTATGGAGACCAGTCAGTGCTCTTAATCCTGACACATCTCTCCAGCCAAAAATATTGAGTCTTAGAGCACATGGCTCCTTTTATTTTCCTGGTCATAAATTCCTGGGAAGAGCTTTATTCAACCAAGGCTTGCTCATTATTGTCTTTCTTAAAGTACTAATTTATTTTTATGTATGTGGGTGTTTTCCATGCATATAGGACTGTGTACCACTTGTGTGCCTGGTACCTGTGGAAGCCAGAAGAGGGCTTCCATTTCCTGGAACTGGAATTACAGATCCCTGAAAGCTACCATGTGGGTGGTGGGAATCAAGTTCTCTGTAAGAGCATCCAGGTCTCTTAGTCACTGAGCAATCTGTTCAGGCCCTGTTTTTCTTCAGGATAAATGTCCAAAGGTAAGTCCAAGTGACAGTTCCAGGATGTTCTATTTTCCAGCATGAGAATGAAGAGGAACTTCCCTCATGGTAGCTGACAGTCCCACAGTCTCCAGTGATGCCTCATTACTACAATATGTTCTCTACTTTTTAATCAGTGCTGGATTCCTAAGAACACACTGCAACTTAAGTATATCCCAACACCCAGGAACTCTAAAACTGAAAAGTAAAATGACTTACAGTGTGTCATCAGGATAGAATCTAGAGAGACTGTCTCCAATAATCACAGGTGCATGGCAGCTTGGAATGCACTTTTTTTGTATAGACTGCTCAGTGTTACTGAAGAAAGTTGCCTGGATCTGAAATAAAATGAGTTCTGTAACAGTCCTTGTCATTCCTCACCCCTGTCTTTCAGTTTTGCTCCAGGATGACATCACTGAATCCATAAAATGTGCAAAGATTATTGTGCAAACACCACAAGCCATTAGAGCATGGTATGTTAGAACTTTGGAAGGAGAAATTGCTGGTTCTGTTGATTTATGCTAGTCTTTCTAAGGCCCAAGTGTGATACAGGTACAGGTGGGGCCTTTAGCAACATCATTGGTTTTAGGGAATTTCTCTAGATTGTGAGAATTCCCACATTTGACTACTCCCTCATCAGGCCTTCAGATTATTTGTAGATCAGTTCACTGTACCATGCGTGTAATGTCACATTGACATTGAGCATCCTGTGTTCTGCTCATAGTCTGGAGAGACTCAAACTGCCATGTACACAGAGCTCTATCAGTTAGTAATTTCTGGGTACAGCTCTAGCCTGTATTTCACATTAGATCTTGGCCCAGATGATAATCTTCCTAGTGTCAGTGGTAACACTATTTCTTTTCCCTGCCCCAAGGTTTGAGTATGTGTGTGACAGAAGAGTTCAGTGCAATCATTTCTTCCCTGTCTCACTTTTCCCCACAGGCGTCGATGGAGAACTCACTGTGAAAACCGAGATCTCACCAAGTATCTTCAGAAATGCACACTGTAACCACTGTGTGTTTCCACTGCAGGTCATTGTCTCTCTTCTTGCTCTACCAGTAGTTACAGGAAAGGCCACACTTCCTTGGTTTCGTCTTCAAACAAGCATGCTCTAAAGAGAAACAGGAGCAAGAAGGGGACTGTTTCCTAAGAGGCTTGGGCTAATGACTGCATACCCTGTTCTAAGCAAAACCTCCATTTTTCAGCTAACCAGTGCATCAGATGCTGGTGACAGTGGTCTAGCACTTTGGTCATTAAACATTCTCAATACATCAGTTCTTCACCTATGAAGTAATTCACATTACGTTTCCTCAGAATTAATCTTCATGTCTCCCTTGTTCAAAAGAATGAAAACACTTATTTACCGGAAGCAAGATGTTCTTGGGTAAAATGGCAGCAGTGTGAGCTCCCAGGTCTTGTATGTAAGCCCAGCTCCCAGATAGTTAGAACAGCCACCGTGTGGGGGCAAGGTGGGTTATTAGGGAACAGAACTCTGAGTGGATAGAACTGAGACTGCCTCAACTCAGAAACTTCTCCACATGAAGAGGAGACCTTTTTAAAAAGTATTTTCTCAGAACTGACCCATTTACACTGCTTAAAATGCAAAGTCCCAAGTCATGTGTCAGCCTGTTTTAACCGCTGAGAGAATGGCCCTATTCCTCTTTCTGATCATGAAGTACTCAGGACAGGTTAGTGTCTGTGCTAACTCTTAACTTTCTTGAAGTAGCTTCATGCAAATCAGATAACTCTGAGACAGATGAGCTTGGATCAGCAAAACTAAGAGCATTGTAAAAACTACAAATTGCCATTAAATCATTTCAATGCATACCTTGTCTGTGTTTATTCTCATATTCTCTGGCGAAATTGTTTATATATTGGGAAAAAGAAACATGGCACTCTCAATAGGATCTTCTTCCTCACATGTAATTAGCCAGCATCTACATCCTCACCTACACATAAACAGCATCTATATCCTCAGCTACACATAACCAATGTTTACATCCTCACCTACACATAACAAGCATTTAAATCCTCACCTACATAAAGCCTGAGGCTATATTGTCATCTACAGATAGCCATTGCCTTCATCCATATCAACACATATCAACTGCTTATAACCTCACCTACATAGAGTCATTGCCTACACTCTCAAAATATACATGCATCCAGATGAATATTGATGTTGGATTCCCCTCCGTATGCTATAAACATACGGATTTTGTTTACCACTGGTTAATAAAGAAGCTGGTTTGGCCTATGGTGCAGCAGAATGTAAAAAGGCAGGAAATCAAAGCAGAGACAGAGGAGGAAAGAAGCCAGAGTCAAGGAGATGCCATATAGCTGCCTGAGAAGCAAGAGGTAAGAAACCATAAGCCTCATGGTAAAATATAAAATGACAGAAATAGGTTAATTTAAGATATAAAAATGAGCTAGAAATATGCCTGAGTCATCAGCAAAACAGTATTGTAACTAATATAGTTTCTGTGTGAATATTCAGGTCTGGGTGGTCAGAAAATGAAAAAGGAGTCTCTGTTTACAAATGATCCCCACTGTCTAGGGCATGGATCGACATAAGTCCTAAAAAGCTTAAGGAAAAAAAGGACTTTTAGTCCCACAAAAATGGAGCCAAACATGGCTTCTTTATAGTTGAATTTTTTTTCATGTACATTGTTTGCTGGTACAAACAGAGGTGAGACACTTTAAAATTAAAAACAGCTTCCTGGTTAGTGCTGGTAGCACAAATGGTTCTGGTTCTTTAAGGAAGTCTTACTATGGAGTATTTCAATGGGATTAGTGGGCAGCATGCTGCAAGTTACTTGGTGATGGTGTGGGGCAACTGCTTCTAAGAGTTGGGGTGATAAGCATGGCTCACAGAGCTAGTGGTAAATGGACTTCTGTCATGTTGGAAAGTCAAACAAGGTGGACCAACAGGCACAGAGCCACTCTGGTCCCTGCCATGCCACTTAAAAATTTAAAACAGTGATCAGAAAAAGATTTCAGATACACAATAGAACAGATTTAACCATCAATGACATCTAAATTGGACAGAGTATGTTTTTTAAAAATGTGTATAGGCTTCAGAGAGAGAGGAAAAAAAAGTATAGACAGTTAAAAAAGAAAATATATAGTATTAAAAAATAAAGAAAAGTCTTAAATAGATAGTAAATGCAATATAAAAGAGTGCAGACAATTATAGATTAAAAAAGAATAAAATATATATTAAAAATTAAAATGATTAATTATAAATGTCAGATCAACAGTTGGCAATGCAAATTAGCTAGGGACACTCCTCACCTGAGCCTCATTAGGGCAAGAGCTTCCCTTGCTGACCTAGAAGGTCAAAAGACTTGTGCTCCATCAACTGTCAAGCAGACCAGGCAGTCTCCTTCCTCTCCCTACTTCTAAAGCTTGCCACAGGCCAGTTGCACAAAGATGTCTAAAAAAGTGCAAATACCAGTACCTTGGACAACACCACTTTTCATTGTGGTTTCCCACTTGACCTGTGGTTCTTTATTTCCAAATTTATCCTGTTATTACAATTCATTTGGATTTTAAGGACCAACCTCCTGCTCTGTCTGTCTCTCTCTGTCTCTATCTCTGTTTATGTTTGTCTCTCCTTGTCTGGCTGGCCCCCTGGCTCTTCTCCTTTCGTCCTCATTGTCTCTCATACACACACAAACACATACACAGGTAGGCAGGTTAAACGTTTCCACCACCCATTCAGGACATCACATTTTCCAGTTGTTCTCCTATCTGTTATTCTCAAAACTTGTTTATACTCTGCTAAACACAATTCTCTTTATCTCTACAGATTTTGAGTGCTTGTGCACTGGGACCTTGACATTCAGGACTTCTAAAAAAAGGGGGACTAAGGCTGTTTTCTACACACCTGTTGTCATTCCCTAACGGGATACAATCTGCAGGGTTTCTCAACCCTTTGAAAATATGTCCTCCCATTTTTATCTACTGAATAGAATACACAGACAGATACACAAACACACAAACACATTCAAATAAACACACACACACACAGATGCACATTTTCCTTTTAAGTTTTGTTTTTGACATTGATTTCCGGTGTCTTTATTTTTAATTAGATTTAGACACTCTTCTTTCCATTTTACCTTTTGGTTTTTGGGGAGTGCATGCATACATGCCTGCATGCCGAATTTTCATCACAGATTGTGTATCAATTATTTATGTTCCTAGGTGTCCAAAAGTCTATGTATTTTTGTCTTTATATAAATCTATCTTTGGGCCTCTCTCTCTCTCTCTCTCTCTCTCTCTCTCGCTCTCGCTCTCGCTGTCGCTCTCGCTCTCTCTCTTCTCTAGATGTAACAGAATCAAGAAACTATGAATAAGTTTAGGTGCTGAGGAGTTCCATCTGGACGGGTGAGTGTGTGCTATCCAGGGGCGGTTTGTCCCGGAAGAGAGCACAAATCCCTCTCTCCCAGCTCCTTCTGCAGGGCTGTCTTTCTTACACACGACCCCCGCTCCCCCAAGCCTGCTTGGTCTGCAAAGTCCTTTGATCAGGAACAGTCTTCTGCTCCTACATTAAGGCTACCCACTCAGAGCGGTGAGTGCCTACCTACTGGGCAGGCCTCAAGGACCCCGAAAGGGAGCACGCGCACCTTCAGCTCGTGAGGCAGGGTCTCCTGTGTTCTACTCGTCCCCACCCTACCCCCCAAGTTCCCCCTTTTGTCCGAGGGTCATTGGACTACCAGGCGTCCATGTTTTGGTGCTGAGGAGTTCCATCAAGACGGGACGGTTCCTGTTTCTACACTGAAGAGAAACACCCAGAGAGTCAGTCACAGCAAAGAGTGGACCAAGACACCAGGCGTCTCCTGGCTCCATTTGAAGGAAGAGATGGGAAGACACCAATGCAAGAATTCCTCCAACAACCTGAAAGGCAACATGACATCACCAGAATCCAGGGATCCCAAAACAAGAAGAATTGTACACCCTACTCCAGAAGAATTAGAAGAAATCGACTCAAAAGTGAATTATATGAAAATAATAGAAGACCTTAAACAGGAGGTGAAAAACTGCCATAAACAATTAGAGATTACAAACAAAAAGGTAGAGGAAATGAATAAATCGCTCAAAGATACCCAAGAAAACCAAGAGAAACAAGAAGAAGCAATCAAACAGGTAAGGGAAGCGGTTCAAGACTTGAAGAATGAAATGGAAGTATTGAAGAAAACACAAACCGAGGGAAGGATGGAGATGGAAAATCTGGGTAAACGAACAGGAACTACTGAGACAAGTACTACCAACAGATTACAAGAGATAGAAGAAAGAATGTCAGACACTGAAGATACCATAGCGAAAATAAACACACTGATCAAAGAAAACAGCAAAACCAACAAATTCTCATCACAAAACATTCAGGAAATCTGGGACACAATAAAAAGACCAAACCTAAGAATAATTGGGATAGAAGAAGGAGAAGAAGTACAGCTCAAGGGACCAGAAAATATATTTAATAAAATTATAGAAGAAAACTTTCCCAATCTAAAGAAAGATATGCCTTTGAAGGTTCAAGAAGCATACAGAACACCAAATAGACTGGACCAAAAAAAAATCTCCTTGCCATATAATAATCAAAACACAAAACATACAGAATAAAGAAAGAATATTAAGAGCTGCAAAGGAAAAAGGCCAAGTTACTTATAAAGATAAACGTATCAGACTTACACCGGACTTCTCTATGGAAACCATGAAAGCCAGAAGGTCCTGGATAGATGTACTGCAGTAAGTAAGAGAACATGGATGCAAGCCCAGACTACTATAACCAGCCAAGCTTTTGTTCACTATAAATGGAGAAAACAAAATTTTCCAGGATAAAAACAAATTTTAAACAATACGTAGCCACAAATCCAGCCTTACAGAAAGTAATAGAAGGAAAATCACAAACCAAGGAGTCCAACAATGACCACAATAACTCAAACATCTAGCGACCCTTCACCAGCAAGAATCAAACTCTACTACTAAAAAAGTGATCGGAGTTAACAACCACTGGTTATTAATATCACTTAATGTCAATGGACTCAACTCACCTATAAAAAGGCACAGGCTAAGAGATTGGATACAAAAACAGGATCCAACATTCTGCTGTTTACAAGAAACACACCTCAACCACAAAGACAGGCACCTACTTAGAGTAAAGGGATGGGAAAAGGTTTATCAAGCAAATGGACCTAAGAAACAAGCAGGTGTGGCCATACTAATTTCTAACAAAGTTGACTTCAAACTTAAATCAATCAGAAGAGATGGAGAGGGACATTTTATACTCATAACAGGAACAATTCATCAGGATAAAGTCTCAATCCTGAATATCTATGCCCCTAATATAAAAGCACCCACGTACGTAAAAGAAACATTACTAAAACTCAAGGCTGCCATCAAACCGCACACACTAATAGTAGGAGACTTCAACACTCCTCTCTCACCAATGGACAGGTCAATCAGACAGAAACCAAACAGAGAAATAAGAGAATTAATGGAGGTAATGAATCAAATGGACTTAACAGACATCTACAGAACATTCCACCCAAATAGGAAAGAATATACCTTCTTCTCTGCAGCTCATGGAACTTTCTCGAAAATTGACCACATACTCAGTAACAAAGCAAACTTCCACAGTTACAAGAAAATATTCGTAACCTCCTGTGTCTTATCAGATCACCATGGATTAAAGTTAGAATTCAGCAACAATGCTACCCCTAGAAAGCCTACAAACTCATGGAAACTGAACAGTCAACTACTGAACCACACCTGGATCAAGGAAGAAATAAAGAAAGAAATTAAAGTTTTCTTTGAATTTAATGAAAATAAAGAAACAACCTACTCAAACTTATGGGACACTATGAAAGCAGTCCTAAGAGAAAAGTTCATAGCACTAAGTGCCCACTTAAAGAAAACAGAGAAAGCACACATTGGTGACTTAACAGCCCACCTGAAAGCTCTAGAAAAAAAAGAAGCAGACTCACCTAAGAGGAGAAGAAGACTGGAAATATTCAAACTGAGGGCTGAAATCAACAAAATAGAAACACAGAAAACAATCCAAAGAATCAATGAAACAAAAAGCTGGTTCCTGGGGAAAATCAACAAGATTGATAAACCCCTATCCAAACTAATCAAACGGCAGAGAGAGAATATGCAAATTAATAAGATCAGAAATGAAAAGGGGGACATAACCACAGACACAGAGGAAATTCAGAGAATCATTAGATCTTACTACAAAAGCCTGTATGCCACAAAACTGGAAAATGTAAAAGAAATGGACACTTTTTTAGATAAATACAATATACCAAAGTTAAACCAGGACCAGGTGAACAATCTAAATAGACCTGTTAGTCGCAAAGAATTAGAAGCTGTTATCAAAAACCTCCCTACCAAAAAAAGCCCAGGACCAGATGGTTTCAATGCGGAATTCTACCAGAACTTCCAAGAAGACCTAATACCTATACTCCTTAATGTATTCCACAATATAGAAACAGAAGAGTCATTGCCAAATTCCTTTTATGAAGC
The DNA here is from genome assembly GCA_025134845.1 of Neodon shergylaensis. Lineage (NCBI taxonomy): Eukaryota > Metazoa > Chordata > Mammalia > Rodentia > Cricetidae > Neodon > Neodon shergylaensis. The sequence continues at coordinate 29,012,274 of JABTXL010006712.1, forward strand.
TACAGTCACTCTGATACCAAAACCACACAAAGACTCATCCAAGAAAGAGAATTACAGGCCTATCTCACTCATGAACATTGACGCAAAAATCCTCAACCAAATACTGGCAAACCGTATCCAAGAACACATTAGAAAAATTATCCATTATGATCAAGTAGGCTTCATCCCAGAGATGCAAGGCTGGTTCAACATACGAAAATCTATCAATGTAATCCATCATATAAATAAACTGAAAGAAAAAAAAATATGATCATTTCATTAGATGCTGAAAAAGCTTTTGACAAAATTCAACATCCCTTTATGATAAAAGTCTTGGAGAGATTAGGGATACAAGGGTCATACCTAAATATAATAAAAGCTATATACAGCAAACCGACAGCTAACATCCAACTAAAGGGAGAGAAACTCAAAGCCATCCCACTAAACTCAGGAACATGACAAGGCTGTCCACTCTCTCCATACCTCTTCAATATAGTGCTTGAAGTTTTAGCAATAGCAATAAGACAACATAAGGTGATCAAAGGGATTTGAATTGGAAAGGAAGAAGTTAAACTTTCGTTATTTGCATATGATATGATTGTGTACATAAGTGACCCCAAAAACTCTACAAAAGAACTCCTACAGCTGATAAACACCTTTAGTAATATGGCCGGATACAAGATCAACTCCAAAAAATCAGTTGCCCTCCTATACACAAAGGATATGGAAGCAGAGAGGGAAATCAGAGAAGCATCATCTTTCACGATAGCCACAAACAGCATAAAATATCTTGGGGTAACTCTAACCAAGTAAGTGAAAGATCTATTTGACAAGAACTTTAAGGCATTGAAGAAAGAAATTGAAGAGGATACCATAAAATGGAAGGCTCTCCCTTGCTCTTGGATTGGGAGGATCAACATAGTAAAAATGGCAATCCTACCAAAAGCAATTTATAGATTCAATGCAATCCCCATCAAGGTCCCATCAAAATTCTTCACAGATCTTGAGAGGACAATAATCAACTTTATATGGAAAAACAGAAAACCCAGGATAGCCAAAACAATCTTATACAATAAAAGAACTTCTGGAGGCATTACCATCCCTGACTTCAAACTCTATTACATAGCTACAGTAATGAAAACAGTGTGGTATTGGCATAAAAACAGAGAAGTCGACCAATGGAATCGTATAGAAGACCCGGATTTTAACCCACAAACATATGAACACCTCATTTTCGATAAAGAAGCTAAAAGTATACAGTGGAAGAAAGAAAGCCTCTTCAACAAATGGTGCTGGCACAGCTGGTTGTCAACATGTAGAAGAATGAAAATAGACCCGTATCTATCACCATGCACAAAACTCAAGTCCAAATGGATCAAAGACCTCAATATCAATCTGAACACACTGAACCTGATAGAAGAAAAAGTGGGAAGTACCCTACAACAAATGGGCACAGGCAATCGCTTCCTAGGTATAACCCCAGCAGCACAGACATTAAGGGCAACATTGAATAAGTGGGACCTACTGAAACTGAGAAGCTTCTGTAAAGCAAAGGACACTGTCACTAAGACAAAAAGGCAACCCACTGACTGGGAGAAGATCTTCACCAACCCCGCAACAGACAAAGGTCTGATCTCCAAAATATATAAAGAACTCAAGAAACTAGACTTTAAAATGCTAATTAACCCAATTAAAAAATGGGGCACTGATCTGAACAGAGAATTCTCAACAGAAGAAGTTCAAATGGCCAAACGACACTTAAGGTCATGCTCATCCTCCATAGCGATCAGGGAAATGCAAATCAAAACAACTTTGAGATATCATCTTACACCCGTCAGAATGGCTAAAATCAAAAACACCAATGATAGCCTTTGCTGTAGAGGTTGTGGAGAAAGTGGTACCCTCATCCATTGCTGGTGGGAATGCAAACTTGTGCAACCACTTTGGAAATCAGTGTGGCGGTTTCTCAGGAAATTCGGGATCAACCTACCCCTGGACCCAGCAATACCACTCTTGGGAATATACTCAAGAGAAGCCCGATCATATGACAAGGGCATTTGTTCGACTATGTTCATAGCAGCATTATTTGTAGTAGCCAGAACCTGGAAAAAACCTAGATGTCCTTCAATGGAAGAATGGATGAAGAAAGTGTGGAATATATACACATTAGAGTACTACTCAGCAGTAAAAAACAATGACTTCTCGAATTTTGCATGCAAATGGATGGAAATAGAAAACACTATCCTGAGTGAGGTAACCCAGACCCAAAAAGATGAATATGGGATGTACTCACTCATAATTGGTTTCTAGCCATAAATAAAGGTCATTGAGTCTACAATTTGATATCCTAAAGAAGCTAAATAAGAAGGTGAACCCAAAGAAAAACATATAGCTATCCTCATAGATATAGGAAGTAGACAAGAATGCCGGGCAAAAAATTGGGATCTTGGGGGTGGGGTGGGAGGGGGGTAAGGGGAGATGGGGAGAGAAAAGGGAGAAGGGGAGGATGGGGGGAACTTGGGGAAACGGGATGATAGGGATAAAGGAAGGCTGGATAGGGGAGCAGGGAAGCACATTTCATAATTAAGGGAGCCATCTTAGGGTTGGCAAGAGACTTGGACCTAGAGGGGCTCCCAGGTGCGCAGGGCGATGTCCCCAGTTAGTTCCTGGGGCAGCTGAGGATAGGGAACCTGAAATGACCCTATCCTATAGCCATACTGATGAATATCTTGCATATCACCATAGAACCTTCATCTGGCGACGGATGGAGATAAAGACAGAGACCCACACTGGAGCACTGGACTGAGCTCCCAATGTCCCAATGAGGAGCAGAAGGAGGGAGAACATGAGCAAAGAAGTCAGGACCACAAGGGGTGCACCCACCCACGGAGACAGTGGGGCTGATCTATTGGGAGCTCACCAAGGCCAGCTGGACTGTGACTGAAAAAGCATGGGATAAAACTGGACTCTCTGAACATGGCGGACAATGAGGGCTGATGAGAAGCCAAGGACAATGGCATGGGGTTTTGTTCCTACTTCATGTTCTGGCTTTGTGGGAGCCTAGCCAGTTTGGATGTTCACCTTCCTAGACCAGGATGGAGGGGGGAGGATTTTGGACTTTCCACAGGGCAGGGAACCTTGACTGCTCTTCAGGCTGGAGAGGGAGGGGGAGAGGAGTGGGAGGAGGGGGAGGGAAATGAAAGGCTGTGAGGAGGCAAAAAAAAATTTTTTTCAATAAAATAAAAAAAAAGAAACTATGAATAAACTTAGACGCCAAGGATCTATGAATCGATATACTCAATCTTTATTACGATATGTATACTTCTTAAAATAAATAAATAAATAGATAGATAAATAAATAAATATCCATATTTACAGAGAAAGGTATAGGAGCCCATTTGCATAAGAAGAGGACTGCCCGAATCATACATCCACACGGGTGTTCAAACAAAACCCTCTGGTGCAAGTTGCGTGCTTTCACAGTCGACATGCCTTGTGTGGCTACAGGGAAAAATGTCTAATGTGTGAAAGCTGAGGGGAAGGAGTCATGTCCAAGGCCAGGAAGAGGCTGGCTGTGAAGTGTCCCAGGTCAAGGA
>JABTXL010006712.1:29018045-29137492 GCA_025134845.1 Neodon shergylaensis
AACCAATAACTATGCATCTCGCTTCTGTGCCCGCGCTTTTGCTCCCCATCCCTATAAAAACCCCTCTTCCCAGCCTGAGGGCGCGCAAGTCTTCAGAGAGACTTGTTGCCCCAGGCGTCTGTGTATCCGAATAAAGCCTCTTGCTGATTGCATCCGTAGGAGTGGTCTCGGCTGATTCCTGGGTAAGGGGTCTCTCCTGAGGGAAGACTCCTCGGGGGTCTTTCATTGTAAATGGTGAATGGTGACAGATCTCAGAGCTGTCAATAAGGTAATTTAACATATGGGCCATCTACAATCTGGAATAGCTCTGCCTTCTCTATTACCAAAAGAATGGCCTCTTATTGTTATAGATTTGAAAGATTTTTTTTCTTCACTATACCTTTACAAGAAAAGGATAGAGAAAAATTTGACTTCACATTGCCTATTTATAATAATTCTCAGCCTACTAGGAGATATCAATAGACTATCCTTCCACAAAGATGCTCAATAGCCCCACCCTGTGCCAATCCTTTGTCAGTTAGCCATTGGAAATGATATATAAGAAATTATTTAAGTCAACAATCTACCATTAAATGGATATTTTGCTATCTGATTCAAATAATGATACTTTAGAAAGGATGTTTGAAGAAGTAAAGAATGTCTTGCCAAATGGGGATTTCAAATTGCTCCTGAAAGGATTTAAAGAGGAGATTCTGTTAATTACCTAGGTTACGTAATAGGCTTACAGAAAATTAGAACACAAAAAGCACGAATTAGGAGATACTGGTTGTGGACTCTTAATGACTTTCAGAGATTATTGGGAGACATTTCCAGTCTACGACCAGCTGTTGTGATAATACCTGATCTAATAATTCATTGAAACAAAACTTTAGATGGTGATAAACTTGATTAGTCCCAGAGAATTAACAGCTGAAGCAGAAAAGGAATTGACAATTGTTGAGGAGAAATTACAGGAGGCACATGTGGATTGGGTGAATCCAAATCTTAATTGTATTCAAGTCGTATTGCCTTCCAGAATTTCTCCTACAGGAATTTTAATGCAGAGGGATGATATTATCTTAGAATGGATATTATTACCACATAAACCAAGTAAAAAATTAAAAAAGTATATGGAAAAGTCTTTGAATTAATTATAAAAGGTAAATTGAGACTTTGTCAATTAGCAGGTATAGACCCAGCAGAGATTATATTGCCTTTCACTACTGATGAAATAAAAAGGTTATAGGAAGACAATGAACCATGGCAAAGAGCTTGTGCTAATTTTTTGGGAGAAATGAATAGCAATTATCTTAAAAGCAATAGACTTAACCTTATAAAAAAACTTACTGGATTCTTCCCCGAATTGTACGAGATGCTGCAGTAAATGGAGCCCATTCCTTTTATATTGATGCAACCAAATCAGAGAAGACAGAGAAGGCAGGATACAAATCAAAAAAATTAAGTATGGTGGAACAAAGCTCTTATATTTTTGTGTAGAAGGTAGAATTATATGCAATTCTCATGGTGGTAAGAAATTTTAAAGAATCACTTAATATATTTATTCATTTTCGGTTCTCTTGCATTTTGAAACCACTGAATTTATAGCAGATAATACAGAATTGACTTTATTATTAATCTAGGTGCAAGACATACTCAGGAATAGGCTTTGCCATATATACATAACACCTATCCTATCCCATATGTAACTGCCTGGTCCTCTAGCACAAGGTAATGCAGAAATTGATCAAGTATTGATTGAAAGCATGTTGCAGGCCTCAGAATTAAATAAAAAAATCATGTCAATAGAAAAGGTTTAAGGAACGATTTTACTAATACATGGAAACAAGCTAAGAGTATAAAAGGATGCCCTACTTGCTATTTTTATTTTTTTAATATTTATTTTTTTATTAAAAATTTCACCTCCTCCCTTCCTCCGATTTCTCTCCCCTTCTCCCATTTCCCCTCCCCTCCCTCTCCAGTCCAAAAAGCAGTCAGGATTCCCTGCCCTGTGAGAAGTCCAAGGTCCACCCCCTCCATCCAGGTCTAGGGAGGTGAGCATCCAAATAGACTAGGCTCAAACAAAGCCAGTACACGCAGCAGAATCAAAACCCAGTGCCATTGTCCTTGGCTTCTCAGTCAGCCCTCCTTGTCAGCCACATTCAGAGATTCCGGTTTGATCACATGCTCCATCAGTCCCAGTCCAACTGGCCTTGATGAGCTTCTATTAGATCAGCACCACTATCTCAGTGAGTGGTCACAGCCCTCAAGGTCCTGACTTCCTTGCTTATGTTCTCCCTCCTTCTGCTCCTCATTTGGACCTTGGGAGCTCAGTCCAGTGCTCCAGTGTGGGTCTCTGTCTCTATCTCCATCCATTGCCAGATGAAGGTTTTATGGTGAGATGCAAGATATTCATCATTATGGCTATAGGATAGGGCCAGTTCAGGCACCCCCTCCTCAGCTGCCCAAGGAACAAACTGGGGAACATCTCCTTGGACACCTGAGAACGCCTCTAAAGTCAAGTCTCTTGCCAACCCTAAAATGGCTCCCTAAATTAAGATATATACTTCCCTGCTCCCATATCCACCCGTTCTCCATCCCAGCAGTCTCATTGCCCCAAGATCTCCCCACCCTCCCCTTCTTACTTCTCTCTCCCCAACTCCCCTTAACCCCACCCAAACCCTACTCCAAGCTCCCAATTTTTGCCTGGCAATCTTGTCTACTTCAAATATCCTGGAGGCTGACTATATGTTTTTCTTTGGGCTCACCTTCTTATTTAGCTTCTCTAGGATCACAAATTATGGCTCGATGTCCTTTATTTATTGCTAGAATCCACTCATGAGTGAGTACATACCATATTCATCTTTCTGGGTCTGGGTTACCTCACTAAGGATAGTGTTTTCTATTTCTGTCCATTTGCATGGAAAATTCAAGATGTCATTTTTTTTTACCACTGAGTAGTACTCTAATGCATATATATTCCACACTTTCCCCATCCATTCTTCCATTGAGGGGCATCTAGGTTGTTTCCAGATTCTGGCTATTACAAATAATGCTGCTATGAACATGGTTGAACAAATGCTTTTGCAGTATGATAGGGCATCTCTTGGGTATATTCCCAAGAGTGGTATTGCTGGATCCTAGGGTAGGTTGATCCCGAATTACCTGAGAAACTGCCAAACTGATTTCCAATGTGGTTGCACAAGTTTGCATTCCCACCAGCATTGGATGAGTGTTCTCCTTACTCCACATCCTCTCTAGCAAAGGCTATCTTTGGTGTTTTTGATTTTAGCCATTCTGACAGGTGTAAGATGGTATCTCAAAGTTGTTTTGATTTGCATTTCCCTGATCACTAAGGAGGTTGAGCATGACCTTAATTGTCTTTTGGCCATTTAAACTTCTGTTGAGAATTCTCTGTTCAGTTCAGTGCCCCATTTTTTAATTGGGTTAATTAGCATTTTAAAGTCTAGTTTCTTGAGTTCTTTATATATTTTGGAGATCAGAGCTTTGTCTGTTGTGGAGTTGGTGAAGATCTTCTCCCAATCAGTAGGCTGCCTTTTTGTCTTAATGATGGTGTCCTTTGTTTTACAGAAGCTTTTCGGTTTTAGGAGGTCCCATTTATTCATTTTTCCCATTATTGTCTGTGCTACTCGGGTTCTATGTAGGAAGTAGTCTCCTGTGCCCATGTGTTGTAGACTACTTCCCACTTTCTCTTCTATCAGGTTCAGTGTAGTCAGATTAATATTGAGGTCTTTAATCCATTTGGACTTGAGGTTTGTGCATGGTGATAGATATGGATCTATTTTCATTCTTCCACAGGTTGACATCCAGTTATGCCACCACCAATTGTTGAAGATACTTTCTTTCTTCCATTGTATACTTTTAGCTGCTTTGTTGAAAATCAAGTGTTCATAGGTTTGTGGGTTAATATCCGGGTCTTCTATTCGATTTCATTGGTTGACTTCTCTGTTTTTATGCCAATATCAAGCTGTTTTCAAAACTGTAGCTCTGTAATAGAGTTTGAAGTCAGGGATGGTAATGCCTCCAGAAGTTCCTGTATTGTATAAGATTGTTTTGGCTATCCTGGGTTTTTTGTTTTTTCATATAAAGTTGATTATTGTTCTCTCAAGGTCTGTGAAGAATTTTGTTGGGATTTTGATGGGGATTGCGTTGAATTTATAGATTGCCTTTGGTAGAATTACCATTTTTACTATGTTGATCCTACCCATCCAAGAGCATGGGAGGTCTTTACATTTTCTGGTGTCCTATTCCATTTCTTTCTTCAGTGCCTTAAAGTTCTTGTCAAAGAGATCTTTCACTTTCTTGGTTAGAGTTACCGCAAGATACTTTATGCTTTTTCTGGCAATTGTAAAAGGTGAAGTTTCTCTGAATTCCCTCTCTGCTTCTCTATCCTTTGTATAAGAGGGCTACTGATTTTTTTTTAGTTGATCTAGTATCCTGCCATATCACTGAAGTTACTCATCAGCTGTAGGAGTTCTTTGGTAGAGTTTTTGGGGTCACTAATGTACACGATCATATCATCTGCAAATAACAAAAGTTTGACGTCTTCCTTTCTGATTCGAATCCCCTTGATCTTTTTATGTCGTCTTATTGCTATTGCTAGAACTTCAAGAACTATGTGGAAGAGATATGGAGAGAGTGGACAGCCTTGTCGTGTTCTTCATTTTAGTGGAATGGCTTTGAGTTTCTCTCTATTTAATTTGATATTAGCTGTTGGCTTGCTATATATTGCTTTTATTATATTTAGGTATGATCCTTGTATCCCTAACCTCTCCAAAACCTCTATCATAAAGGGGTGTTGAATTTTGTTAAATGCTTTTTCCACATCTAATGAAATGATCATATGCTTTTTTTTTCTTTCAGTTTATTTGTATGATGGATTACATTGATAGATTTTCATATGTTGAACCAACCCTGCATCTCTGGGATGGCACCTACTTGATCATAATGGATAATTTTTTTAATGTGTTCTTGGATTCTGTTTGCCAGAATTTTCCTAAGATTTTTTGCATCGATGTTCATGAGTGAGACTGGTCTGTACTTCTCTTTCTTGGTTGAGTCTTTGTGTGGTTTTGAAATCAGGGTGAGTGACTGTAGCTTCATAAAAAGAATTTTGCAATCACTTCTGATTCTGTTATGTGGAACACATTAAAGAGTATAGGTATCAGCTCTTCTTGGAAGTTCTGATAAAATTCTGCATTAAAACCATCAGGTCCTGGGCTTTTTTTGTTTGGGAGTTTTTTTATGACAGCTTCTATTTCCTCATGACTTATAGGTCTATTTAAATTGTTCACCTGGTCTTCATTTAATTTTGGTAAATGGTACTTATCTAAAAACAAGTCCATTTCTTTTACATTTTCCAACTTTATGGCATATAAGCTTTTGTAGTAAGACCTAATGATTCTATGAATTTTCTCAGTGTCTGTTGTTATGTCCTCCTCTTCATTTCTGATCCTGTTAATTTGCATGTTCTCTCTCTGCCTTTTGATTAGTTTGGATAAAGGTTTGTCAATCTTGTTGACTTTCTCAAAGAACCAGCTATTTGTTTCATTGATTCTTTGGATTGTTTTCTGTGTTTATATTTTGTTGATTTCATCATTCAGTTTGACTATTTCCATTCTTCTACCCCTCCTAGGTGAGTCTGCTTCTTTTTTTTTTCTAGAGCTTTCAGCTGTGCTGTGAAGTCTCCAATGGGAGCTTTCTCCATTTTTTTTTAATGTGGGCACTTAGAGCCATGAACTTTCCTCTTAGCACTGCTTTCATAGTCCCATAGGTTTGGGTATGTTGTGTCTTTATTTTTGTTGAATTCAAGGAAGACTTTAATTTCTTTCTTTATTTCTTCCCTGACCCAGGGGTGGTTCAGTAGTTGACTGTTCAGCTTCCATGAGTTTGTAGGCTTTCTGGGGGTAGAATTATTGTTAAATTCTAACTTTATTCCATGGTGATCCGATAAGACACAGGTGGTTACTAATATTTTTTTGTATCTGTGGAAGTTTGCTTTGTTACCGAGTATGTGGTCAATTTTCAAGAAGCTTCCATGAGATGCTGAGAAGAAGGTACATATACTTGGGTGGAATGTTCTATATAGATGTCTGTTAAGTCCATTTGATTCATTACGTCCATTAATTCTCTTATTTCTCTGTTAGGTTTCTGTCTGATTGACCTGTCCATTGGTGAGAGAGCAATGTTGAAGTCTCCTACTATTAGTGTGTGTGGTTTGATGTCTGCCTTGAGTTCTAGTAATGTTTCTTTTACATAAGTGGGTGCTGTTATATTAGGGGCAATAGATATTCAGGATTGAGACTTCATCCTGCTATGAGTATAAATGTTCATCTCCATCTCTTCAGATTGGTTTTAGTTTGAAGTCAATTTTGTTAGAGATTAGTATGGCCACACCCACTTGTTTCTTAGGTCCATTTGATTGAAAAACCTTTTCCAATCCCTTTACTCTGAGTAGATGTTGGTCTTTGTGGTGGAGTTGTGTTTCTTGTAAACAGCAGAATATTGGATCCTGTTTTCGCATCCAATCTCTTAGCCTGTGCCTTTTTATAGGTGAATTGAGTCCATTGATATTAAGTGATATTAATTACCAGTGGTTGTTAACTCTGTTTTTTTTAGGTGGTAGAGTTTGTGTGTTTCCCTTCTTTGAGTTGTGCTGGTGAAGGGTCACTAGATGTCTGGGTTATTGTGGGCATTGTTGGATTCCTTGGGTTGTGATTTTCCTTCTATTACTTTCTAGAAGACTAGATTTGTGGCTATGTATTATTTAAATTTGTTTTTATCCTGGAATATTTTATTTTCTCCATTGAGAGTGAACAAAAGCTTGGCTGGGTATAGTACTCTGGGCATCCATGGCAGCACATCTATCTAGGACCTTCTGGCTTTCATGGTTTCCATAAAGAAGTCAGGTGTAAGTCTGATAGGTTTATCTTTATAAATTACTTGACCTTTTTCCTTTGCAGCTGTTAATGTTCTTTCTTTATTCAGTATGTTTTGTGTTTTGATTATTATATGGCAAGGGGATTTTTTTATCCAGTTCTGTATGCTTCTTGAACTTTCATAGGAATATCTTTCTTTAGGTTTGGAAAGTTTTCTTCTATAATTTTGTTGAATATATTTTCTGGGCCTTTGATCTGTAATTCTTCTCCTTCTTCTACCCCTATTTTTCTTAGATTTGATCTTTTTATTGTGTCCCAGATTTCCTGGATGTTTTGTGATGAGAATTTGTTGGATTTGCTGTTTCCTTTGATCAGTGCGTTTATTTTCTCTATGGTGTCTTCAGCATCTGAGATTCTTTCTTCTATCTCTTGTATTCTGTTGGTTATGCTTGTCTCTGTTCATTTACCTAGATTTTCCATATCCAGTCAGCCCTCAGTTTTTGTTTTCTTCATTGCCTCCATTTCAGTTTTCAAGTCTTGAACTGTTTCCATTATCTGTTTGATTGTTTTTACTTGGTTTCCTAGGGTATCTTTTACGGATCTACTCATTTCTTCAAACTTCTCATTATTCTTCTCATCCATTTCTTTAAGGGAGTTTTTCACATCCTGTTTTAGGGACTCTATTGCTTTCATAATGTCATTTTTTTTCTACTTCTTCTGGATTAGGGTGTTCAAGTCTTCCTGTTTTATGTTTGCTGGGTTCTGGTGTTATCATGTTGTTTTTCAGACTGTTGGAGGAATTCTTGCATTGGCACCTGCCCATCTCTTTCTTCAAATGCTCTCAGATGAATCTTCTGGTACAGGCTCAGGGCCACTTGATGGCCAGGGGCCATGCAGACAAAAGGCTTAGCTTGTTGCCTACAGGCTTAGTTAAACAAAGGAACTCCCGCCGGTTGCACTCACCACCCCATCCCAGCCCCAAAACAGGCTGAGCTGGGGGATCTTATGGCCCTGAAGAAGGGAAGGGGTACCTGGGAGCTGGGATGGGATAGGAAGAAAGAGGCAGTAGCTGGAGAGAGAAGCCCCTGAAGAGTTACCGGGAAGTTTAGGGGTTAAGGAATGTCTATGCTCCCTTTCCTGGGCTTCTGCCACTGGTCAGGAACACACTCACCCCTCTGATGGATCTTCTGGTACAGGATCAGGGCCCCTTGCTGGCCAGGGACCTCACAGACAAAAGGCCTAGCTTGGTGCCTGTAGACTTAGTTAAATCAAGGAACTCCAGCCTGGTTACACTCATCACCCCTTTCTAGACCCAGAAAATTTGGGTAATAGGAAGAAGACTTTGCCCAAGCCAGGTGCGACCCATCTGTCCTGTTGCAGAAGCACGGGCATTATTAAAATTAATAAGAGAGAGTGGATAGAAGGCCCATATTTCTTTTTTTAATATTTATTTATTATGTATACAATATTCTGTCTGTGTGTATGTCTGCAGGCCAGAAGAGGGCACCAGACTCCATTACAGATGGTTGTGAGCCACCATGTGGTTGCAGGGAATTGAACTCAGGACCTTTGGAAGAGCAGGCAATGCTCTTAACCTCTGAGCCATCTCTCCAGCCCCGGCCCATATTTCTATATGGTGTGGCAGCCAGGCTCTGAAGCCATAGGACCCACCTGAGGTGGTCACATAACACTGCAGAGGCTGTCACTGCCTAACAAAGGGTCAGGATGTTGTTGCTCCTTTCTTTGTAATTTGGAGGATGCCTTATAGAGATGCTGATTCAAGCCTACCTGATAGCTAGCATACACAGCAGACAAGTAGATGTGGATGTGACAAAACGCCATTCACCTGGTTACCTAGGAGACAGGTCTGGTGTATTTTCCCCACCTCTATGTTGGGGTCCATGGGCTCTAACAGTAGGTGAAGATGTAGATGCTGGTTATTTATAGATGAGGATGTAGATGCTGGATATGTATAGGTGAGGATGTATGCTGGCTAATTACAGGTGAGGAAGTAGACCCTATTGAGAGTGCCATGTTGTTTTCCCCAATATATAAACAATTTCCCCAGAGAATGTGAGAGTAAACATAGGCAAGTTGTGCATTAAAATGATTTAATGGCAATTTGTAGTTTTTCACAATGCTCTTAATATTGTTGATCAAACTCATCTATCTCAGAGTTATCTGATTATGCATGAAACTACGTTAAGAAAGTTAAATCTGATATGCATGAAGCCATTTTAAGAAAGTTAAGACACTATTCTGTCCTGAGTACCTCATGATCAGCAAGAAGCATGGGACCATTCTCTCAAGGGTTAAAACAGGTTGACACATGAGTTGAGGATTTGCTTTTTAAGCAGTGTACATGGGTCAGATATAAGAAAATATTTTTGAAAGGTCACAGAATTCATGAGGAGAAGTTTCTGAGGTGAGGCAGTCTCAGTCCTATCTACTCAGAGTTCTGTTCCCTTAAAAACCCACTTTGCCCCTACACAGTAGCTGTTCTACCTGTCTGGGTGCTGGGCCTACATACAGCTGCCATTTTACCCAAGAACATCTTGTCTCCTGTAAATAATTGTTATAATTCTTTCAAACAAGGGAGACATGAAGATTAATTCTGAGAAAACTTAATGTGAATTACTTCATAGGTGAAGAACTGATGTATCGAGATGTGTTTAATGACCAAAGTGCTAGACCACTGTCACCAGCATCTGATGCATTGGTTAGCTGAAAAATGGAGGTTTTGCTTAGAACACGGTATGCAGTCATTAGCCTAAGCCTCTTAGGAAACAGTCCCCTTCTTGCTCCTGTTTCTCTTTAGAGCATGCTTGTTTGAAGACGAAACCAAGGAAGTGTGGCCTTTCCTGTAACTACTGGTAGAGCAAGAAGAGAGACAATGACCTGCAGTGGAAACACACAGTGGTTACAGTGTGCATTTCTGAAGATACTTGGTGAGATCTCGGTTTTCACAGTGAGTTCTCCATCGACGCCTGTGGGGAAAAGTGAGACAGGGAAGAAATGATTGTACTGAACTCTTCTGTCACACACATACTCAAACCTTGGGGCAGGGAAAAGAAATAGTGTTACCACTGACACTAGGAAGATTATCATCTGGGCCAAGATCTAATGTGAAATACAGGCTAGAGCTGTACCCAGAAATTACTAACTGATAGAGCTCTGTGTACATGGCAGTTTGAGTCTCTCCAGACTATGAGCAGAACACAGGATGCTCAATGTCAATGTGACATTACACGCATGGTACAGTGAACTGATCTACAAATAATCTGAAGGCCTGATGAGGGAGTAGTCAAATGTGGGAATTCTCACAATCTAGAGAAATTCCCTAAAACCAATGATGTTGCTAAAGGTCCCACCTGTACCTGCGGTGCCCTATATCACACTTGGGCCTTAGAAAGACTAGCATAAATCAACAGAACCAGCAATTTCTCCTTCCAAAGTTCTAACATACCATGCTCTCATGGCTTGTTGTGTTTGTGCAATAATCTTTGCACATTTTATGGATTCAGTGATGTCATCCTGGACCAAAGCTGAAAGACAGGGGTGAGGAATGACAAGGAATGTTAGAGAATCGGTTTTCAGTTCAGATCCAGGCAGTTTCTTCTGTGACACTGAGCAGTCTATACAAAAAAAGTGCATTCCAAGCTACCATGCATCTGTGATTATTGGAGACAGTCTCGATTCTATCCCGATGACACACTGTAAGTCATTTTACTTTTCAGTTTTAAAGTTCCTGGGTGTTGGAATATACTTAATTGGTAGAGTGTTCTTAGGAATCCAGCACTGATTAAAAAGTTGAGAACATATTGTAGTAATGAGGCATCACTGGAGACTGTGGGACTGTCAGCTACCATGAGGGAAGTTCCTCTTTATTCTCACACTGGAAAGTGGAACATGCTGGAACTGTCACCTAGACCTACCTTTGGAAATTTATCCTGAAGAAAAACAGGGCCTGAACAGATTACTCAGTGGCTAAGAGACCTGGATGCTCTTACACATAATTTGATTCCCAGCACCCACATGGCAGCTCTTAAGGATCTGTAACTCCCGTTCCAGGAAACGGAAGCCCTCTTCTGGCTTCCACTGGTAACAAGCACACAAGTGGTACATGGCCCTGTATGCAGGAAAAACACCCACATCTATAAAGATAAATTAATACTTTAAGAAAGACAATAGTGAACAAGCCTTGGTTGAATAAAGCTCTTTCTAGGAATTTATGACCAGGAAAATAAAAGGAGCCATGTGCTCTAAGACTCAAGACTTGGGGCCGAGGAGATGGGTCAGGATTAATAGCACTGACTGGACTCCAGAATCTTGAGTTCAATTCGAAGCAATCATATAGTCGCTCACAGCCATCTATCATAAGATCTGGTGCCCTTGTCTCGCATGCAGATAAAAACTGTTAACATAATAAATAAATAAGCCTTAAAAAGAAAAGACTCAAGACTTAAGCATTGTATTTTCAGCATAGAGAATATTGCTGCTGCAGTTTTTTTCACTATAATGATAGTCCAGGCCAATATTCTATGAATGTAGTTTTAAATAATAACCAACTCATGAACCCATGCAAATATAATTTAATTTGGGTATAATTGTAAAATCTTTACATGTTTCTATGTGAGTACTTATGTGTATGATATAACTCTACATGAACCTACAGCATAGATTTATAGTCTAGAAGAGTGTTGTCCATAGGTTGCTATTTACATCAGCACTCTTAGCAGGCAAACTTGGAGTGATATTCCTCTTTCGCTATAGTTTCTAAGACATTTCAATGACTGTAGATATGTCTATACTATGCCTTTAAAGACAGGCTAAGTAGGCTTTAAAATGTCCCAGAATCTCTTTTCTCTTGAAAATATTACTAACCAAGTTTAGTAGAGTAGGAATTAATAGTTTACTGCTTAGTGTGCTGGCTGAAAATGTAGCAAGTCTCCAGTTCACTTCCTATACTGGAAGAATAGAACAACATGAACCAATTTTATTCATGCACTATAAATTATATATTGCTTCTGAAATTGTATGAGTTTAAGTTGTACCATCCCAGGCCTCTATCCTTTTAAAAACTTGTTTTTTTTCTTGGTAAAAATAAGTTTCATCTTAAATACATAGATCTATGTTATTTTATTAGATGATATAATGTCAAGAAATAGGTTGTTTGCACATGCATTCTAAAGAGTCATAAAATAAACTTTCATATTTGTAATTCACAATAATATCTCTCAACGCTGAAAGAACATCAATACATATAAATAAAAGCCAGTTGGATAAATTGCCAGTGACTTAGTGGTACTCTGTCAGATGATCTTTATTATAGTACGTACTAGAAATTTATATAATAAAATTTATTTTGTTTAAATGACCCTATAACAATATCCATAACTACCCCTACATAGACAGTGAGAATGGAAATCTTCAGGAAAAAAATACAAAAATAAGGTGGTCTGCAATAATGTGGTACATATTCCAGAAACATTTATGTTATGAAATGACAATCTCCTAGAAATATTTATTTTTATTAATTTTAATTATTTGTCTGTCAACAGGTGAGTGCTTGTGAGAATAGGTTTAAAAATTCCACCAAATTTACTTGATACCCAATCTTTAGTTTTTAAATTTTGATCAATTTAAAATGTGTGTCGATGTGTGTGGTGGTATGTTACGAGTGAACGAGTGTTTGTATGTATAGAAATCAGAGGACAGTTTAGGGAACGGTTATTGTTTTGATACAGGGTCTGCACAGAAATTAGATTACAGATCAGAATCTGCTTGTTGTCAGAGAGCTCCATGGATCTGCCTGTCTCAGAATCTCCAATGTTGGTCTTAAAATTGTGTGCTCAGCTTTTATGTGGGTGCTGAGCGTCTTAGATGACTCTTATCATTGAGATATCTTGCAAGCTTCTGTTTGTTTTGTTTATTCATTCAGTGATTTTGGAGGCAGAGCTAAGGTCCTCTGATTGGTAGACAGGGCATTCTATCACCAAACTAGGATCTAAGCCTAATGTCTTTTTCAGCTAATTTTGGTGAGTTTAACAATGACTTTCTAAAATTCATAAAAGTCTCCCCAGGTTCCTGATGCTTCGTTCAGTGTGTCTCTTGCAAAGAATCTCTGCTCTTGAAAATAAGAGCAGGTGGGATGTGTGATAGCCCTCTAAACTTGCTTTGTCTTACCACTGCAGGGTATCCCACAGCCATTCGATGTTTTTGGATTTTCGCCATCATCACACCAATACTCGCTATTGATTTGAAATATCCCATAGGTGCCGAGTTTTTTTCGATAGTTGTGGGTTTCATACTTTGAATTAAACTTACTCACATGCTGGGCCATACACACCCCTAGAAAGAAAAAAAAATCATCAATATGCAGCAACATCAAATGATTCATATTGGATATCAAAATTAGACTCTTAAGCTAACTGTATTTTATAAGTGATTTACTCTGTAAGTATAATCATATGATGAAACTATAAAATATGCTACCACTGTTTCAGACCAGGTCTGGCTGTGTTACTCAGGGTAGTCTCTGGTCTCAAGTGATCCTCTCCCTCTACCTTACAAGTACATGGAACAGCAAGTGACTTTCAAATGCCCCAAAGAAAAAATTTTGAGGACAAATCAATTTGACTGAGAACAAACAGAAGAATAATTTTTTGAAAAAATACTCAAAGAGATGGACTGAACACAGCTGTGCTCACTTTTATTCCCAGCAATCAGTAGGCAGTGGCCTGTGAATTTGTGGGGATTTGAGGCCAGTCTGGTCTCCTTAGCAAATGACAGGCCACTCAGTGTTATACAGTGAAAGAAAGACTTTACTCCCCAAAATATAGTAGCTGTTTCTTCTATTGCTTTCTCCTCCTACATCTCTCTTCAAGATACTTCTGTCTAAAATAGAACCACAAATAGGGGTTAGTTGGATTTAATAAATTAATATCAAATAGATAGGCTAATAGAAGATGTTCCTATGAGAAAAATAAGAATTTCTTCAGAGAAATGTTCTCATAACCAAGCCGAATTTACATGTTAATTTAGAATTCTTTTTTCTTCTCTGTGTCACTAAGTATCTTACTTTGGCCCAGAACATGCAAAAATTTCTTGCTTCAGTGTCCCATTGCTTGGATTCCAAAATGTGTACCATTAAAAATGGCTGATGAGATTATTGAAAGGAAGAACATTCAAACAAAATAGGCTATTCGGCTACTTCATCCATCCATTCATTCATCACCCATCTCTTCATCCATCCACACATACACCTGTCTGTTTATTTGCTCGTGGACAAATAGTTGTTGAGTAGTAATCTCTTTTGTCAAATCTAATAAGCACATTAGTTACATTTGCGTAGATGTAGTAAGCCATGAACAACCTTTCCTCATCCCTGTCTTCCATTTTTGCAAAACAAGAGGCCATCCCAGAGTGAAGAAGCATACTACTTTGCTTCATTTGCAGTTTCAGAAGACCTCATTTTAGCAGCAACTAGGGGGGAATAGAATCCCTATGCCCTGAACAGGAAGTTTATAAACTTGGAATAATTTTCTCACAGAAGGACAATACCATGGAAAGAGAAATAAAGACAGAAATCAGTCACTCCAGGCTCTCAGAACTCAAGTTGTGAATGAGTCAGTTCTCCCACCTTTTTCCAGCCCTGTCTGCACTATTGATTCCGAAGTAACTGGAAAACCCAATGAAACTTCAAGAGTACCTTAACATGGCACCATTTCCCTTCCAATATCATCACCCAAGTATCGCTGATAAAAAAAGACAAAAATGTTTTTAATTGAATTAAGGAAAACACACAGGAATCCTAAAAGCTTATTGACTCCTGTTCCCTCTCTACTTACTCATTGCTTCCTTGTACCTGTTCTCAAAAGGGTTCTTATCTGGATGGATCAAGAGGGTGCTTATATGCATGGATCAAGAGGCTGCTTATCTGGATGGATCAAGAAGAGACTTACAGTTTTCCAGACTGAATCCCCTGTAGCCGTCCATTCCACTTTTGTTCATAATTCTGGCAAACTCACAGAGTTCATAGACTTTAGCCTGGACAGTGACAAAAAGCAAGAGCAACCCCACGTTAAGGAGAGCCCTCATGCTGCCTGGGAATCTACTCAACAACTACCTAGAGCAGGCAGATTCAAGTATTTAAGCATGTTTTAAATCCCGGCATCCTCTAGTGGTTTATGGGCTCTACCTTTTGAGCTTTGTGCAAAGCAGGACGTTCTTATTGATCTACAAATTTCAAAAGCATTTTTATTTTCTCCCAATGTTTGAACAGAGATGTTCTGTTCTATAAATAATGATAAAATGATACCGTTTAATTACTTGGCTCACAAAGAACCAGGAGATAGAATTCCTCCTAAAACATACAGCCCATTTTATTTTATCTTGAATATGAACAATATAAAGAAAAAGAAATTGGTTTTGTTTTTTTTTACCTAAGGAGTGACTATAAAACAACAGTCTTTTAAAATTGAACTGTTTCATGTGCATTCTCCATTTTGTATTGTCTTTTTCACTTAAAATCATCCTACATAGACCTACACACAAAATGAATCTCTTAATACTTACTGTGACCCAACTTCACAGTAAGAAACCAGGTTTATTTCTTTTCCTTTAAGTTATTTATTTAAGTCATCTCCTAGCATAAGCAAAGGAATAGAATATCGATACAGTGGTCATCATTTGATATAAGAAACAGTGACTTTAAAACTCTGCATCCTTGTGATCCACACTCAAAGTAATAGCTCAAAACACTTCTCTGTGTATTGAGTCTTTCTTGTAAGACTTGGTCTGCCAGCCCCAAATAATGACACAGAGACATACTGTTAATTACGAAAGCTTGGTCTTTAGCTTAGGCTTGTTGCCAACTAGCTCTCACAACTTAAATTAACCTGTTTCTATTAGTCTACTGTGCCACATGGCTCTTTACTTCTCCTCTGTAGGTCCAACTCCCTCTGTGTCTCAGTGGCTTCTCCTACTATGCTAGATATGAACTATAAGTTCCTCTCTCTACCCAGAAGTTGTACCTCTTCTCACCTGCCTAGTAATTAAACATTCAGATCTTAATTAAAACAAACAGGTGACTTAGGCAAGTGAGGCAAAACATAGGCACTAAGTGTAGACAAATATTCAGCAATGGCAACAACTGTGGAGAAGTTTTGATCTTCCTTATTCATCTTCATAGCCCAGTGAAGAAGACTCATATGTGAGTTATGAGGAGAGTATAGTGATCTCCTCCCCAAGGAAAGGGCTTGGTTCTGATGCAGAGATAAAAGTAGTGATGAATTTGGATTCCTTCTGTTCTCAACAGTGTGACTTCAGGAAATCTTTTAGCATACTCACTACCCAAGCCAGTGTGAGGAAATAAAAGAGGGCCTTTCATATCAGAGCTGTGGCCTCCTTGTTTTTGGTGGTATTCAAGACTCACCAAATAGTCAAGAGACCCTGCTGTTGGCCAAGTCAGAGGAACAACAAATGGTAGTTGAAATTCCAGGTGTCAGCCCACATGAAGAAAACTCTCTGATTGGTCAATCACATTTTGGCAAGGCCACGGAACACAGACCCCCGGAATAGTTTTTGTTTCTGTTATTTCTTTACATATCTGCTGCAGATCTCTTTCTCTGGTATCTAGCATGGTATCAGTAGATGTGGTTACATCTCCACTGCCAATATTATAGTTTGTTTATCTCTTGGATATACCCCACTGTACTGGGCATTTCTACCTGTAGCTTGTCAAGAAGATGACCCCTCTGTAACCTGTATTGTGTAATTTGATAATAATAATAAAAACCTATACAGAGTTTTAATGAATAAATATAAATGTAAGGATGTGTTTCACAGCAAGGCTGATGAGTTCCATCTTAGGAGCTTCTCATGTTAATGATTTTTAAAAAAGCACCTGAGTGTAGGAGCCAGGCTGGCTCTAATTCTTTTAATGCTAAAAAAGAGGCAATCACATACCATTAACCATACAAAGCTTCAATGTTTTTCCAGATTAAGCCATATGCCTTGTTAACAGTTTTAATATAAATAACCCCTGAAAAGAAACTAAGTTCACAAGAACAGTTAGCTGAGCTCTCTAATTCATTAGTCTCATTTGAAAATACAATACAGCCTGATTTTTGCTATCTCCCAATGCTAGGTCTGGTTAATAATCTAAGGTAATGATGACTTTATTATAAAAATTTCTGATCTCATTCTCTTGATATTCGAAACTACTAATGAGTGGGTATATACCCTAAAGATTTAAAGTACAGCTCACTGATTATTTGTCATATATAGTTTAGGTATCTGATACATTTAAGATTTTTTTATTAGATTTCTTTTCAAGGTAAGTAATAAAGTAACTGGCCCTTCATTTGTAACTGCAAATGCAGCCTGCCAGTAAAAGACCTGACAAGAAAAGACAAGAAAAAGACTAACCCACACAGTTAGTCTATAACAAGTTTCTTAGGTTTGAATGTATGTGGGATCTTGGAATAACATGTTTTTCACCTGTAATGTGTAAAATGCTAAAGATGTAAGAAAGAATAAAAATGTGTTTATACCTCTATGCACTATAATCATTCACTTGACAACATGAATCTAACCACATTGCAATTTCTATATTGCTAGAAAAGCAATTTGGGACACATAAACTATACAAAACTTATACAGTAGAAAGAACACAGAAAGAAATTGAAAGAATAGAGAATAAAGAGGGAAGCCATCAAGAGAGTGTGTAAACTCCATATCCATCAGTTGGAGTTTCTCTCTACTTGGCCTTAGAGGGTGCCAATTGTATCTCCAAATCATTGTTTGAGTATCCTTTTCAAAGTGAAAAACAGTGCCACGTTTTTGGAAAGATTAATTTTGAGTCTTTAACAATATGTACTGAGATGGATTTGGGAAATTCAAAATGATAGAACCCAGAGAAAGTTCACTAGCTGTCTCCTCTTTGCCCATCCTAACCAGTGCTCCAGAACATGCAGCTGTTATCTGTACAGTTTTGTGCAATCTGTTGACCAAACTGATTTTCTTTTTTCTTTTTTTTTGATGAATTAATTTTTTATTATTATTAAAAATTTCTGCCTCCTCCCTGCCTCTGCCTCCTCCCTGCCTCTGCCTCCCATTTCCCTCCCCCTCCCCCATTCCCCTTCCCCTCCCTCTCCAGCCCGAAGAGCAGTCCGGGTTCCCTGCCCTGTGGGAAGTTCAAGGTCCTTCCCCCTCCATCCAGGTCTAGGAAGGTGAGCACCCAAACAGCCTAGGCTCCCACAAAGCCAGAACATGAAGTAGGATCAAAACCCAGTGCCATTATTCTCGGCTTCTCAGCAGCCCTTAATGTCCTCCATGTTCAGAGAGTCCGGTTTTTTTCCCATGCTTTTTTAGACCCAGTCCAGCTGGCCTTGGTGAGTTCCCAATAGAACATCCCCATTGTCTCAGTGTGTGGGTGCACCCCTCGCAGTCCTGACTTCCTTGTTCATGTTCTCTCTCCTTCTGCTCCTCATTTGGACCATGGAAGCACAGTCCGGTGCTCCAATGTGGGTCTCTGTCTCTATCTCCTTCGATCCCCAGATGAAGGTTTCTATCCCAAACATTTGAACACTTAGGAACTTGTGTTCTCTTGTGGGTTGAATAGTCAAATATTTGCTCAACATCCAAAGCCAAATCACTCACTATTAATGATCCAGTGTGGCTACTTCAAAGGCCAGGGGAGGCTCTGATCTCTTAAATTCTTTTTCCTGGAGCAGGAGTTAGAGCCAGTGACAAAATTCAGTTGTAATTTTTGTTTCACTTGAAATAGTGAGCAGGTGACTTAAAAATGTAACAGCAAGCATGCATAACTGGGGGCCGAGTTTTCACTCTGTTTTTGTAGAAAATAATCATTTTACAATTTTTTAAAGGTTCTTTAGTGATTTCAGATAATTTTGCTGTATTACATTGAGAAAGAATGCAAAATGTGTTCATAATTAGTAATTATTCACCTAGTTTCCAAGAATAAGGGAATCATGATTAGCATTGTGTGTTATAGGCCTATGAAGTTGGAATTTGACTGTGAATCTGTCAGGTATTTGATTGTTTCCCCATTGGGGAAACCAATTCCAAAGGTCAAAGTTTTGCCACAATATAGAATTTACTTGGGGCCTGTGTTTGAAGAAGATTCCTGGACACAAGACTCCATTCATCTTCTCTAATTCATCTAAAAATGGAAAAGGCAGTTACAGTGAAAAAGCATGAGAGATGTAACCCATATGGGAAAAAGAGAATTTAAAGTGTGGGAAAACAATCCCCATGTGCTCAAAATAGAGATCAAAAAAAGGCAGTATAGATTTTTCCCTACATCCTTGAGAACATGAAGAGAATCTGGATGCAGCACTGCATGGCAGCCCATGGACACCAAAACAGCATAGAAGGCTGTTTAAGACCTCATTTCAATGCTTCACTCTTCTTTCCCAGGGGGGAGAATCCACAGAGGAAGAATGGCACAATCACTCTCTGGAGAGGATGAAATAGACACTCTGGGTTTGAGACTCAAGGCACAGTTGAAGGACTTGGATGTAGCTCAGTGGTAGAGTGCATCCTAGCCCATGTAGATCTCCAGATGCTGGAGTGTGGTGTTCTCTTCCAGGCAGAAAATGACCATCATCTTGATGTATAACGTAGGTTAGCTTGGTGTAAGAGGATCTTCTGTCTATGTGTTAGTTTCATTGTCTGAATAAAGAAAACTGCCTTGGCCTTTGATAGGGCAGCCCTTAGATGAGCGGAGAATACAGAACTGAATTCTGGGAGGAAGAAGGCAGTGTGGCACACTCCATGATGGAGTCTCTCCAAGATGGACACTGATTTGGACTCATGCCCGTAAGTCACAGTCAAGTGGCGATACACATTAATAGAAATGGGTCAATTAAGATGTGAGAGTTAGCCCACATGAGTCTAGAAATAATGGGCCAGGCAGTGTTTAAATGAATACATTTTCTGTTATTATTTTGGGTAAAGCTAGCTGGGCGCTGGGAAGCAGCCCGCCACTCCTCATTTCAACATTAACTGAGAGGGTATGCTCCATTGTGTAGCTTCCATTGTGTGGTCATTCCTAATGGGTTGGAAGTCAGTGATGCAGCTATCTCTTTAGGTTACTCACGATTCTTTAGAGAATATCTTATTTATGTTCTGTTTGTAAACACACCAACATCTTTGTTCACTGAGATGGACTTTGGTGAATTAGACCTTTGATCTGTTGTTGGTGTCCTATATAGCTGAGTTGACCTTTGTTCACATTCTCTCATAAAAAGTTAAAGAAACACAAGTACAGAGAGGCAGGGTGGTCAAAATTGGAATTATAATGCTATAATGCAGGTGGGGCAATAAAATAAAACATTGCATTAAGAGCCCCAAGGCAGGACCCATTTCAACATGTCCTCTTGGAACAACTTGATTTCTGCCTGACATAACTACTTGCAGGTAGAATTCAATATGATATCTTTCTGTGATAATCATCTCAAGAAAAAGAGAAAAGATGTTTTGATGCTAATAATTGTGAGTACCAATGAAATGGGCAGTTCTACTCATTTGCCTCTGATGTCACATTCACATGTCACAGATTTACCATTTAGGTGTCTAGTGAAATTTTAAGTCACATATTAGAGAATGTGAGTGTCTTTGTTAGTTTTTGTTGGTGTTGTTTGTCACCTTGACAAAACAGGCTAGGGTCATCTGCGAAGAGGGAAGCACACTTGAGCAAATGCTACCATCACATTGGCCTGTGACATATTTTATTTATTGATGATGGATGTACAAGTACCAACTCCATAGACATTGTGTTATTCTTGGGCAGGTGGTTCTGAAATGTTTAAGAAAGCAATCAGAGAAAAACATCAGGAGTAGTCAATAAGCAGCAGTACTCCATGCCTTCTGCATTGGACCTTATCTGCAGTTTGCTTCCTTGAGTTCCTGTCTTTATTTCCCTTAGCAAAGGACTGTGATCAGGACATGTAAGCTAATAAACCCTTTCATTCCCAAGTTGCTTTTGGTCATGGCATTTTGTCATTCTCAGCAAGAGAAAAGTAATGAATACATCAAGAGATTGAATAACTAGTAATAAAACAGACCCATTACTGCTCTAAGTCATATGAGAACAATTGGAACATGAGCTCTCAGATATTGTCAAGGCATAACCATTCTTGACTTGGCTCTAAGTGACTACTGAGTGAGTAGTGTATACAGTATGGATACCCTGAATGACGAGCTGATTTATGTGCTGAGCTGAACATGCCAAGACAGTGGAGAACTTTATCCCATGCTTTCTATGACATGGAATTCAAACTTTAGGAATTGTTTACTCATAGAATTTTTCAGTTAGTATGTTCAGATATTATTGGCCATGAATAAGTCTAACTAAAAATAAGGAAATAAATTATAAATGAATAAATCATAAATAAACATCAGATGATAGTAAGTTGATATCCGGGCATGCTCACATTGAGATATGAAATTGAAATCAAAGAGTGAACAAGAAGGACTAAGCAGAAGCAGTCTGTGAAGGAAGAGGAGAATCAAAGAAGCTGAGATAGAATCATCTAGAAGTATAGCCAGTTTACTTTGCCAATTTGTAGTAAGGATCAGATTTGGCTGCAACATGGATGTAGGTGTGGAGAACCCATCAGAGAAGAGTCCCTAGAAGTATGAAGTGTTTCAGTTTGTGCAGTGCTGCTGAGACATTAGATAAGAAGAGTAGCCACGCTGACTGGATTAGAACCAAAGGAAATGGTCATCAAAGGAAATGTTCTGGCAATGGGTTTCATCTGATTGAGTACAGAACTCAGATTAGGAAGATGTGAAAATGGAATGCAGTTGTACTCATTTGACTAGGGATAGTCCCTGTAATGATAAATGGAAAAAGAAAGAAGTTGGTACATTTTGATGGGTCCCTCCAAGGTATGGCACTAAAAACATGTCTTATGCAACAGTAAGAAAAAGAGGTTCATTGGGGGAGGGAAAGAGAGAAAGAGTGACAGGCCATGTCTGAGTGTGGACATGAGAGATGCAGGCAGACAGACAGATAACAGAGAGAACAGCAAAGAAACAAGAGTAAGAACAGAAATGAGAGAGGAGCAAAAGACAAGAGAGCCAGCAGTGCCTGGTGGGCACTTTTAAGAAGTGCTGCACATGTATGGTTTTCAAGTGTGACTCAGTATCCATCTGGAGTCGATTCTGACTTTTATAAGTCATTTGAGTTCAAGCTTGCTTGCTCTGCTTTTCCCAATAACCTTAAGGGCTGTGAGAGATGTCTGGTTTTGCCCATGGGAAAGAGAATTTTGCCCATGAGAAAAGAATACTCTATCTAGAAGAAAGAATACTGATGATGCCAAACCTCAGGAACATCGAGAGAGAAAGTAAGGCTCCTTCCAAGTAGCAAACACAAGCTTGAGAGGAGGTTGTTCAATCAAGGTTAAGTGCTGCGGGAGCTCCTTCTGCTCCTTCAGCCAATTGGTTTTAAGATACCAGCCCACTTGGGCATTGCCTCTTTTGGTTTAAAAAGCAGCTGTAGCCCTGTTCTAGCTCTCTTGCTTCTGGCTGCTGCTTCTGACAACTAGACTCTGTTCCTGTTCACTCAGAGAGCTGTTGTCTAGGACAGTGATCCATAGTTTTCTTCTTAAATAAATAACCTTTTTATTAATCATAATTCCAAACTAGTGTGGGGTTGTTTTGTGACTTACATCTTCATCTGGCATCCATTGAACCTTTGGTTTTAGAATCTACCGGCTCTACTACCCACTGCCAGCTCAGTGTGCACTGAACTAGGCCTTCCCTCAGCCAGCCGCAGCCTGTGCATGGAGTCAGCAGTTCATTTGGACATAGAATTCTCTCGAGGTGGTGGCTTTTCTTTCTGCAAATTGGCTGCCGTTCTTTATATTATCTCATTATTCACCTCAGAGTGGCTTCCAGTCCCCCTGTCGCTGCACAGAAATTCAGATAGGATATGGGCTTTCCTGGGTGCCTGCTGTTGTCATGTTATCGCTGTGCTCCTGTGGCTGTTGACCAATCAGGTACACACAGTTTGGGATTTCTATTAATAACTATCTTTTGATCTAAGCATATCTTTTAGCATTTCACACTAAAATCAGATTCATACCAGTCACATAACTCCAACTGCATCACCAGGCCCAGCTGGGTTAGTTTTGTAGTTGGCCTGTGACACCTACTGGCAGGTTATGGTTATTGCACCTAATCTAGCTAATTAAACCACAGGTAAGATTTATTATCTTAAATATAGATCATAAGTTGCTAATTTCCAGAACCTGGAAACAACCTAGATGCACCTCAGTGGAAGAATGGATAAGGAAAGTGTGGCATTAGAGTACTACTCAGCAGTAAAAAACAACGGCATCTTGAATTTTGCATGCAAATAGATGGAAATAGAAAACACTATCCTGAGTGAGATAACCCAGACCCGAAAAGATGAATATGGTATGTACTCACTCATTAGTGGACTCTAGCCCTAAACAAAGGACATTAAGCCTATAGTTCACAAGCCTAGAGAAGCCAAATAACAAGGTAAACCCAAAGAAAAAATATATAAATCCTCCTGGAAATTGGAAGCAAACAAGATTGCCAGGCAAAAGTTGGGAGCATGGGGGTGGGGGTAAGGGTGGGGGTAAAGTTGGAGGAAGGGGAGAGGGGGAGAGAGAAGGGAGAAAGGAAAGACTGGAGAGAGTTTGGGGGAATGGGAAGGTGGAGATGGAGGAAGGGCAGATATAGGAGCAGGGAAGAAGCTATTTACATTAAGAGAGCCATTTTAGGGTTGGCAAGAGACTTGGTACTAGAAGGGATCCCAGGTGTCCATGGGGATGTCTCCAGCTAGGTTCTTGGGCAGCAGAGCAGAGGGTGCCTGAGCTGGCCTTGCCCCACTATCACACTGATGATTATCTCGAATATCACCATAGAATCTTCATCCAGTGATGGATGGAGTTAAAGAAAGAGATGCTCATCAGAGCAACGAACTGAGCTCCCAAGGTCCAGTTGAAGAGCAGAAGCAGGGAGAAGATGAGCAAGGAAGTCTGGACCAGAAGGAGTTGGTCCACCCACTGAGACAGTGTGCCTGTTCTAATGGGATCTCACCAAATCCAGCTTGACTGGGACTGAATGAGCATGCTATCAAACCAGACACTCTGAATGTGGCTGACAATGGGAGCTGACTGAGAAGCCATTAATAAAGGCACTGGGACTTAATTCTACTGCATGTATTGGCTTTTTGGGACCCTAGTCCATTTGGATGCAAAGCTTCCCAGGCCTGGATGTAGAGGGGGGAGGGCCTTGGACTTCCCACAGTACAGGGTTCCCTGCCCTCTCTTAAGGAGGGAGGGGGAGAAAGGAGGGTGAGTGAGGGAGAGAGAGGGGAATAGGAGGAGGGGAGGAAGTGTAAATTTTTGAATATAAAAATAAGTAAATTTAAAAAAGAAAAAAAGTAAAACTAACAAACCCAAAATATATTTGTTTGAAAATATGCAATATAAATACTAAGGTAAAAAGGACAGCCCGAAGAAATATTACCATATGCTAAAATTAATTCAGTGCTTAAATGCAATACAATTAAAATAAATTACAGATATAATTTAAAAAAATAAATAAACAAAAGGGTAATACGTTGGACAACCTAACCGTCCGAGGTTACAATAGCCTCTTTACTTACAGCATTGTGAGGTTTTACAAGGCTTATAAGATGTCCCTTCTACATCATTAATATTAATTCTGGGGATTAGTTTTGTCCTCAATATTTTTTCTTAAAAAATGGTTTGACAGTAGGGCTAAGAATGAGGAGGTTTTAAAAATGGTGCAGGCTTTACAGACTGAAACTATGTTTCTCAAGAACGAGTTTAGAAATCTGAAAAAGGATATAACTTCATTTAATGGAAGAGTAAGCACGCTGGAGAAGGAAACAAATGATTTGGCACATAAAACCCAATCAATGACAGTGGGTACTGAAACATTATTTTTAGAGAATTCACACTGTTGAATGTACTAATCAGACTCTGTCAAAGGGGTATGACAGATCGACTGATAGAATGCCTCTCCAGGAAGGTAATATGTATGCTATAAAGATTATTTCCAAGGATGAGACAACATCTTTGCTGGACAGACTTCATACCTTGGAATCCTCAATGAGGGCATTAGAGCAGAACACTGCGCAGGAAATCCAGACATTACAAAAGGCAATGGTAAACAGATTTGAAAAAATTATCGAATTTGATGACCAGGAACAAAAGGTACAAAGGCAAAATTTAACCTTGTCGGTATGTGAAAATCTCCAGGATAGCTTCCCCAGAGTTCTGCCTGCCTTTCCAGTAAAAAAATAGAAAAAGTATCAGCCCCCAAGTACCCTAATGTTGTCATTAATAGAGCATTTCATAGAAATGGGTTAAATTAAGTTATAAGAGTTAGCCAATAAGATGCTAGAGCTAATGAGCCAAGCATAAATTTAAATAATACAGTTTTTGTGTATGATTATTTTGGTTCTGGGCAGCCAGTATGAATAAGTAGCTCACCCTCATTGCAACAAGAGAGAGAGAGAGAAAGAAAGAGAGACAGAGACAGAGGAGAGTTATGTAAGTACGAAAGGGAGTATTCATTTTAGAGGAATTGAGGGAGACATAAGTATCAAGCTACAATAGATAAAATTCTCAAAGAACTAAAAAAAATAAGGGGGTAATGATAAAAGGTAATGTTGGAAAAGGATGGATGAAAGTCAGGCTTAAAAGTTGATCTTTTGTTCTGTGGAAATAGTTACCAAGGGTGACTGTCTCGATTGCATGTTTCCAGGTTCTTGGCATCATTTGACAGAATTGGAATTTCATGCAAATAGCAAAGTAGTAAAGGATTTAATTCAAAGGCACACTGAAAGTACATTAGATACACGACTAGAGAACAGTAAGACTGCATGGAATTTAAACAGGACTGGTATATTTGCTTTATCCCTTAAAGGGCTAAAGAGAAGAAGTTAGTTATTGAGGGATAAGTCATGGATGATTTTCTCTTTTCACAACAAACATGGATTATACATGCTTTGTTTATTGTACATTCTTTCTCATTATGCATTTGATTCCACTCATATGTATGCCAGGTTGTGTACATGCAAAGGATCATGAATAGAGGTTTGCAATTAACACTTTACTCAGAGTACACACCGTGCCTTACTATGGATGGTCCTAAATGCAGTGCAGGCTGTAGAAGTACACTAACTCACTAACTGTAGGATATGCTTGGCCACACAAGGGCAATACTTAAGGGCTGCTAAGGAACTAGGTTAGATTGTTGAGCTTTTTTTGGGGGGAAGACATAAATATATAGCCATGTATAGGTTGAGTTCCTAGGTCACCCTACCAAAACCACTCATTGTCTGAAACCTCGGCAACCCCCTGAGACACAGACTGCAATTTCAATGATCAGACCAGAGGCAAGTGACCAGTCTCTCTGCTGGATAGCCAGATCTCAAGGCCCTAGGCCCCAGGGTAAAACCCTGGGCCCCTTCCCACCTGCTTTAGCCACAAGGGCATCTCGTGCAGGCAGGCTGCCTCAGCACCCCACCATGAGACTCTTCAATCTACAAGACCCATTCCATTTCCATACCTACCCATCAGCCACCACCTCAGCATTTCCCGGAGAAACAGACTGTGACTGCAGAGAGAAGATCAAGAGTAACTCCCTGAGGCACAGACAAGACATCTACAGCAATGACTGGACAAAAAAGCAAAGACACTGCCTCCACAAATCTAAGAAAGAAATGGGTAGCTGCCAATGCAAGGCTACATTTAACAACCTAGAGAGCAATATGACACCAGCACAACCTTGCATTCCGAGAGCAGGAAGATGTGAACATCCCACACCAGAAGAAGCAGAAGATAACAAACTTCGAAATAGCATCATGAAGATCCTAGAGACCCTTAAATGGGAACAAAAATTCCCTTAAAGAAATAGAGGAAAAGGCAAACAATAATGGAAGAAACCAATAATAGATCTCTTTTAAAAAAAAAAAAAAAAAACAAGAAAAGCAATCAAACAGGTGAAACAAACAGTTCAAACAGTTCAAGATTTGAAAATTGAAATAGCAGCATTAAAAAACCCCACAAATCAAAGGAATCCTGAAAATAGAAAATCTGGTAAATGAACAGGTACTTCAGGTGCAAGCATAACCAACAGAATGCAAGAGATGGAAGACAGAATCTCAGGAGTTAAAAATATGGTATGAGAAATAGAATCATCAGTCAAAGAAAACATTTAAGCAAACAAAGTTATGACAGAAAACATCCAGGAATTCTGGTCCATGAAAAGACCAAACATAAGAATAGTATGGGTAGAAGAAGAAGAATATAAGCTCAAAGGCACAGAAAAAAATTCAACAAAATCATATAAGAAAACTTTCACAACCTAAAGAATGAAATTCCTAACTAGAGCCCCCCCCAAAATATCCCCACATCACATAATAACCAAAGCATAAAATATACAGAATAAAGGAAGAATATTAAGAGCTTCAAAGGAAAAGGGCCAAATAACATATAAAGGTAGAAACATCTGAATAACACCTTACATATCAGTGGAGGCTCTGAAAGCAGGAAGGCCCTGGACAGACATAAAGACACTAAGCAATTATGGACGCCAATCCAGACTACTATATCCAGCAAAACTTTTAATCCCCATAGATGGCAAAAGTTATTACATGACAAAAATCACATTTAAGCAATATCTATCTACAAATCCAGCTTCCAGAACACATTTACAAGGAAAACTTAAACCTAAGGGAATTAGTTGTACTCTCAAAATGCAGGCAAAAAAGATAATGTCACACCAGCAAATCCTAAAGAAGGGAAACCTACACACTACCTCCAAAAAAAATAACAGGAATCAACAATCACTGGTCACTAATATCCCTTAATATTAAGGAACTCAACTCATCTATAAAAAGACACAGACTAATAGAATGGATATAAAAGCAGGTGGCATTCTGCTGCAAACAAGAAACACACCTTAACTTCAAAGACAGGCATTTCCTCTGAGTAAATGGTGAAGAAAAGACTTTCCAATCAAATAGACCTAAAAACCAAACTGGTGTTGCATCCTAGTATCTAACAAAATAGATGTCAAACTGAAGGTAATCAAAAGAAATGGAGAAGGACATTTCATATTTATCACAGGAAAAATCCATCAAGATGAAGTTTCAATCCTGAACATTTATGCCCCAAATACAAGAATACACAGCTTTTTTTAAAAAAAAAATACTGAAACTGAAATTGCACATCAAACCCCACACACATACAGTGAAAGATTTCAACACCCCACTCTCATTAATGGACAGGTCTGCCAGACAGACACTTAACAGAGAAACAAGGGAACTATCAAGTGTTATGACTTAAAAGGAGTTAAGACATTTATAGAACATTCCACCGAAACAGAAAAGAATATATTTTCCTCTCACCACCTTATAGAACCTTCTCTAAAAATGACCACATACTTGGTCACAAAACAAATCCCAAGACATTTAAAAAAACGATTGGAATGACCCCTATATCTTATTGTATCACTATGACTTAGAGTTAGAACTCACCAATGTAAATTCCAAAAAGCATACAAACTCATGGAAACTGAATAATGCTTAATTGAGTCATCCATGGGTCAAGGAAGAAATAAAGAAAGAAATTAAAGACTGCCTAGAATTCAATGAAAATGAAGGAACAACATACACAAACTTATGGGACACTATGAAAGCAATACTAAGAGAAAAGTTAGTAGCACTAAAAGAATATATAAAGAAGTTGGAGGAATCCCACACTAGTAAATTAGCAGAACTACTGACAGCTCTAGAACAAAAGAAACAAACTCCCCATGGAAGAGTAGATATCAGGAAATAATCAAATTGAGGGATGAAACCAGTAACGCAGAACCAAAAGTACCAAAGTCAATAAAATAGACAAATCATTATCCAAACTAACCAAAAGACCAAGAAAGAAAAAAAAAACAGAAACGGAAGGAGATACATAACAACAGACACTGAAGAAATCCATAGAATCATCAGATCATACTTCAAAAACCTGTACTCCACAAAATTGGAAAATTTAAAAGAAATGGATAACTTTCTTGATAGGTTCCATTTACAAAAGTTAAATTTCTGTGGGACAGTGGTCTTTTATCCTGTCTCTTTTATTATTTTTAATGAAATACTATTTGGCCAGTAGCCTGGCAGGAAGTACAGGCGGGGAGACCAGGCAGGAAGTAAAGGTGGAGCAACAAGAATGCTGGGAAGAGGGACACACAGTCTGCAGTTGTGACCTAGAGGTGGAGGAAGCAAGATGTCACTGCCTCGCCAAATAAGGTACTGAGCCATGTGGCCAACACAGGCAAGAATTATGGGCTGATATAAATTATAAGAATTAATAATTAAGAATCCTGATCTACTGGGCCAATCAGTTTATGATTAATGTAGGCCTGTGTGAAATTTCTTTGGGACTTAACGGCTGCTGGAACCCGGCAGGACAGAAACCTCAGTCAACATTAAATCAAGGCCAGATAAATAATTTAAATAGATTCATTGCCCCTAAGGAAAAAGCTGCATTCATTAAAAGTCTCCCAACGAAAAACGGCCCAGGACAAGATGGGTTCAGCACAGAATTCTACCAGAATTTCAAAGAAGAGCTAATTCCAATACTCTCAATTTTTTTCTGCACAATAGAAACAGAAGGAACATTGCCAAACTTCTTTGATGAGGCTGCAATTACCCTGATACCCAAACCACACAAAGATGCAACAAAGAAAGAGAACTATAGACTAATCTCTCTTATGAATATTTATACAAAAATGCTCAAATGCTCAAAAAATGCTGGCAAAATAAATCAAAAATGAGGTGGGAGGTGATATATGCTGTGAATATGTTTTATTGCTATTGGTTAATAAAGAAGCTGCTTTTGACCCATGGCTTAACAGAGTAAAGCCAGGCTGAAAGAGATATATAGAGAGAGTAGTCAGAGTCAGGGAGAAGTCATGTAGTCATTGCAGGAGTCAGACACCAGATGCCAGACAGACCTTAGGTAAACCACAATCACATGGAAATATACAAATTAATAGAAATAAATTAATTTAAGACACAAGACATAGCTGAAAATACGCTAGAGTCATCAGCCTGACAGTGTAGTAATTAATATAGTTTTAGTGGGCTTATTTCAGGTTTGGGTGGCTGAGAACAAACAAGCAGCCTCAGATTACACAAGAGCCACTCAAAAAAAAATCATCCACCAAGATGAAGTAAGATTCGTCCCAGAAATGCAGGGTTGGTTCAACCTATGGAAATCTGTCAATGTAAGCTACCATGACAACAAACTGAAAAGAAAATCACATGATCATCTCATTAGATGCTGAAAAAGCATTTGAAAAGATACATGATAAAGGCCTTGGAGAGATAAGGGATATATGGAACATATCTAAACATATAAAAGCAATTTATAGCAAGTCGACAATTAACATCATGAACTCAAGCTTCAAGGGGAATTTTCCACCATGAAAACAGTAATAAGTAAGACCTTTTATTAATCCTATATGATGGTAAAAACATTAGTAGTCGGGTGATGGTGGTGCACACCTTTAATCCCAGCACTTGGGAGGCAGAGGCAGTTGGATCTCTGTGAATTTGAGACCAGCCTGATCTACAAGAGCTAGTTCCAGGGCAGGTGCCAAAGCTACAGAGAAATCCTGTCTTGAAAAACCAAAAAAAAAAAAAATAGTGCCTTTATTGATCACATTGGTGAAAATGATAGGTAATTATTAAAGCAGGGAAAATTTCTCAGTTGTTTCAGATGCCATTTAATGATATTCTTAACCTTTGGATAGCTAGAAACTAAGAGTCTGCTAAGAATATATTTCAAAGTTATTGCTTGATATTTTAATGGGTGTTAGGCTAAATATAGAGGCAGGTAATAAATGACTACTAAAAGGATTAAAGAAAGCCAGAGGTAATTTAGTCCTGAATCTGCATCATTCCAACTCTCCACAATCAAAAAGTTCTATTCAGT
The DNA here is from genome assembly GCA_025134845.1 of Neodon shergylaensis. Classification (NCBI taxonomy): domain Eukaryota; kingdom Metazoa; phylum Chordata; class Mammalia; order Rodentia; family Cricetidae; genus Neodon; species Neodon shergylaensis. Next base: position 29,048,956 of record JABTXL010006712.1, read on the forward strand.
CAATCTACATATTGGATGATTCATCATAAATATGACTTCAATTTCTAAAAAATTTATAATTCTTTTTATATGTTACAAAATAAAGATCTAATTTTACTTTTCTGCAAGTTGACACCCTGTTTTCCACATTTTGTATTGAAAAATGTATTTTTATTGTATGTTTTTGAAGGATTTTATTAGAAACTAGTTGACAGAATCTTATTGGAGTTTTTCCTGAGTTCCCTGATGGGTCTCACTGCTCTATGTTTATATTTTCCTCTTGTTTCTTAGTGGTTGAAATAGGAAACACTATTTTGTTACGAATATTGCTTTGAGTGTTTGAGATCCTTTATGATCTAAAATCGGTAAAGAAAAGCACTAAAAACTAACACCAAGTGCATGTTACCTAACATTCTCTAGCCAAACTTAGTTGAAATGATGCCCAAGGAATTTGATGATTTTCAAGAATTTTTAACTTTAGACTGTGTTAGCATGTCCAGGCCCCATCTATTGAAATTACCAAGAGTTCCCATTTCCTGAGCCTTTGCTCAAAAAGAGTTCTGACTTTTAATTTTGTCCATATTTGGCAATCTACTGCAAGTATGAGAACAGGTTATACATAAAGAGTTGGAGAAGTCAGAGAAGGGGTGGGGATTAGACTTAAAGCAACTCTGCAATTCTCCTGCAGGACCTCTTTACGGACACTGAGCTCATTCTAAATTACCAAGCAAACCTCTAGACCTAAACCTACTACTTCTTAGGAGTTATGTCAGAGGAAAACTCTTCACTACCATGGGAGCTACAATCTCTCTTAACTCATTTTCTTTAACATTTCTCTGAGTTATTAATAACTTTTTCTAGACACAACTCAAAGAAGACAAACTGATTCCTTTGCAGTCTTTTGCCACAAAACACTTGTCTGAATACTGTCCTAGAAAAATTAATATAAATATTAGAAGGGAGAAATTTGATGCTTGGAGTGTGCTTTGTCAAATGAATTTGGTGACTTTGAAGAGAGGTGGAGGCAAGTACGCAAAATTGGAATAAAATAACGAATTGTTCAATATGTCTTTCTACAATAAGGGTTATACTACAACTGGCAGAGCAATGGAAAGCAGTTAAGTGTTATGTTATGATTATAAGGTATGGGAAAGAAAAACAAGAGGTAAAGCAAGCAAGAAAAAAGGAAGGGGTAGAAGAGAAGAGGAATTAGGGAACAAGAAAAGAAAGGGAACATCAAGTTAAAAATGTATCCTACAGGATATGTTCTTTTTTAAAAAATATAAACTGTTAGTATAAAGAGAAAATGTCAAATATATTAAGTAAAACATGAATGAAAACTGTCATTGTGTCATGCTGTTGGCATGCCTTTGGCTACTGTGATAAAGATGAGAAATTTTATTACATTTGTGTGCCTGTGTGTGTATGTGTGAGGGGTTATATGTGCAATTTTCAGGACCTGGTTTTCTCCTTACATCATCTGTGTCCTGGAGATTGAACCAAGTTGTCAGGATTGGCAGCAGATAAATGTTCCCACACAGCCACCTTGCTGAAAAGAGAGAGAAGCAATTTAGAAAACCATTTAATACTGTGCAAAAGGTAAGGTGTTAAAACTTATAGTACCAGGAAGTCTAAAGTCCAAGAGAAGCCAAAAGGTATTTAAAAAGATATTAGCTCATATAATAAAAAAGGGAAATATGGAGAGAGAAAGAAAGAGAGAAAGAAAGAGAGAGATAGAGAGAAGAAAGGGGGAGTGTGTGTGTGTGTGTGTGTGTGTGTGTGTGTGAGAGAGAGAGAGAGAGAGAGAGAGAGAAGCAGTAGAAGAAGAGGGGAAGAGAAAGAGGAGGAGGCGGAGTGTTTTTCTTCAGAAATTCAAAATACACACTCTATCTAGTCAAGACAATGTTCATTCCACCATGATTTTTCAGTTTTTCCCTGAATACCAACAGTTTGACACATGAAAAAGTGTAAAAGAATATATGAATAAGATATCTCCGTCTACGCACATTTCTGCACTCGCAGAACTGCGGAAACATTTAGCTTACACTTAAGCCTCACTAAAAGTCCTTCATAGCCATAGATTTTCACTTCCACTAGATGTCAGTATCTGATAATTCTCTGATAAAGCTTTGGCCTGGCTCTTCTTAAAACGTACTTCTCTTAAGCTAAGTAACAAGGTAACCCCCCCCCCCAACAAAAAGGATAAATAGATAGATCCACCTGGAAAGGGGAAATACACAAGATGACCTGACAAAATTGTAAGCATGGGGGTGGGGAGAAAAGGGAGGGTGGGAGGGAAAGAGGAGGGGAGAAGGGGTGAGAGGAGGAGAACTTGAGAAAATGGATAGTCGAGATTAAGGAAGAACAAAGATAATAACAGAGATGAGGGCAAGGGAAGACAACTTGATTGAGGGAGCCATTATGGGGCTAGTAAGAAAGCTGACTCTAGAGAAATTCCCAAGAATCCACAAAGATGACCCCAGCTAAGACCCTAGGCAATAAAGATGAGGGTGCCCAAAATCGCCTTGTAGTCAGATTGCTGAATATAATAAATGTCACCATAGAATCTTCATCCAGCAACTGATGAAGACAAGAAAAGACCTGCAGTCCATTGATATTGAGATATATTAGTGACCAATGATTGCTAATTCCTTGCATATTTTTGTTGTTGTTACGGTGATAGTTTTGTGTGTTTGTGTGTGCGTATGTATGTGCATGCATGCCTGTGCACAGTGCTTCCTTTTGGTTTTACTAGGGTGAGATTATTTATTTCCTGTGTTTTCAAGGGTGTAGTTAACCTCATAAAGTTGAAGTTTCCTTCTATATTTTCTATAGGGATGGATTTGTAGATAAATATTATTTTAATTTGGCTTTATCATGGAACATCTTATTTTGTCCCTCTATGGTGACTGGAAATTTTGCAGGATATAGTAGTCTGGCCTGACTTCTGTGGTCTCTTAGAATCTGAAGGACATCTATCCAAACCCTTTTGACTTTTAGAGTCACGCTTATGAGGTTGGGAGTAATTTAAACAGGTCTGCTTTTTATGTTACTTGTTTTTTTCCCTTGCAAATTTAATAGTCTTTTTTGTTCTATATATTGAGTGTTTTGATTATTATGTATCAAGGGGACTTTCTTTTCTGATTCAGTCTCTTTGATGTTCTATATGTTTCTTGTATGTCTATAGGCATGTTCTTATTTAGGTTAGGACATTTTATTGTATGATTTTTTTAAAAAGTATTTACTGGGGTTTTGAGCTGCAATTTTTATCCTTCTATTCCTATAATTCTTATATTCAGTTTTTTTCAAGGTGTCCTGACAAGGTGTCTAGTTCCAGTGGGGCTCTGAGTTACAGGACAGAGGTATAAAATCAGTGAAAAAATAAAGAGTCTGACCATTGTTTGTCTTTCAAATACAGAGCTCAAGTTGTTTTATTTATACAACACTTGAGAAGTTTCGATACATTTCTCTTTAATAATCTCCAAGAATTGTTAACATTTACCCATTTGTATCCTGTTCCCCACACCCTGACATCATTGATCTTTAATCCATACCTTTATTTTTTATATTGTAAACAAAATGAATATACCTAGTATTGTGGAATATTATTTTAAGATGTGTTACATTTGTTTATGCTGTGCAACATTTGTTTTAATGATACAAAGATGTATTGCATTTTTTAAGGTTGCATTTAATTGATTCTGTGAAGCTGTGTTATTTTGCCTTTCTAAAATACCTTGTGGTTCTAATAAAGTGCTGAATGACCAATAGCAAGGCAGGAGAAAGGCTATTCAGACTGCCACTCAGAAAGAATAAAGACAAGTAGTTAAAGGGAGAGGAGAAGCAAGCGAGAAGAAGGAGCTAGAAAAGAAGGAATGGAGGACAATAGGGACTAGACACCTAGCCACACAGCCAATCAGGGAAGAATAGTGGAAGTAAGATACACAGAGGTCAGAAAAAGAAAAAGCATAGAGGAAAAAGGTAGGTAGGAGAATTTAAGAAAAGGTGGCTAGAAATAAGCCAATCTAAGGTCAAGGATTCATAAATAATAAGTCTCCATGTGTGATTTATTTGGAAGCTGGGTAGAGGATCTGCCAAAAGGGCAAAGAGCCAAAGAGTAAAAGCAAAAATAAAAACAAACAAACAAAAACAATAACACCCAGTCAAGCACATATTATTCATACTGTGCCCTAACTGACAGCAATCATGTAATTACAGAATAGAAGAGAATCAAGCCCTACAATTAGTCCTTAACAATATAATACTTTCATATTTTGTAACCTTTTGAGTGTATGCTGCCTTACCTAGGATATTATTTTTAGGTGTAAGCCATTCTATAAATAATCTGTATATCACTGTTAAGTAGACAACAGTTGCAATTCTATTCTTTAGGATTCTTAATTGGTAATGATTATCAAGTCTCAAAATGATAATGATTATCTAACCCTTTAACTGTTAGGACCAAGTTTACATTCTTCTTGGCAGTTTCTATGTGTATCTTTTTCTTTCTTGGGAAGTGGGAGTTTTAAGTGAAATAATACCTAACTTTTCATGTCCTGGCACCAGAAAGATGTCTGACCTTTCATATTCTTTATCTTTTCTTATATGTCTCCATAAATTTTTAAAATCATCTTTTAAGAAACAGCTTCCCAATTTTAAGTTCTTTGGAATATAGTTATCTCTTTTTAGGACAGTTGAGTAAGCAAGAATCATTAACCTTAGGGACTTCCTCCTGCTTACACAGAATGACTCCAAATGTAGCCAGGGGCTACCGGAGAAACTGGTTTCTGTGAATGACTACAGGGAAACTTGATCTCTTTGTAGAAACTTTTAGAAAAATTATTGGCTTTTGTTCCTACTAAACTCAGCTATAATCACAACTGACAAAGCCAAATTAAGAATTACTCTGGATCCACTAACACCTAGTGAAGTGTCAGAGGCATGGGAGCAGTCTCCCCACACCCACAAACATTCCCCCATCATGATTCTGACCACTGGAGCCTTGGCACTGACTGGCCCTAGAGAGGTGAGTGCCTGGGCTCCTGGTTGCAGGGTCATGCTCTCTAGGCCATTGTAGTAAGAGGACAGTGGCGGGCCCCATCCTGCGGCCCAGCTAGTTTAGCTCCCAAATTAACCACATGGAAATTGTATTAATTAAATTGCTGCTTGGCCCATTAGCTCTAGCCTCTTCTGATCTCAATTTCAATCTTCAAATCTTGAAATGTTTCCTTCACTTGTTTGTTTGATTTTTCTTGGCTTTCTTGAGTTTCTTTGAGGTATTTATTAATTTCTCCCAATTTTTTGTTTGTCTTTTCCACATTTTTAAAATAACTTTTCATTTGAATTACAGCTGGATGGTTTTCTGTTTTGGGGGTGCCTAGTGTCAGGAAACTCACTGCTGGCTGGCTAGAAAAGCCAAGGGAGTTGGGCAGGAGCCTGGGGTTTTGTCCCACGATGGAGGTCCTAGGTAGTGTGGCATTATGTCATGTCACTTCACTTACCTTTCAAGTCCCCTCAATATTGGAACAAGTTGTGTTTCAGAGTTCCACTGAGGTTGCAGGAGGATAGGCTGATTTAACATATGGTATTCTTACAATTACAACTTGCATGAATTTGTCAAGGACTTCTCTAAGGCACCAGAGGAAGTAGACCACTGGAGTTTGCATTCTGTTATTGTTTCTACTCCATTGTTCTCAAAAATATATATAGTGCTTGCCAAAAGATATATATATATAAAAGATATATATATATATATATATATATATATATATATATATGAAATTACATTGACTTCACAAGGAAGTGGTATAGGAGAATTGTCTGTATTCTGTCAATTATGTTTTAAATAAACACTGATTGGCTAGGCAGGAAGTATAGTTGAGTAAACCAGACAGGAAGTAGAGGCAGGGCGAAAAGAACAGGAGAATTCTAGGAAGGAGGAAACCCACTCCTCCCAGTCCTTTCCAGATCATGGAAGAAGCAAGATATGACCTGCACTGTTGAAAAAGGTATTGAGCCATGTGGCTAACATATACTAGAATAATGGGCTGGTATACATTATAAGAGCTAATACATAGCCGGAGCTAATGGGCCAATCGGTTTATATTTAATGTAGACCTGTGTGTGATTTTCTCTGAGACTAAACAACTGGGGGACCGGGTGGGACAGAAATTCCAACAAGCATCCCGGCCCTCATGTTACATATGTACCTACTCAGATAACTCTGAAATTACCTACTTCCATCCATGTTCAGAGTAGGACCATAGTCTTCATTAACATATAAAAATTATTGACCTTTTTTACACTACATACTTCGGATACATTCTCTTGGGGCTTTACATGTTCTTAAAACTTTATGGAATAAATATTATAGATAGTCAATTTTTCTAGTGTTGTAAGAAATTTGCTTTCACAGGAGAAGCTTACATCCTCCTGATTTGTGGGTAGCAAGGTCAGAAGATATAGTTAAACATCTACCATATATCTACTCATCTACTATGAGAAGAGTCAGACCCCAATGACTTAATACAGTCTATTGAATATTGTCAAACCTGCTTTCTTCCCTCTGTTTCTCCCTCCCTTTATCCCTTCCTCTCTCTTTTCCTCCTATTCTTCCTTTCTCTCTCTTCCTCCCTTTTTTTTTCTTACATGTTATTTTTTCTTTCTTCACGTATTAATTGTACAAAATAGAGGGTTTTATGGTGACATTTTCATAGTCTTAAGGTCATTTAAATTTTTACTTCTTAGTTTCTTTTTTATAAGAGGCTAACAATTTGTAATAACTTCAAATTGCCATTCTTAACGTTGCTTCAAAAAAGACGTTAAGAATTATAATTATATTGTTCAAGGTACTACCATTATGTACAGAGAGGGGAAAACTGCATTTTAAGAAAGGTCCCTGAAAATCCTTTTCAAATTTATTTAGAACCCTTTCTAAACTCTAAATTGAAAGTGACAGCAATATAATTCCTAAGTTCAGTAAACAAAAATGGCCATTGCGTGTGGGTGAAAATCATACATATTTATAAAATGATTTCATACAGATGATGAAACTACTCACAGGATCTATATTTAAAATAACATGTCATGAAGGGAAATATTAGAATAAGCAAATTATATTTATGGGGAAATGTAACTTTAATGTCAACCTACAAATATACCATTGCATTTTGCTTTACATTCTTTATTTTATTACACTGGGTAAGAAACAGATTAGTAAGGGCAAGTCAATATATACTATGTTTTGAGAATTCACAAGTATTCCTATGCTGTACTATACATTCCAAATCATAGAATCAGATGTTAAATTCTTATACAATTCTTGGCAATGAGTCTATTGAAAAAATAACTCTGTAATATTTTGAAAAATATCAGACTATTAAGTTATTTTTTAGTTACAAATTTTCACACATGTAACATAAAAGCCAGAAGAAAGTGCTTTAGGAAAATCATGATAACTTGTTCAAATTAGTGGATTTTCTCCACAAGCAACTGAATGGTTAAACAAAGTGGAATCAACAGCTGTTACAGACAAGAAATAACACAAAACAAGCAGCAATAACACACTTAAGGTCAAAGGCAAAGCCTGAGTTCTGTGGTTTAAAAAATGTTTAGACAGTCAACATGATATTTGGGCAAAGAACAAGTAAAATAGTATAAAATCCAAGGACAGTGCATGCAAGTCTTCATAATGTTATTGTACTGTCATTTTTACCAAAAGCCTACTGACACTCATTTAGAATTCATAAAAACACTGATATGACCAGAAACAAAATTAGGAAGCCTTAACTTAACGGAGAGTGTCAGGCAGCGCATGAATAATTAGACCCAAAATGTCATGGGGCATAAGTAAGAGATGAGTTTCAGCATGGCTGGTACAGAATAGGCCTATTGTGAAAAAGTAATTTTTAGAAGTTCCTGTATATGTGAATTTGAAGTAGGGTTACCATAGTGAGTAAATAAAATGTAGGACACTGTTAAATTTATTTCAGATACAATGAATAATTTTAGTATAAGTGCCAAATAACCATATTTACACAAATTTTATCATCTGATATCTTTGTTTACCAGCGCATCTTTTTCTTTGCACAACAGCTTTAATTAGAAGTGATTTATTATTGAAGGATTTGAGCAAGAAAGATTGAATTTTGCAATTTTAGAACTCATGTCAACAATATATTTAATATGGTCAGGACATGATTAGGGGCTAGGGATGGACCTGAATTCTGATCCCTAAAATCTTTGTAAAAAGAAAACGCCATGCACTGTGATATGAGACTGTAAGTCCTAGTTTTGGAAGGGGAAGACAGTACCATCTCAACTTGCTGGCCTGCCAATCAAACTTAATCAGTGAGCTCTGGCTTCAGTCACTGTGATGGGTACCCTTGGTTGTCAACTTGACTATATCTGGAATTAACTAAAACCCAAGTTGCTGCATATACCTATGAGGACTTTTTCATGATTGACTATTTGGAGGCATAAAAATACATCTTAAATCTTGCCCACACCTTCTGGTGGCAGACTATTGGTACAGGCAGTCCTTCTGTTTATTTGTTGCTTTTATTGGTTAATGAATAAAGAAACTGCCTTGATCTTTTGATAGGACAGAACTTAGGTAGGCAGGGAGATGGAACTGAATTCTGGGAGGATGAAAGCAGAGTGAGAGAGCTGCCATGGAGGTGCCAGAGACAGACATGCCGAATCGTTCCTGGTAGGCCACAAATTTGTGGTGACATACAGATTAATAGAAATGGGTTAAATCAAGATGTGAGAATTAGCCAATAAGAGGCTGGAGATAATGGGCCAAGCAGTGTTTTAATTAATACAGTTTCTGTGTGGTTATTTCGGGTGTAAGCTAGCCAGGCAGCCAGGACAAACAAGCCTCTCTCCTTGCAACAAACTATGGAAAGATCATGGAAGCTTTTGCTCTTTTTTTGCTTGATCCTGCTCTTGCTGACAAATATATTCCTTCACTGGCATTAAACCCTACTTCTAAATTATGGATCATACTGAAGATAACTTAAGACATACAGCCTTGTGGACTAAATAACTTCTGGATTCTTGAATTTTACCATCAAGAGATAACTATTGTTGTAATAATCTAACCATAACCTGTAAGCCACTCTTACAAATAACACACACACACACTTATTCAATGATTTCTGTTTCTTCAGAGAACCCTGGCATTCACAGGGAGAGTCTCTGCCTCAAAAAGTATAGTAGAGAAGCAACTAATGGAAGACACATGCTCACATGTCCCCCACACCTACAAAATACACTTGTGTTGGCTTTCTGTTGTTATTATAACCAGTTATCATCACAGCTGTAAAGTTGTTTCTTTTGCGTTATTGGGCCAAATAATTTTCTTCTGCTAAAATCAGGATGGTACCAAATTTCAGCTTCTTCTGTGGACCAAGGAGAAGCAATCTGGTCTATTGCCTTTCAGCATCTGCAGACCATGTATGTTCCTTGTTTTGTAGTCTTCTAATATCTCCTAAGCCAGATATAGAAAGAGCTTTCTCCTCTTGTGCTATTCTGACCCATCACATTTTAGTAAATTCTGTAGCCTCTTATTATTCAAAGGACCCTTAAAAGTCCATTTAATCTACCTGTATGAACCAGAATTGCCTTTATAATGATGCTTGGTGAGCAAGTTTAATTTATTTTTGACCTGCATCAGTCACATACACCAATTAGGATGTAGTAATTTTAAAGTAGTGGGAAGGTTCTATAGGTTAAAATAATTATAACATTGACTTGAATTAGGCAGTAACCTTAAATATGCATGATTCAAATAATTCCCCCTTTACTGCGTTAAATAGTTAGATTCACTTACAATAGGGTGCAAAGAAAGCACATTGTATTTGACTGACACCAAAAAAGAACTTACTTGCTCACTCTGGTAGCAACTGCCTGCAAATCAGGTACATTACAGATCAAGCTAACTGAATTCTACGATCACAGCTAATGTCAAGTACACACTAAATACTAGACCAGTTTGGAATACACAGGGAGACACTACCTCAAAAACTAACCAAACAAAAATATTGAGAAAAAAGCACACTCACTATATCCAAGCCACACAATTCCGGTTATTCTTTCAGCATAACTTTTTTTTAACAATAATACATCATGGCTTCCCTACATACTACCAGTTAAAGATTACTGTCAAAACTGAAGCAAATGGGAAACTTTAGACAAAACGAGTAAGATAATTAAATATAGAGAAAAATAATAATGTCACTTCTTGCTTTCTTTCTTATAAAAACAGTTTTTCAAATAAGTCCTCATGCCTTCACAACCTAGAGTAGAACATGAGCTTACATTGAGGCTATAGCACATGATCCTAAAGAAGCTAAGTAATAAGGTGAACCCAAAGAAAAACATATATAGATACTCCCGGAAATTGGAAGCAGACAAGATTACCAGCCAAAAGTTGGGAGCATGGGAATGGGAGGGGTAGAGGGAAGGGAAGAGGGGGAGAGAGAGAGGAGAAGGGGAGGGTTGGGGAGAGCTTGGGGGAATGGGATGGTTGAGATGGAGGAAGGACAGATATGGGAGCAGGGAAGAAGATATCTTAATTGAGGGAGCCATTTTGGAGTTGGCAAGAGGCTAGGCTCTGGAAGAATTCCCAGTAGTCCATGGGGCTGACTCCAGCTAAGACCATGGGCAGTGGAAGAGAGGGTGCCTGAACTCACCTTGTCCCATAGTCAGACTGATGACTATCTTGAATATCACTCTAAAACTTTCATCCAACAACAGATGGAAACAGAGGCAGAGAACCACATTGAAGCACTAGACTGAGCTCCCAAGATCCAGTTGAAGAGCAGAAGAAGGGAGAATAGGAGCAAGGAAGTCAGGACCATGAGGGCTTGGTTCACCTACTGAGACAGTGTGCCTGAGCTAATAGGAGCTCACCAACTCCAGCTGGACTGGGAATGAATGAGCAAGGGATCAAACTGGACCCTCTGAATGTAGTTGACAGTTGGGGCAGACTGAGGGATCAATGATAATGGCCCTGGGATTTGTCTCTACTGCATGTACTGGCTTTGGGGATCTTATTTTCTTTGGATGCCCATCTTCCTGAGCCCGCATGTAGGGGGAGGGTCTTGGACTTCTCACAGGGCAGTTTTCCTTGCTGTAACAGGATCACGGGGCTTTGTTTGTCCTGCCAGCCTAGCTTACACCTGAAATAATCACACAAAAATTGTATTAATTAAATCACTGCCTGGCCCATTAGCTCTAACCTCTTATTTGCTAACTTTTACATCTTGATTCAACCCATTTCTAATAATCTGTATGTCACCACGAGGCCATGGCTTACTGGGAAGGATTCAGCATGTCTGTCTCTAGAAGTTCCATAGGGGCTCTCTGTCTGACTCTGCTTTCTTTTTCCCAGAATTTACTTCTATCTCCCTGCCTATCTAAGTTCTGCCCTATCAAAAGGCCAAGGCAGTTTCTTTATTAAACTCATGAAAGCAGCACATAGACAGAAGGACTGGAGGGGGGTAGGAAGAGAATGTGTGAGGGAGAAGGAGGGAAATGGGAGGAGGGGAGAAATGGGAATTTGGATTGGTATTATTTATAAAGTAATAAAAAAGAGGAAAAAAAAAACAAAATTACCTAGAGAAAGTCTGTTTTTGGTTATTGGTATTGAATGGTACCATGCTCACTAGCTAAAACTATTTTAAATATAATTGATTTTGCTGAAAAAAATGAATGAGAAGATCTGTATCCTATTTATTTGGAATGAAGGATTTTCCTAAAACATTATTTTCATAGTTGGAGGTGTTCCATTGGGGAATAATCCCCTTCTATTGTCAGAATTTTTAATCAGCATAGCTGGAAACACTGGGCAATTAAATTCTCCTATAAGGTATGCTTCTGTCAATGAACTCAGACAGTGAAGACATTTTAAAGGTGATCCTTTCTGTTCATATGCCAGAGATTCTGAAAATTCTAATGAGAAACGTTGGTAATATATTGTTTTTCCTAAGCAGGTACTAATGATAATGAAGACTGCTGTAATTAAGTCTAAATTATAACCTTTTGGAATGAACTGTGCCATAGTTTAAAAAGCTTTTAAAATTAATAATCAGAGTTTGAAATAAATATATCTTTACAGAAATAAATGGTTTTAGGATTGTCTGCTATACTACAAAAATTAAAATTTATGCATTTCAAAACTGTCTAAACCTATTTAATCCTATTAATTAAATGATAAATTCAGCATTACTCTGCCTAAAAATTTTGGATACATTATAAATTTTATTTTTGATGTTATGCTCTACTTTCCAATTGTTTACTCCCAAGTTTTATTTTATCCCAACATTTTCATATTTTATAAAATAAACATACTAACTTTTAGAAATGTATTTTTTAATGTCTTACATTTGGTTAATGAACTTATTTTTTCTGGATATTCAGCTAAAACAAACTTTATCTTTTGCTATTTTACCTGAGAATACTTTAAAAAGCAAAAAATTATGATACTGATAATAAAAAATCAGAAAAAGGAAAATATACTTTAGACCAGCATACCATATTAGGTTTCCTAGGAAGCACATTTTATTTTGAAAAAATTCCCCATTTTGTTAACACACAGTTTACTATTAATACAAAAAAAAGAATATGCAGAAACAATGCTTAAACTCATGCAAAGAATTTCTTTCCTACTGTGATTTGACCTTCTTTTGGCCACTCTCAACCTGAAGGTTGAGAACTATCAAAGCAATGTTTTATTTAGCAGGGCAGTCCATTAGCTAAACTTCTTACTGAAGATCAATGCTAAAAATATTATTTTCTTCATTTATGAAGCACATGATCATAGTTGGGTACAAGCCAAACAAAAATTCATGGTTTTTTTTCTTCTTTATTCCTCTGGCCATTAATACTTCATAATACATCTTATGCTTTATTTTTCTAAGGAGAAGAAAAACCTTAAAGAAATTGCTCACATTCATTTGGAGAAAGCCTGAAGTCAAACAAACAGTAATGACATGCCAAATGCACAGCAAAAATCTTTCCCTCGTCATTAATGCTGACATTAAAGGCAATGCTTTTTGTTCTTACCAGTGAACAATTTTAAAATTCTAGGTACAGAATTAACTATAAGGATTAATATGTTTATAGAACTTCCCTAAATCCCACAGAGACAGAAGTTGTTAAAAGATCCAATCTATGGATTAAAATATTTAGTTCTCCATTTTGTATAAACTGAAAAGTATTCTGCATCAGATTAAATCTTCTGGATAAAAATAATATATATAAAACATGGGAAGGAAGGTGATACATAGGATAGAAAGATAAATAATATTAAGAATATTTGAAAAAGACATAGGGAAACATTACTTTATCAGTCTCCTTAAAAATACATGTATTCATAAATACATATGATATAAACACACATGCACTCTCATGTGAGCACAAACAAATAGACAAACACACACACACACACAAATACACATAAGGGTTTAAGTGGAGTTATACTACACTGGAGGAAAATGCTCCCCTCAAGAATTATAGACTAACAAAACAAAGCAAAACAAAAACAAAACAAAATGAATAAAACAGTACTGCTCAAGAAAATCTTCCTCTGAGTCCTTCATCAGGAGGGTCCAAGAGACTTCTCCAACAATATAGGCAACTGCCATGTCACTTGCTTTCCAATAAGAAGTTGAAGATAATCAACTAATTCCTAATTCTAAAGAAGCTAAACACTTCAGACAAAGGATCTAGAAGAATTTAATTCAAACTGACATGAAAGTTTCTTCCTTGAAGTCTTCTTCTGGTAGTTATGAAAGATTTGAATATCATTGTTCAACTGCTGTTTGTTAGTAGTTCTTTCAAGGAAACTGTGATGCTCACATTTTTATCATTTGTATATGGAATGAAGTATGATAGGTGGTTTTTCTTGGGGCTCACCATCTTGAAGATTGTAGCCTTACATGCTGTTTTTATATATCAAATGACATTTGAAAGCCAAAGATATTGTATTCAGTCCTCCTGGCTCTAGTCAACATATCTATCTATAATTCCTCTTGCTCTCCCTTCTCCCTGCGTTGGCACTCTGTACTGACATATTCAGGCACCAAAGAGCCTAGATTCCCCCACTCTGTCATGCCAGCTTGCTAATCTGAGGAATAGCTGTCTGCTCAGAGAAAAGGTGCTTAATCACTTGTAGACAGCACCATGTTGGGCATTCTCCTGCTGCCTGCTCTGTCTCCCTCTTCTGATCAACAGGAATGTGGCATGTCAAGAGGAGCAGACAATGTCAGGATGTAGGGTTAATGGGTTAAGGAGGGAAGCTTAGTAGATTTGGGGGTTGACTACTTGAGTCTTGACTGGGGACTCTCTTAATTACATAAAGGTTTCAAAGCATTAGCTTTTTCCTCTAATTTTCAACCAGAGAAGCGGCCTTTAGAAATGTACCTAGATCGAATCCTCATATGCTTCTTAATGGTGCATAAATTTAGTGAAAACTATCTGTGGATGTTTCTTTACCTGTGAATGAGAAGAGTATCTACAATGTCTATTTTTTGAAGGAAAAGCAGCTAAGGTGCTAGGCTTCCTTAGCCTCCATATTCCCTGGGGAAAGGTAAGTGTGCTATCTGCCCTTTCTGCAGCTCCAGGACGCAGGACAATCAGACACAATAGGGAGTCCAGTCAAAGCAAAAACTCAGTTTACTACTGTGAGCATCAGCTTATATAGGTTAAGTGACATCTTGTGATGTGGGGGTACCTCCAGCCAATGAGAGATGGCCAAGCCCTCCCTCTGGTGGGAGGGGCGTCTACTTAGATTTTGCTGTCATATCCTCACTCAGTTTCCTCAAACTCGAGCCAGGATTTTCTTTGTCTTACAGGCCTCGAGGTACAGAGCCTGAGATAATAAACAGGCCCCAAATTTCCCCCTTTTGTTTTATGTCCCACCCACCAAGCCAGAATAGTCCAATGGGAAGAGAGTATAGGTCAGGGCCACCCTTTTCCAGAGTTTCGGCCAGGATAACCTCAAATTGAGAGTTCATCCATGGGGTGAGATGTATCGAGCCTATTATAACATATTTGAAGAACAATAACTTGTACCTGTTGTATCCGTTTTTGGAATGCTTGTTTCAGCCTTTGGAGAATGCATGGGCCAAAAAGACAGATAAAAAAACAAGTAACCATCGGCCCAATTAGGAAACAGATGAGTGTGGCAAGCCATGAGGACCAATTAGACCAGGTCTCATAGAGGATCCTTACTTAAATGAATCAATATCTTTTCTTAACTCATCTAGGGTTCTTATAACTATTCTAGAATGTTTTTCATAGAGCCAACATTCTTCCTCAAGAGCCCTGCAAATTCCTCCCTGTTCCATAAACAGCAAGTCCAAGTCTCTCCTATTTTGTAAAGTTACCCTTGCTAAGGAATCCAAAGACTTGATGCAGTCTCTGCCTTTTTTTTTTTGATTTTTTTTTTTTAGTCTCTGCCTTTTCTAATTATGTACAACCCAGTCTGCTCACATCCCCAGGAACAATAATTGTAATCAGGAGGTGCCCCACAGTTTCTAATAGCAGAGGCAGTCTGGTTGCTTCCAGGGTATATATAAAAGGGTGTCTGCAGGAGGGCATGTCTCCCAAGGACATGAGAACACCCAGGATCATTAGAATATGATGCCTGGGGTAGGGTGCGCCCCCAAGAGCCTCCACATTCAGATCTACCTTCAATCCCCAGAATCCAGTCTCCTCCGTCCCAGCTCCCACATGCCAAATCACAGAGGCCAAATATCAGGTCAGGCCAACATGTCCAGGGTGTCATCATCTGAGAAGTCTGGTTTAGCATCTCTCCAGTGCCAGTGCTCCACAGGATCCACATCCCATTTTGTGGTTGGTGGGGGTCTGGACCTCAATCCCCATGAGAAGTGTTAATATGATTACCACCAGGAAGGCCATCTGAAATAATTAAACAGGCAATACTTTCCTCAGTCTCCCTTAAGCAGTGGTTATTTTTCTTTTCTTGTGTTTAAATTTAAAGGTTGTTCAACATAATCTCTTTCTTTCTTTATTGGTCATCTTGGTCTTCCCCATTGTTCTGAAGAGAAAAATTTTAAGTTACAAGCAGGTAGCCATCTGTTTGGGAAGATATATCCATATCCTTGTTGATTATTTTCAGATTTTTTTAGACCTCTCCAGGTCTCTGACCCATTCCTTACCAGCCATTGGGGGAGGCAGAACAGCAGGATGAAAACATGCTTCAAGGCTCTGAGATAATTTGGCCCAATACCGAGGTGTATAAAAAAGTCTCTTCCATGCAGCAATTTCTTCATGGAAACCACCTATCATTATTTATCTCCTCTTTTATTGTACCTAACACACTCCCTCTGCTTCTCACACCATCAGTGTTTTGAGTTAGTTTAGAAGAAAGCCGTGTGCTGGAGATATGGTTCAGCAGTTAACAGCACTGACTTTTCTTCCAGAGGTCCAGAATTCAATTCCCAACAACCACATGGTGACTCACAATCATCTCTAATGTTTTCTGATGCCCTCTATGGCATGAAGGCATACATGCATGGAGAAAAATGCATACAAAATAAAGTCTTTTAAAAACAGTTTTTTTTTAAAAAAAGAAGAAAGTCATTAATTGAATGAAGTAAGAAAATATTTCAAGAGGTAAAAGGGTGAAGAGACATTCTTATTTCCAACTGAGGACCTTTGGGAGATTTGTATTTTTTAAACTAGAGCATTATCAAAAGTCTAATTTTTTGTCTAAGTGCATAAAGCCTTATGACCCTCATTGTTCCCAAACTACTTCTGTAACAATTAATAATCTTTTTTCAAATTCCCTGTTTAATTTAATACTTCCTAAAAGAAAAGAAGTTTTAAATCAAATGTCTAAGCAATGCTTCTATGCACAGTCATCCTCTAAATCCAGGTTGAGAAAAAAAAAATAAAGTCACAGACAAACTAAATATCTTCTGTTTTTGAGAATTTTGAATGAATCTAATGAACTCATCTCACTTATGACAGGACTACACACGTGGCTTTCTCTTGAAATGTACAGACCGCGGTAACTATGCCTAAGACCTAAGGTGTGGAGCTAGAGGAGAGCTGGCTCTCCAAGTGAGCTCTCTATTGTTTTGGTAACATCCATGACTGCAGCAACCTGGCCTGCTCAGCTTATGGTTTGCTTTATACAACCGAGGACCCCTGCACAGAGAAGGTGTCATCATCATTTAAGAAAATGCCTACCAGCCAGCTTTGTGTGGAAAGTGTCAGGCTGATAAGAAATTTGCATTCCGTACTGCATGCATTTGTATTCAATCCTCTTAGAAACAAAATATTATTTTCTAGTAATATTTTTTGTAAATATTAAGTTTTGAGCTAGATCAAGTGTGAGTTTAAAGGGAAAAAACAAAGCTGCCTTAATTGGCTTCAACTTAAATATTATTATGCAAATATAACCCTTACCATTAGCCTTATGTGTTTATTGTTTTTAAATATCACCTTATGTACCAGTATAGAATAGCTACAAATTTTCTGGAAGTGCAAAACTGCAAAACATGGAAGATTATTTTTAACCACAAGATGTCACCATTAGGCTTTAGTGAAATAATTGATCGAGGCATATATCACTGCTCATAGAAACAGGAATCAGTCTGTTAAATTGAACTCAACCATAGTGACTTAATGTCTTAATCCCTGTCTTTACATGTGTGATGTCACTTCCCATTTGCTTTGTGACAACAACACTTTAGAAATATATTTAATTTAAAGTTACCACTTGTTGCAAAGGATTTATTCTACTCAATCCCATTCCTATTAATATACCAATGTCTGTCATTCCTTAGAATATGAACTATTCCTTCAAAGCTCAAATTCACCGTACATTTTCCAGAAAATAAAGCATAAAAGTCAGAAAATCGGGGAGAGTGAATGTAGCTGATACCTCAGATATCAAGTTGCCTTAATTTTCCTTCACTAGACTTAGAAACAGGGGAATAATTCCCATATTTTATAGTAGACGCTTAACTGATAAGAGAGACACGGCTGGCATTTTCTCTTCCCATCCTGAGTTAATTTGAACTCACACATGATGATGTTTTCCAGCTGCTCCCATGTGGCCATGATGATGAATGTACAATACAGCTGGTAGTGTGAGAAACTCACAACCCTTAGTTTACACGGCGTTTGGTCACCGAATTTCAGCCACTGCCAACAATCACGTTGTATTTCATGCTTAAGGAAGTAGTATTTACTGAAACGACTGGCTTTTGGATCTATAAACATTTCTGCTCAGGTGAGTATTTATTGCCATTTTTTCCCATTATTTTGCCTCAGCATTTCACTGGTATTTGAAGAATAGAAATCCATTTCAGTCCTAAGAAGTTATTGACTGCTACATTCCACACTATTGGAAAATTTACTATTAGTTTTATATGGATAGATTTTGCAACTGAAACAAGAGTAAAAGTAAATCAATTGTCTATGGATTGCGGAAAGTATAATTCCAAATCAGATCATAAGCAAATAATTTCTAACTGAACTTCCCATTCTCTAGTGGTATAAGTTTTAGGTCTTTTGTTATAGAACATACGATTTTTTTCCCCTCTCCCTATATGCCCTGTTGTCATTCTGTGACTCTACAATGTTTGACCATTAAACTATGCTTTAACATAAACCTCTATATTTAAGTAGTAAATGTTGTATTTATCTCTTGGAGAGAGACAATTTCAAAGGGATTTAATAGAATTAAATTATATTTTTAAGACAACAACATAACATTTTATCTTTGTGTTCATGAACATAGAGAGTAAATTCTATATAAAAACTCTTTTTTCTATAACACAATATAAAACAATGTATCATTTGATTTAACATAATTTCCAGATTGTAAATCCCAGTTCATCCAAGTTGAAGGCCATTTTACCATTCCAAGTATAATAAAGCCTTAATGGCCAATAAATGAATGAACTATACAGTTATATATATTATGCTTTTCTAAGTCGATATTCTATTATGGTAGTTTTAAATTCACAACCACTAGAGAGGGCAAAAGGGTTCCCATGTGGCTCCATCCCCACAGATGCAGCTGGCCTAGGTTGATTGTCTCCATGAGGGTGTCATGCTTGCTACTGCTGGTAAGCTAACATGGGCACACTATTGTCATGCCAAGTCTGTGGGTTATATGCAGTATAATTCTAAGTTTTATATCTTGTGGATTTGCTTATATGTAAAAGTACATATATTCACACTTTCGTTGCTATTTGGAACTGTAAAAGTGCTTTTATATCCTTCTTTATTAGCCTAGCCATACCCTCTGCCCCAACCCCTAAAACTACTATCTCTATGGGTTAATCTGTTTCATTAAATGTTATATATTTAAAATCTTAGTGTTTAGGATTAGTCTCTTTCACTTAATGATGCAATTTAAGATTTTACCATAGTTTGATAACTTATTTCTTTTAATGTTACCTAATGTTTTATTATCTATATAATATACCTTAGTGTATTTATACATTCACCTATATGAGAACATTGGGTGCAGATGTTTGTGTAGACATGTTTTCAATTATTTTGTTTTACTATCAAGCAGTAGAACTGTTGAATAGTATGCCAACTGTATGTTTAGTTTTATTTTTTATTAGCCATTCCATCAACAAGGACTGAAAGTTTCAGTTCTTAATCAACTACTTTAAATTTAGCAAGGTCAGTTTTTAAATTTGACTTTTTGTCCTGCCCCTTGCAGGAGAGTGGTTCCCAGCTCTCACCAGCCCACAGCAAGGTGGAATAGGCAGAGGTGCGGTTGTGGGAGAGCAGGCTCTGGGTATCTCACAGTTCTCCTCAATTGATGACCACTGGGGCGGATGCAGACTGAGAAATATTCATCCTCCGTTAGGGTCCTGGCCACTAGGATTCAGACCATGCTCCAGCGAATATATGGACAACAGAAAATGGAATTTTTCCCCCTCTCATGGTGAGGAAGTCCCCTAAAAGGTGAGGGGCAGTGGAGTTGGACATGGGAAGACTGGGAAGATATCAGCATAATCAGGGTACTTGATGGTAGGTTCCCAAATAATCAATAAGGGGAAAAAAGGTCCTTTCTAATATATATAAGCATTTTTGGTTTAATTTGGTTTAGTTTTTACCTTTTAGCTGTTTTTTTTTTTTCAGGTGCGCAGAATTTGAGCTTTCAAAACAAGTGCTTTACCAGAAAGTTATGTTCCCAGTCATGACAATCTATTCTCCCCTATCCCCTATGTGCTTTTTTTTTTTTTTGGTTTTTAGAGACAGGGTTTCTCTGTGGCTTTGGAGCCTGTTCTGGAACTAGCTCTTGTAGACCGGGCTGATCTCAAACTCACAGAGATCCGCCTGCCTCTGCCTCCCGAGTGCTGGGATTAAAGGCGTGTGCCACCACCGCCCGGCTCCCTATGTGCTTCTTATGAAAAATTATGGACAGCTTTTATCTCCTACTGCTTTGAACTGGAAAATTGTGCAGATAGTTCTTAATTTTTAACTTTAGAACACATTTCAAAAACACAGAGAGTTTTAATCTTGGTCTGTAAATGTTCCCTTTATGACTATTTCTATCGCTTTCTCATCATAGAGGCCAATTCAACGTGAATATAGTTGGCTCAAAAACTCATGAATGAAAAGATAACTTTTCATGAGTCTGGTGTGTCTTCATATATGCATATGTTATTCTGAAAACCACTCGGTTTTCAGTATATACTCCTCCTCTAAACTTTCCTTTATCCATCCAACTTGTGTCCTCCGTTTTTCCAAATATCCATCAAGAACAGCTGATAGTATCTACATATTTTTACATGTGTGGTCTTCCTTTCAAGTGTGGTTGACCTGCCAAGGGCTACACCCTCAAAGAAAATCAACTCTCTCTATCTCAGAATCAATCACTTACCAATAGCTCCTCCACTAGGAGTGTGAAGTCATGTCCAAAGGCTTGAGAGATGTAGTGATTTATTGGTATAACCCATTAGCAGTTGGTTTATTGCTTTGTCTACTTAGCAGAATAGCAGTAATAGGCTCTCCACTAGGGCCTTTGACTTGTCAAGCTATAGGTCTTTGGCCAAGATAAAAGTGCCAAGCATGGTTGAAATTTGTTCAGGGGGCAATAAATGCAATTACAAAGTAGTTGGTTATTTTCACAATAATTTTGCCACTCCTGTGCCAGTGGGCAAGTCTTACCAGACCTGTTGATATTGTATCTCACAGGGTTCCTGACTGGGTAAGACTGATGATTGCTTTACATGTTTTGTAGGCTGGAAGGATAGCACCTTCTAGCACTGTGAAAGCAGCCCAGCAGGGATGAAGTTTCCAGGTGAGTAATAGACTTGATTTCTAAAGAGCCCAAAATCAAGTGTTTTCATTAATTGAATTCATCTGTGTAACTAGTACTACTGGAAAGTTTGTGAAGTCTAGTCTACTGGAGCAGAAGTTTGAAACCAGTAGTAAGAAGGAGATCTGACATCAAGTCTTCAAAGTATAGTGCAGCTTCCCAGTAGTCTAAGTGGTATTCATTTAGAGGTTCTTGCATAGTAGGCAACAGATGAGCAAACAGATCCTTCTCAAAATTTCAATGGTATTACAGGATTAAATTAGGTATAAGGATCTTTCGGGTCAGAAATAGATGAAACTGAATAACTCTGGATCTCAGAGGTAAGCTCTTGTGAAATATTATTTTAAGGAGTTTTGCATTTATTTATGCTGTGGAGCATTTGCTTAATGATGCAAAGATGTGTTGAATTCTTTTATGTTACATTTGTTTATCACTGTGAAGCTGTGTTACTTTGCCTGTCTAAAATACCTGATTGGTCTAATAAAGAGTTGCATGGTCAATAGAAAGGCAGGGAAAGGATAGGCACGGCTGGCAAGCAAAGAGAATAAATAGGAAGAGAAAGCTGGGAAGAGAGAGTCAAGAAGAGAAAAAAAAGGAAGGAGTGAGAAAAGTAGGGGCTAATCACTTAGCCACATCACCAGACACAGAATAAGAATGAAAGAAAAGATGTAAAGAAATAGAGAAAGGTAAAAGACCAGAGGTAGAAGATAGATGGAATAATTTATAAAAAGCTGGTTAGAAAAAAGTCAAGCTAAGGGAGACCATTTATAAGTTTCTGTGTGTATGTATTTGGGAAGTGGGTGGTAAGGCCCCCAAAATGGTTAAAAAGTAAAGAGGTTAAAAAAAAAACAACTGCAATGAGCAAACTTTTGGAATTTGAAGACCTTTGGAGTAGAAGGTGTTGATATTCGTGTTTTTCATTTTGTGTAATAATTAGCATCATAAAGGGAAAATAATTGTTTTTACTGAAAATAATTGTTATTTAGAAACATACACATTTAATTGAAACTTGTTACTACTTTACAAGAAACAAGAATTCAAGAATTCCATTTTTGGTTCATAGTGTCAACTTATCTTTATTTTATCTAGATACTTAACAGCATAAGAATGTATAACGTTCTGTGTAGTCACATCTTTATCCCGAGTTCTCACAGGAACAATGGAATGAATGCTGCCACAACACAGGGTAAACTGGCGCTTGTGAAGGAATTCTGAATGCAGTCGCCAATCACTGCTCTTACACTTGTTTAAAATAAGTTAAACCTCAGGTTTTAGAACCTTTTTACTGTTTTCTCATAAAAGTTGAAGAATTTAATCTGGAGACTATGCACCACTTCCAAATTCCTCTCTAGCATGAACAGCATAGACTTAGTGTTTACCTAGAGAGTGTCTGCACATGTGCTGGAAAAATGGTCTCAAAATACAGACATTTTCTGGATCTTCTGAGGTCTTCTCAATCTCAAGTACCTCATCTCTCATGGAGAAGCATGTGTGGACAGAGAACTGGCTGGTTGATCTGTTTATGATGAGTATCTAGTCTGAGTGTATAAGGACAATTAGAAACTTGAGAGAAGAAAAATGAACCAAGCACATAACCAACCCAAACCCTTTTGGGTTCTAGACTTTTCAGCTATAAAAAACCAATACTTTGGAATAGTCTAAGTTAAATTCATAGGACAACTATGATCTATTGTATATTTTTGTGACTTTGGATAAAATTATGGAGGTATCTGTGGGCAAGATGTTGTTTTCTTAAATGCAATTATGTTTATTTGCTAGAGAACATAAAATATACAGAGAAAAAACAATGTTC
This sequence comes from Neodon shergylaensis, assembly GCA_025134845.1. Lineage (NCBI taxonomy): Eukaryota > Metazoa > Chordata > Mammalia > Rodentia > Cricetidae > Neodon > Neodon shergylaensis. Next base: position 29,072,079 of record JABTXL010006712.1, read on the forward strand.
AGTAACAAAGTTCATGGGTAAGTATTTTACTGTATTCCTTAAATACTTTCTAAGTATCAGAGCATCTCACCATGATTTGACTTGAGAAATGTGAAAACTTCCGTTGGCATAGTATCCTGGGAGCACATATGCATCATAAAATCATAAGTAAGATAATTTCAGGCTATTCTCCCAGTGATGACTAATAATTCCACGTCCTTATAGTCTTTTTGACAAAAGAATTTTAAAAAATGTCTACTGTAGAAAAGCTTGAGGGCAGTTTGTTATAAATAAGCAGAAAAGCCATGGACTACTCCAAATACTGAAAAACATTAACTAGAGAAAATGCATTCTTCAGGGGTGAGGAAAAGGTGGACTCCACTGTGAACATCTGTAAGTGGCTGCTGCAAAAGGTGGAGTTCCCTTTCTGAGGGCAGTAAATAGTAATACATAAGCCATTAAAGAGGACAAATCCTCACTCATTCCAGATATGCCCCCCAGGTATGCCACTGCCCCCACCTTATCCTATTTTGAAAAACCAACAACAATAATAAACAAAAAAGTCCTCCCACCTGCCTTTTGTTGTAAACTAGATTTTTCATCTTCAAGGCGATGCTTACTGTTTACTTCAAAGATGTCTTACAATTGTCACCAAAGCATATTCTTAATAAACCAGATTCGGACTGGTCTTGGCATAGTTAGTGACAGGACCTAAAAGGAGTGTCAATTACTCCATCTCCTCATTGTACGTACACACATGAGCCTCAAGTTTCTTTGGTGTGGGAGGCCCTTCTGTCTATGTGCTGCTTTTATTGGTTAGTGAATAAAGAATTGCTTTGTGCCTATGGCAGGAAAAAACAGAACTAGGCAGGGGCAGCTAGCCTGTGTGCTAGAAGAAAGAAGAGCGGAATCAGGGAGACGCCAGGGATCCGCCGCCACAGCCAGACATGCTGAAACTGTGCCAGTAAACCACTGCCACGTGGCAATACACAGATTAATGAAGATGGGTTAAATTAATATGTAAGAGTTAGCCAGTAAGAACCTAGAGCTAATGAACCAGTGATTTAATGAAGATACTTTCTGTGTGATTATTTTGGGTCTAAACTAGCCGGGCAGCTGGGAACTAACTAGCAGTCTCCTTCCAACACTTATCTATTGAGGAGTCATCTCTCACTGAAATTGTTCACTACTCCCGCCACACAGAACTGTACCTAGTTCATACAAAACAGTCACCCAAGTCAGGTTCATTCTCACTTGCCTATCCATGTACTCTGGTACCCATCACCCAAGCAGACATGCTTTCTAACTACTCTGCAGCTGTTTCTCCTCCCTCCCTCCCTCCCTCCCTCCCTCCCTCCCTCCCAAAGAAGTCTTGAAATACCAGGTCATTCACCATTTTTAAAATTGATTTTATTGAGCGATATATTTGTCTCTGTTTTCCTCTCTTCCTCTCCCCTCCCCTTCTATCCTCTCCCATGGCCCCTATGCTCCCAATTTACTCAGGAGACCTTGTCTTTTTCTACTTCCCATGTAAATCCATATATGTCTCTCTTAGGGTCCTTGTTGTTGTCTAGGTTCTCTGGGATTGTGGATTGTAGGCTGGTTTTCTTTGCTTTATGTCTTGAAGTCACTTAGTGAGTACATATAATATTTGTCTTTCTATGACCTTGATGATCATTCCTTACCTGGATCTGGCTTCAGTTTCTACACCAAATTATTCTTCATCATTTATACATAAAAAAATTCACTGCCACGTGGACAAAACCAAAGTTTCCTTTATCTCTGTTATTATGTTTAATGAATCATTTCTTTAGACTGTGATATTATGATGTGTTTTCTATTTTCTCCTTCAAAGTACTTTTTAAAACAGCTTCTTGTAAAAGAGGACATATTTAACTTTCCTCTTAACCCGGAGCATCCTCCCAACCCTTTCCTTGAGCTCCTTTTCTTGGGCTTTACTTGCAGATATTCCTGCTGTCTCAGGGTATACATGGACCTTCCTAATGTGTGCCTTCTGTTCTTCCAAGATAGTCTTATCTAAATGTGTGTTCTGCAACTAATTATATTCCAAATGTTTATTTGCAATCCCAATCACTCAAATTCATTATCTATAAATAACAGCCTAATTGAAATCTCTGAGAGAACCTTAAAGCAATGATGTAAAATAATTTTTCTTGCTCCTCTATGGCTCCACACAACAAATTAACCTACCGCTTAACATTTCATGCTGAAGAGTTATAGCGCCTGTCAATCTACCTTCCCAGGGTAAAATGCTGATTCATATCTCCGTCACTTTTCGCCCTCTTTCCTGATAACTTATTATTTATTTTAAAAATATTTCTTACATTTTTGACACTCTAATAGAATTATATCATTTTCTTTCCTGTTCCCTTCCTTTAAATCCTCCAGTAAATCCTCCTTGCTCTCTTTCAAACTTAATGCCTATTTCTTAATTCCAATCCTCTTTGCTATACTTTTCACTTTAGTTTTTTTTTTTCCAAATTTTCCTTACCCAGCACTGACCCTTTAATTCTGACCTGTCCTGTTCATTTCATTATTGCTAGTCACATTGGAGCAAAAAGTTGCCCTCTGAGCCATTAGGCTCAATACTGCTAAAATAAATATTTTATGCAGCAACATAGATTATGTGCTATCCTATCTATTCACTTTTAAGGGATTATTTTGGTTTACCATTCAGAAGAATAGAATTAATCATGCTACAAAAGACACAGCAACAGACAAGGAAGGCCTGGTGCCAGGAAGTTGCTGATTATATTGGGTCTGTACACAGGGAGCAGAGAGAGAACAGGAAGTTCAGCATGGCTCTAAAACCTCAACGGGATCATGGCCCACAGGTTGAGAACCACTGTCTACAGGAGGTTCTGCCTCCTGAAGTTACCATTACCTTTCTAAACAATGATGCAAGCGAGGAAACACACAAGTCTATTAGTTGCATTTCAAACTCAAACCACAGCATTGTGACTGACACCATCTACAACTGCAGCTCCAGGAGTCCTCTAGTCTTTCATGGCCTCCATGGGAGCTGCATATGTGTAGTACCTTCAGATATATGTAGGCAAAGCACTTAAACACAGAAAATAAAAATAATGCATCTACCTTAGAAACAAAGCAAAAAAATTGTAAAAGAAAGTAGTAACTCTTAAATTTTTCCTGAGGGCAAGGACTATAGGGGAGATTGCATCAAGCTTAGAATAAAATTTTGATGCTGATCAACTTGAAAATTAGCTAATGACCATTTTATAGGTAGGAACGCTAGAGAGGAAATCAGTATGGAGGTTTATGATATGGCTAAAAGTAAAACCAACATAACCCAACTATCTTATTATTCTTAAATATTTTCTCTATATACACTGTGTGCTACCAGAGATACTTCCACACACCCATGTTTATGACTGCATTATTTACAATACCTAGGAAGTGAAACCAGTCTTGGTAGCTATCGACAAAAGAGTAGATGATGAAAATGTGTATATATTCAATAGAGGTTTATTCAAGTGTAAAAATTTATGAAACTTAAAGGATAGATTTGAACATAATTATATCAAGTTAGATAAATTCAAATTTTAGAAAGAAAAATACTACATGTTCTGTCTCATATCTGGATCATATGTACATATATATGATCACATATGTGATCCACTTATAACATATATGGTGTATGTGATCTATCTATCATCTATTTATCAAAAATAGAACTGTAAGGGAGGACATGAGAGAGAGGAAAAAACAGGTCTCCAGGACAGCTCAGGGTCAAGCATAACAAAATGCATGTGCCAGAAAAGTGGAAGGACATGCAAGATAACAAGTCAGGGTACACAGGAATGGGGAGAGGAGCATGGGTAGGAAGATCAACAGAAACAGTCTGTATGAAAACGCCTTAATGAAACCTCTTGTCGTGATTAAAAAAGTAACAAATAAGTGCCTGACAGATGTCTCAGCTATAAAAAATGGTTTCCTGTTCTTCAAGAGGACCTGAGTTCAGTTCCAAGCACCCACATCTGACTGCTCACAACGTCTTGGAACTGCAACTCCAGGGGATTTGACACATGATTCTGTGATCTGAAGACACCTTCACACACATGTGCATTCCCCCACATAGGCACACATGTTCACACATGATTAAGATACTCATTCATTTTCATACATGTTCAAATAGTCACTTATTTTTTTGGAAGCTCTTAGGACTGCGTATAGTGGATGACAGAGGAAATCCATGCAGATCTCAAGGATAGCCTCACAAATGTGGTTTTGAAATTCGAATATTGTAATTTGTATTCTAAGTAATAGTTGGCTTTATAACCAACTTTTTAAAAGTAAAAAAAATGTAAAAGAAAGCAAAATATGAGAGAGGACAATTGTAGACTGGAAGTGTTTTGAAATGAAGGAAAATTTGGGCCAGTGTTAGTTGCTAGGAAACGATGTCTTAGTTACACAGTTTCAAAATTGCCTAGTGATTCCTGCCTTGTTTTAAGTTCACAGAGAATTAAAAACAAAAGACAAATCATATTCCACAATAGGATTTCTGTTCTTAGTGTTTTAGATGACGGTTGTGCTGAAAAGATTGCCTGGTGATTAAGACTATTGCAGCACTAACACCAACAGGAAGTATGATGTCTGAAGGTTGAATAGCCAGCCTCTATGAAAATGCAGATGGTTGTGGTGGCCTACTTTTCATTCAAGCACTGAGAACGTGGAGACAGGAAATCATCCTAGAACACTGACTATCTAGACAACCTGACATCAGCAAGCTGTAGGTACAACCTGGAGGCCCTAGTTCTATAAATAAGGTGGAGCATAGTCATAGAGGACATCAGTTTCTGGTTTCTTCCCATAATTACACTTGTGTACACACGGACCCACCCACATGTGAACACACACACACACGCACACACACACACACATACACAGAGGAGAAAAAAAATCTGACTGCTCCCCTGAGAAAGTTGCTCATACCTATAATCCTAGTACTTGGGAAACTAAGGCAGGAGGATTGCCACCACCTTGAAGCACACCTGGATTACAAAGGTCTGTCAAACAAGCTTTGGCTACAGAGAAAAAAACCTGTCTGAAAGTAACAAAGAAAAACACCAATGAGAAAGACTATCAAAATATTTAATTGAAGAGAAAACTTTCCTTAACAAGTTAAAAATAGACCAATATATTTGTCGCTGAATGAGAGTTTAAGTAACGATACAATTTATGGAGCAAAATGGATATGAATTAACTATTTAGCCTATGAAGATCTAAGGTTGTCATATAAAATTAGTGGTCTCATTAACTACTTTACAGGAGTTTTGCACAAAATCAATACTAGTTTTATGCTAGCACCTTGTATGGTGGTGTTTCTATTTAGTATTTACTATCTGGACCATAAAGGCATTTATTTTTCTCATAGTTAACCTTCTCCATCCTTCCTAAAGTTCCTTAATCATTATCTGCTTAATTCTTTCTTAACTAGCCTAAAAAATAGCCTTTTGATTTGCTACCTGGTCAACAGTTTTTTTTTAATTTAGCTATTTTGCCCTAGCCTAAGACTTACCCCTTGAGGCAATATATTTTCATATAAAGAAATTATAAGTTTTCCAAATGCAATAATCCTAACAAAAATAAGTAGAGTTAGTGGAACACACATGAAATAACAGACACAAGTTCATTCCATATACTTTGAAAATTATCAGTCACAGAGACAATATTTCATGAATTATTGATCAGATCTCCTTTCACGTTTTCTGCAGAAAAGGCCAGTAGGGAAAAATGAACGTGCATACTTCTTCAAATTCCTAGATATAGCAAAAACCCAGACACAAAAACCCAGACAGCAGTGCAAGGTGATAGGAGCATTGAGTGATAGGGGACAACAGCAAATGACAGCCAGAATTTACCAGTGTAGGTGAATAACATAACCTGGGACAGAGAATTTCAGGGTTTATAAAGCTTGTCTCTAAATAAAACATAGAAAGAACAAGTAAAGAAATTGGGAGATTATTAATGAATTTCCAAGTTTCTGTGTCTTACAATAAGGATTTCAGAGAAAATGATGCTACGGGGAGTAAAGAAATGAAGACCTCCCAGGGCCCAATGAGATTTGAGCATATTAATCTTAGTTTGGTGATTCTCTCAACTGCTATAGATAAGAAAATATATACTAGAAGCTATTCTAATTTTTAAAATACTATTATGCAAATCTTGGAACAGATAATAAAATAAGGCAAGTAAGTAATATAAGCAAAGAAGAAAAAATGATTATCTTTACTTATATAAGAGAATACCCAGATTATATCAATTTCCTACAAAGTGAAACATCACAGAAATAGCTCATATACTTGGTTCTAAATTAACATACATAAATATTATTTTAGTGATATGAACTTGGTAGTATAGGTAGAGATATAACTTGGCTGCACAGTATGTACTTAGCATGAGTAAGGCCATTGGTTCAAGTCCCATCACCTAAAATAGAAAGAGATACTATGAAAAGAAATTAAATATTATATTTCTGAGTATAGCCCCAAATACATACATCATCTACACAGAGAAGACATTTGAAGTAAGCTGAGGTACTAATTAAAAGAGGATTTAATAAATCACAGGATCTATCTTATTCTTCAGAGTTATAGCATTTAAAACTATTTTTCCTTGAATACATTTTCAGTTGGTTTGTACACCAATAAAAGGTAGCTTTTGTAATTTTTAGAGTGGGAGTGAAATGTCACAAAAATTAATCTAAAGTTAATATACAGAATATGAAAGCAAGCAGAAGATCATGGAGGGTTGAGAGGAAAATGTGAACTCAGTATGGAGCACCAAACACTCTTTTAGTTAAGGTTCATTCTGATGCTACTGAAATAGAAAAAGGAGTCACATTCACTCTTCATAATATATTCAACAAATAAATCATGTTTCTTGCTGAAAAAATGATATTTTATGTATTTAATATGTTCATTTTTGAAATGAAGTATTTTAAATACTTCTATGATGTGACTAAGTTCAAAATAAAGCATTTTATCGATTGATGTGTAAAAATTAACGTGACAAAAATATGAAAGAAGCAAACTTTCATAGTGTCAAAATAAAGGGGTTTAACAAAGTACCTGCTGTTTGGGAATATTTATTATACATATAAAGGTGTATTTCTTTAATACATATCACACATTGATAGATTAAAACAATATGGTAAAAATAATGGTTTAATTGTTTATTAATGCATTTTTTATTGAAAAAAATTCCTGCCTCCTCCCAGCCTCCCATTACCCTCCCCCTCCTTCCACCCCTCTCCCCCTCCTCCCACTCCTCTCCCCCTCCATCTCCAGTCCGAAGAGCAGTCAGGGTTCCCTGCCCTGTGGAATGTCCAGGGTCCTCTCCCCTCCATCCAGGTCTAGGAAGGTGAATATCCAAACTGGCTAGGCTCCCACAAAGCCAGAACATGAAGTAGGAACAAAACCCCATGCCATTGTCCTTGGCTTCTCATCAGCCCTCGTTGTTCGCCATGTTCAGAGAGTCCGGTTTTATCCCATGCTTTTTCAGTCACAGTCCAGCTGGCCTTGGTTAGCTCCCAATAGATCAGCTCCACTGTCTCAGTGGATGGGTGCACCTCTCGTGGTCCTGATGAACATCTACGCAAAAATCCTCAACAAAATACTGGCAAACCGAATCCAAGAACACATTAGAAAAGTTATCCATTATGATCAAGTAGGCTTCATCCCAGAGATGCAGGGCTGATTCAACATACGAAAATCTATCAATGTAATCCATCATATAAATAAACTGAAAGAAAAAAAATCATATGATCATTTCATTAGATGCTGAAAAAGCATTTGACAAAATTCAACATCCCTTTATGACAAAAGTCTTGGAGAGATTAGGGATACAAGGGTCATACTTAAATATAATAAAAGCTATTTACAGCAAGCCGACAGCGAACATCAAATTAAATGGAGAGAAACTCAAAGCCATCCCACTAAACTCAGGAACACGACAAGGCTGTCCACTCTCTCCATACCTCTTCAATATAGTGCTTGAAGTTTTAGCAATAGCAATAAGACAACATAAAGGGATCAAGGAGATTCGAATTGGAAAGGAAGAAGTTAAACTTTCGTTATTTGCAGATGATATGATAGTGTACATAAGCGACCCCAAAAACTCCACCGAAGAACTCCTACAGCTGATAAACACCTTTAGTAATGTGGCAGGATACAAGATCAACTCCAAAAAATCAGTCGCCCTCTTATACACAAATGATATGGAAGCAGAGAGGGAAATCAGAGAAGCATCACCTTTCACGATAGCCACAAACAGCATAAAATATCTTGGGGTAACTCTAACCAAGTAAGTGAAAGATCTATTTGACAAGAACTTTAAGGCATTGAAGAAAGAAATTGAAGAGGATACCAGAAAATGGAAGGATCTCCCTTGCTCTTGGATTGGGAGGATCAACATAGTAAAAATGGCGATTCTACCAAAGGCTATTTATAGATTCAATGCAATCCCCATCAAGGTCCCATCAAAATTCTTCACAGATATTAATGCATTTTTTAAAATTTGATCAAGTGAAAGTGAAAGACACATTAAGATTCAATGTTCTTTTAAAGTAATAGAATGTATAAACTTTCCTTTTAGAGATGAGCAGGCAGTTGAAAGAGTCAGCTTTCTTTGTGGTAATATATAGAATAAAGATTATATTAGGAAAAACTTGTGCAGATAATCAGCAACTACAGGTTCTGTATTACAAGATCTACTAAACAAGAGAGATTACAAAAGTACCCAGACATGGGCCCCGCGATGCCCCTAGAGGCTGCTCTTCAGGAGATACACATTTCAATCTACAGGTTGTGTGCATGAGCAAGTAGCTATTAATTTCCCATATTTCTACTTAATGTTGTGTGTCCCTCCTTGCTTTCAGTTTCTGGAGATGTTTTCCTCTTCAACAGCGTTTTCCTTTGATTCTAAGCCAGGGTTATAGGATGGCCTGGTCATTATCACCTTTGGGTCCAAGAGTTTTATGTACTTTTCCACTGAGGCTGTGCAAAGTTTTTCTACTTTTTGAAAGCACTTATTTTTCTGTTATTTTAAAATGTATTCTCTCTCTCTCTCTCTCTCTCTCTCTCTCTCTCTCTCTCTCTCTCGTGTGTGGGGGTGTGGGGGGTGGGGGGTGGAGGTGTGTGTTAGTTCATGTGAGTGTGGTACATTCAGACTCCAGAGGAAAGTCAGATTCCTGGATCTGGAATTATAGTCAGTTATGATCTTCTTTATCTTGGGTGGTGAGAATTGAACTCAAGTTTTCTGTAAGCACAGCATGATTCTTTAAGTACTAATCCATCTCTCCAACCCCAGATGATTTTTGGTACACTTATTCATTTGCGAGAGAAGGATGACTGTAGAGGTCAAAAACTAACTTCAAAAGTAAGATATCAGGTATAAATACCCAGGTTTAATGGTTAGAGCTGTGCACCACTGAGCTGTCTCTCTATCCATTGATACTTCTTATGTCCAGTCTAATATCCCTTCTAATATGTGTCTGTGAAAGCACAAACTAAATTTACAATTATATAGCACAAAACTATCTGTATTTTTAAAATACTATCCTCCATTGGTTTGGTTAGTTTTAAGTTTAGGGAACAAGAATTTAATTAAGTCTTTCTCTCTTTCAATCTTATTACTATTTATTATTACTATCATTATTACTACTATTATATTATTACTAGTATTAATACTTACTTTATTTATATTAGCTGTAATAGTCTCCCATATTCCTGGGCTATTTATATTTTCTCAGTGCCTTCAGAGCCTACCTTGGAGTTTTGGAACTCTATAACTTTTTGTTGGTGAGGAAAAACTTCATTCTTAGCATAAATTGTTGTGGTAGAGTGGGAAAATTTTGAGTCAGAAAAATGGTTTGATGAAGATAAACATATAAGCAGAAAATATTAACATAGATGTGTTGATGAAAAAATGTGCTGTTGGTTATGAAGAACTAAGCATTTCCATTAGGGGATATAAGATAACTCTTGTGTTTTAAGAACATGTAAGATCAAATAGTTAGGATTAATTGAATGGGGGCAAAGACAAATGCAAGCAGGCAAATTCAAGGGTAGTTTCAGTAGTTTAGAAAAATCTTTAGTGTTGGACCTTAAAAAAAAGGACAATTCTGAGAAATATTTGGGCTCTATTATCTGAAAAAATGTAAGAAATTATGTAACAAGGATAGGAAAAAAAAAAAACAAAGAAATGAATTACAAATCTCATTTTGGACTATGTCCTTTTGAAAACGGGAGAAGAAAAACCAGAAAGAACAATAGTTTGAAGGCACCAGGGACTGAAGTTAGAACAGAAATTCTGTCTGTGTCTTTCAAAATATGAATTCCAATATAAGGAGTGTAATAAAGTAATGAACATATTTGAAACAAAAATGTGGTAGTTCAGAAATTCTAAGTTTTAAAGCTCTAAATAGCTACTTAAAAGCTAGTTGGACAGTCGTTATTTTTCCCAGTCTAAATTGAGATATTTTGAAATTGCTGTATATGAGCTGATCAAACCCAAAGATGTTAAAATTTATTCCGTTCAAACCTTCATCCACCTGTTCTCAGGGATTCACAGCTATACCGCATCTCACTGTCATCAGTCTGTATCAGTGATGGTTTTCTGTTTTAGTCTGCTTTTTGAACATACATCTCTGGCCTCCTTGTGGTATTTCTTTTTATGATGCTTCTATTAATTAGGCCTGACATTTGTTGCCTTAACTTTCCCCAATTTCAGCTCATAAATGGTCTAACAGTGCATTTAACAATTTTTAGTGAAGTCAGTTATGTGCTTTTAATTATTTTAATATAAAATAACTTTTTTTTTTGTTTTTTGAGACAGGGTTTCTCTGTGGCTTTGGAGCCTGTCCTGGAACTAGCTGTTGTAGACCAGGCTGGCCTCGAACTCTCAGAGATCCACCTTTCTCTGCCTCCCGAGTGCTGGGATTAAAGGCGTGCGACACCATCGCCCGGCTAAAATAACTTTTTAACAGACTATATTTTGTTTATGGTTTTCCCTCCACTGACTCCTCCCAGATCTTCCACACCTGCCTTCACACCAATTCCATACCCTTTTTTCTCTCTCTCACTAGAAAATAAAAGGCATCTAATAATAATAATAAAATAAGATAAAATTAAAAAAACAAGAATAGGACAAAAGAAACAGAGAAGCAGAAGAATAAGAGCCCAAGAAAAAGCATAAGAAACATATAGACCCAGAGATAAACACTCTTAACACATAGCTATCCCAGAAAAAAATACAACTGGAAACCATAAAATATTTGCAAAAGATCTTTAAGGTTAGAAAAAATGCCCTTACAAAGAACCTTCAAAACGCCACCATGTTCGTTTTGTGCTGGCCATTTACTGCCGGGCATGGGCCTGCCCTTAACAGTGATTTGTGTATCCATGAGGCTCCATGGATGAAAACTAATTTTCCCTTGGTAAGCAGTTATCTGTTGGACATTATTTTGAGTAATGTTTTTAAAATGAAGTTAAGATAACCAGAGGAATTTTTAGTATGCTGCACATCTAGAATCTATTATATAAATAATTAAGAGTTTATGACTCAAACTATTTTTATTAATTAAATCTATTCTTTATTTCCTGCATGTATATAAAGTACTCTGAGTACTTTAACCTTTCACCTTCTCTGTGTCTATTCTACTCTTGTCAGCTTTCTCACAGGGACTTTTCCCTTTTGAATATCTGACACCAAGTTTAACCATGGGCATGAAACAAAATAAAGCTGTTTTAGTACTGAGCACCGAACTGCTCCTTATCCTCAATATTTTTGGCAATCAAGGGTCTATGCATTCACTGCTTTTTTTTGTTAAGAGACGCATTTCTGCTTAATGCAAAATAGCTTTTGTTTATAGATATAAATGTAGAGAAGGAATTTTGATACTATGCAAGTTTAGCTAAACAACAATAATAGGTTACTCCCTGGTTCTTATGCTCAGCCTAGTTTCTTTGCATGTTTACAGTACCTGGCATGAATTTCCTCCTGTGGAGTGGGCCTGAAATCCCAAAACAGAGCAGTGAGTTCCCATAACGATCATGCTATTATTGCAGTAGTGCTCATGTTTGCATGAAGGTAATAAAAGTACTATCACACATTAGCTGAGAGATATTTTGGCAGGAGAGTGTCTAGCAACAAATACAAATCAGGAGGTCTAGGATGACAGTATGTTCACTATTACTAGGTGATGTTATACTGTTTTCCAAAAATATAAACAAAAATACGTTTGCATCCACAGTGGATTGGAGTTACTACTATTTCACATCTTATTGACATTTTTTTCCTCTGTTTTTGTAAAAAAAAAATTAGGATTATTTTCCTACTTCCTACTTCACTGGGTAATGAACAAGTATCTCCTTTGAATGTCTATCCCTTCTCTTCACTTTTGTTTTGATGACTCATCAGTGATAGATGTTCATGCACTAGAATTTGCATTTAGCTTATTGTTTGTGGTGTGCTGATTTCTAGCATTTTTACTAAGATTATGAAGAAAATACACTAATTGAGACATTCAAATTTTCTTCTTTAATTAATTTATTTGTACTTCAAATTAGTTTTTCAGTGAGATTAGCGATAATTGGAATCAATAACTTTAGTGTGATAATAATTTCCATCTCACATATGGGGCCCATCACCCAGGACTGCTGAAACTAACTAAAGGCAGTCAGGTGTTGCTGCCTTGATGCTAGAAGACCATGTTTTTATCATTGCCCTAGCAAATGCTGATGCAGGCCATAAGCTACAACAGCTTGCTTAATTTCTTTTAGATTCTTCATTCCTATAGGGATCCACCTACCTTCTTCTAGTTGCAACTAGAAGCAATGCAACCAGTGGAGACAGGAACAGTCCTGAGCCACTTTTGTTTCCTTCCTTGGTGCTGGTTAAATACTGAGATATGCTTTGCTTGACAAATTAAAATCAATTAAATCAATTCCATACACGGAGTAAGAAACCCAGAACTCACAGGCAGAGAGCACCAACCGGAAGCTGCACAAATCATCATGTGGCAAAGAGCCATGCAAGGGAATGCGGCAGTCATGCATGCTTTTGGGAAATTTCCAAGTTGCCGCACGCAGTAAACTCTGTTATGGCTGGGGTTGTACAAAAACTGCTTAGATACAAGCAAGCCAATTGGGCAGGGTTGGGAGATTCTCTGGGCCATGGACCGGCTAGGCCTCTAGGCCATCCACCCAGTAGGTGTGGAGTGTCTAGCTCAGTCAGTAGAGCATGAGACTCTTAATCTCAGGATCTCAATATGGAGAATAGAGTTGAGAAAAAAATACATGACTATCTTCTCTCTTGGGCAGGGTCCACACAGCTTCAATCTATCACTGTTCTTTGTGGACAATTTATTTTTCTTAATTCTTCATTTAGTATCTGTGGTGGTTTGAATGTAATTGGTTTCCTTAAACCCATAGGCAGTGACACTGTAACGAGATGCCATGTTGTTGGAGTAGGTGTGGCCTTGCTGGAGGAAGTATGTTCCTGTGGGGGTGGGTTTTGAGGTCTCCTTTGCTGAAAGTATGCTCAGTGGGACACACAATTTACTTCTTGTTGCTGTGCATTGAGATGTAGATCTCTCAACTTCTTCTCTAGTACCATGTCTGCTTTCATGCTGATGTTTTCCCCATCATGATGATAATGGACTAAATCTCTGAAACTGTAAGCCAGCCTCAATTAAATCCTTTCCTTTGTAAGAGTGGTGGTTATGCTGTGGTCATGGTCATTAATGGCAACAAAACCCTAAGACAGAATCTAATATTGATTATTTTGCTTAATTTGTTCTTTACTTTTAATTCTTTAAAAGAATAAATTTATTATATGCAAAAGTGAGTTTCATTATCTCTTCATGTATGTTCTTAATGTGCCTCCATCATATTTAGTCACTCAGTGCAGTCTCATCTCATACCCATTCCCACTAATCCCCTTCATTTTCCTAACTAATCCCCCTTTCAGCTTTCATATTGTGTGTGTGTGTGTGTGTGTGTGTGTGTGTGTGTGTGTGAATGAGTGTGTGCATTCATGTGCATGGGAGAGAAAGAAAGAGAGAGCCCAATTTTGTTTGTGATGCCGAAGAACACTGACACCTCATCAGTGACCACAATACTGAAGAAAATGTCTCTCCCTCATCCTCAAACTTCCACTGCGTATAAATCTTCATGAAGTGGAGCACCATGACTCCCTTCCTATTTCACGGCAGTCAGCACATACCATCTTGTGTATCACAAGTGATGGCTGTGTGTGAAGGAGGGCGACAAGCCATCCAATGCTTAGAAATTAGCATATCACACCTCTGATTCTTCCCATCTATTATTCCGGGATGTCCCTTGAGTCCAGAGTAATCATGTAGATGCCTCACTTAGAGCTGAGCATTCAAAACTAATTTATTCTCAGTACTTTGACCAGTTACATTAGCTCTGAAGTCAACACTGACAGCTACAAATCAGAGTTTCTCTAATCAAAGCACACAACAGTACTAATCTAAGGTCATGAACACAGTAATTACATAAAGAGCAATTTTGTGTGCACATCATACCTAGTCAGCAAAACAGCAGCAGTAATTTTCCCCAAGGGAACCTGTGATCTCTGGAGCCCTAGATAGCAATTTACATCAGTGGAGGTGGCATCAAATCTAATCAGAAAGTTGTTGGTCATCCTATAACAATCTTGAAACTGTTGTCTGAGATTTCTGTCCTGCCCGGTTCCTGCAGTCATTAAATCCCAAAGAAATCACACAGAGGTCTACATTAGTTATAAACTAATTGGCCTGATAGCTCAGACTTCTTATTAACTCTTATAACTTATATTGGCCCATAAATCTTGGCTGTGTTAACCACATGGCTCAGTACCTTATCTGGCGAGGCAGTCACATTTTGTTTCTTCTGTAGCTGGATCACAACTGCAGAATTAGCTTTCCTCTTCCCAGAATTTTCCTGTTCTCATCGCCCTGTCTCTACTTTCTGCCTGATTGTCCGACCTATACTTCCTGCCTGGCTACTGGCCAATCAGCATCTTATTAAAATACTATTGACAGGGTACAAAATGTTGTCCCATAGCATACCACTGTTACCAGCAGGCACATCTTGCCAGGTTACATATTGTCGCACATAAGGCTTTCATAACTGAGTAAGACTATTGATGTTAATCACCTCCCAACTACATGTAGCACAACTTAGGCCTCAAGAAAGCTAGCTAGTAAAAAGACTTTTACAGTCTAGCTCCAGCGGAATTTCTACGTCCTGTGATCAATATATATGGTAACTTAGGCAACAGTGCCCTACTATCTAGTTCTGTTGGCAACCAGTGGCAACAGCAAGTGCTTATATTACTTTAGGGGCCTTAGGAGCTTGCTGACTAATTACTCACAAGAATATAACACACTCCTGACACTAGGATTCTCATCAATATAAATTAAATACACTTCATTTTAGCCCATAAAATGGTAAAATGTATTAAGTTTCTATAATTTTTTAAAATTCTGTAAAGTTTTATAGATAACTTTTATAAAGATAAGAATCATAGGGTTTTTCTTTGTATTTTAAAGTAATATTTTCCTCTCCTTTTTCTTCCATTACTACATACATTAAATCATTTTATTACTATATTTAACATGTGACTTAGATTGTTATACATAAACTATGACTTTTAAATTTTTAAATATTAAGCAATATTAAATGCTTATCCTCATTATTAAGATTGCGATCTTTGGTGCATTATTTATATGCATTCCTGGTAAAAATAAGCTTGTGCTTGTGACTATTTATGACATTTGATGAATTCCGATAATAACAGGTTAGAATTCAGCTTCTTTCTGCACAATTTAAACAATTAAAATTGGTTTAGAACATCATATAATCATTTATCATAGGCTAATCTATCTAGTTCTGCTTTCATAACATTTTGATCAAGTAATTAAAATGTCAATTTGAGAAGTGATAATGATGTCAATATTATTCTCTGCTATTTTCTGTAAAGAAAGTCTATTGTTAGTCTAATTTTGAGGAAACCAAGCTGTTTTTTCCTCAAGAGAACTGGGCAGTGGTAGATCACAGGACATATCAAGCTAAGGTAGTTTCCAAATTCATATCCAGGAATCCCTCGTTTTATATAAACTGTACTTTTTTTACATACCAATATAACTTACTGAAGGGTATGACTACGTTGCATGAATCTTAGTTCTACATATACTGCATTCTAGATAAGCTTGTGTGCATTTTGTTACTCAGATACGTGTTTCCTAATCCATTTTGCCAGGCTAGCACAATGTTGTAGACCATTCCATCCATCTGTCATGGCCAGATTTATCAGGACCCAATGTGACATGTTTGTTAAAGTAAAGTCCAATGCAGTATAAATAAAACATGATTATTTACCTATAAAAACACCATTCTGTTACTGTGTTAGGTTTATATTTTACAAATATAGAAATAATGATAACATTCTAGCCTGGGCGGTTGTCATGGAAACAGAACATTCATCATTCCCTGTACTATATTATTAAGTATAATTCTCTGAATTCAGTTGAATGTTTTAAATATCCTTTAATTACTGGCTTTTTTATTGTCATATATAGGAAAATTCTTTAACTGTTTTGTGCACTATGTATAGGTGATTTTAAAGGCTTCTTGTTCAATATGGTAAGGAGACCTAATTCACAAAGATATAATAATGTACTTAGAAGTAACATTATATGGATTGAGTGGGTTATATTTAGAAACAGATATATCGACACATGTATACACATATATGCATGCAATAAATTAGTGAAAAAAGAGGGCTTGATTTTAAGGAGAGTAGAGAGTTATATATGGGAGAGTTTGGAGGGAGGAAACAGAAGGAAAAGTGTAATTATTTGTCTGAAAAAATAAAATAAAATCAAAATGCCAATGCTTCCCCATATTTATTTCACTCTGTTACTTTATTTAGTTTCCTCTAAACCCTACTTAGTGTCATTTATTTGTAAGCCTAGCAACAAACTCAGATTTGCCCTAACAACTGAACATGTTTTATTTATTGTTAGTGTAAGTATTATAACATTTATTTATTTAGCAAAATTGTTCCTAGTCTGTAAGCCATATTCCTTTTTTTCTACTCAGACAGAAATAATGGAGATACTGAGAGAAACACTTCCTGTTGTTAAATTCTTAAGGTTTAAAAGTGAGACTTGCAAATTTAAAGATTTCAGCTTCAAAGCTGTTAGAAACCTGAAATTTTAGGCTGCATGGTCCCTGGTTGGATGGTTCTTGATCTAGAATTTAACTCTGGGACCCTGTCTGTGTGTTTGCTTGTCAACTCAGCTCTGGCAGCAAGGGGAAACAGCAGGTACCAGCAGGCTTGGCAGGAGAACCTCTAATGTTAGCAGAGCTATCTCTCCTAGGTTTATGTTTTCACTCAGCTTTTCCATTTCCCATTTAAACATGCAGTTGGCATTAATTTGTCAAATGTCTGCTTGTCTAATGTTTAAGTAATTAAGGAGTATTTAAGTTTTTGAGATTCCAAACCCTATATGGATCATGGTCAGAAATAATGTTAAGATGTGTGTCCTGGAGTTGGGCAGTATTTGGTACTGAAAGATAAACATATGGAAGATAAGCATATCTCATATTCAGATTTGAGACAGTTCTTTATGATATGAAATAGATTGTTCATACAACAATATCGTATTTAAAATTTTTCTCCTCATTCAGAGCTGTACCTGGGGATGTACCCAGTATGGATGAGTCATAATATCCTTGCATAAATAATAGAGGCAGGAAAGAGAGCAAGATAAATGATAATGAATACGAGTCATCATCATTCATGTGCTTAGAGACTCTCAACGGGGATAATAACCATGCAAGACAGAGTGCGAAATGGATGCTAAAGTACCATTTTATAAGGTGGCTTATTTTTTCAAAACAGAAAAAGTAATGATAAAATATCCCCTTTTAACAAAAATCTCTTAATAAAACATGGTATTAAGAACATACCTGTTTTAAAAAAAATTCAGGACTTATATAAAAATTCCTACAAAAACTTTATCTACCTATCAAAATCATTTTAATGAAAAAGAAAAACCCATAAACTTATTTTTATAAAACAAAAATAAACTTGATTCTTCCACAAAATATACTAATTCTATCAGTAATTATTTTTTAAAAGTTGTAAACAGCTTTCATTACCTGTAATATGAACTTCAACATCTGTTTACACTCCAGTGAATTCTCAGTTAAAAGCATTTTCTTTGAATCCTCACTAATTGAAAGAAATACTATATTGTCTTAGCAAGTAATCTGGACACAATTAAGAAAAATGGTCTAAATTGTCTTTTTAAATCTTTGATATCTTCTTTTATAAAACACTGGTGTGGGTATAAGGGTCATACATCACTGCCCACAATTTTTCTATGCAAATCTCTCCTTGAGAATCTGCACACGAATAGAATATACTTCTCTCCTACCCACTGAGTTGCAGACAATGCAGACAGCTACGGGGTCTGCAATAATAATATAGTAACACTGAAATCTTCCTTGGAGTGCAAAATGAAAAAAAGCGTTCACGGGGAATTTAAAGAAGGATTTCTTGGAGAAAGCATATTGAGTTTTGAGTTTCTTATTAGATTTTAAGTTATTAGTTGAATAGTAGTGTGGAAATTTAGACTTTATATGAGGATGCATCTCCAGATCCCAGAAAGGGACCTTCATAATTCCCAGCTTTTTAAACAGTGGATCAGAAGCTACAAAAAATTTAGCAAGACTATAAGGGTTCTAAATATTCAACATTTACTATAATTCCTCCAATAGTATTTATTAAAATGAAAAATGTGATCTTTATCTTCATTGTTCAGATTATCCCATCATTATATTTACTAACCATTCCACTTCTCTTAGCATCTGTATAAAGCCTGAATCTCTCAACATTGGACCTGCATGTAGAGATTGAAAACATGACTGCCAGTTCTACATATCACTGGGGTGCCGGGGCGTCCTAGAAAATTGTTTTGCCTGGTCATGGTACAGATGATAAAAACTTGAGGCCAGATGATAGTCTTTCAAAAAGTCAATCTTAAGAATATTCCACTTTATTCCAATGAGGAGCAGAAGGAGGGAGAACATGAGCAAGGAAGTCAGGACCGTGAGGGGTGCAACCCACCCACTGTGACAGTGGGGCTGATCTATTGGGAGCTCACCAAGGCCAGCTGGACTGTGACTGAATAAGCAAGGGATAAAACCGAACTCTCTGAACATGGCAGACAATGAGGGCTGATGAGAAGCCAAGGACAATGGCACTGGGTTTTGATCCTACTGCGTGAACTGGCTTTGTGGGAGCCTAGCCTGTTTGGATGCTCACCTTCCTGGACCTGGATGGAGGGGGGAGAACCTTGGACTTCCCATAGGGCAGGGACTGCTCTTCAGACTGGAGAGGGAGGGGGAATTGAGTGGGGGGAGGGGGAGAGGATTGGGGAGAGGGGGAGAGGAGTGGGAGGAGGGGGAGGGAAATGGGAGGCGGGGAGAAGGCAGAAATTTTTTCAATAAAAAAAATTTAAAAAAAAGAATATTCCACCTTGCAAGCTGCCATGTCTATTATCTTTCTTTTATTGGGATGAAACCAATGATACTGGCTGGGTGAACACCCATTCCAAGACAATTGTGATATTGAGATCATGACTGCTCTTAGGACTGGAGGGGGGGGGGGAGAAGAGAAGGGGGAGGGGGGGAGGAGTGGGGGAGGGGGAGGGAAATGGGAGGCGGGGAGGAGGCGGAAATTTTTTCAATAAAAATATATATATAATAAAAGAAAAAAAGAAAAATATTTTTTTGAAAAGAAATCTGAGTTTTTTCTTTCTTTTTCTTTCCTCCTTCCTTCATTTTTTTTTTTGAGACAGGGTTTTTCTGTGTAGCCCTAAATGTCCTGGAACTCGCTCTGTATACCAGGTCTCAGAGTCACAGAGATCTGCCTGCCTCTACCTGTCAAGTGCTGGGATTAAAGATATGCACCACCACTGCCCAGAAAGTAACCCGATTTTATGAAAAATAAATGCATCCTAGGGCTTATTTGAATTGTGGTTCTGAATGTATTTTTGACATTGTATTCAACTATAAATATAAAAAGGACTGTGAATTTTGACTGGCTGTGTTCTCTTCAAAAGGATCAAATGAAGGTGATTTCTACTAAAAATTTAGAAAAGGTGGCCTAAAAAAGTCAGAGACACAGAGGAGAGAATGGTATTAGTTGTTAAAATAAATTAATTTAAAATTATAAAAGAAGGACACGCCACCATATCCAGCAGATCACACAGCTCTCCTCTAACTTTCCTTCCTACTCATTCCATTATCCTATTCACCAGCTCCAGGAGACTTTCTCTGGGAACCTACAAGACTGACAGAGAAGCAAGAAGACCACAGAAACACACACACACATATCACAACAAAACAAAAAGATTTAACAAACTCTGCTCATTGACATCTCCCAATCAATTTTCCAACAAAAAGACACAAACTAAAAGACTGACTATCAAAACAAGATCTATCCTTCCACAGCATCCAAAAGTCATACTTTAACATTATGGGCAGAGATCACCTCAGGGGAAAATGATATAAAAAGATATTCTAAGAGAAAGATTTAAGAAGCAAGATGGACTAGCCACTTTAATATTTGACAATGATATAGACTTAAAACCAAAACTAGTCAGAAGAAATAGGAAATGACATTGCATATTCATCAAAGAAGAAACCACCAAAAGGACATTACAGTTCTTGATTTTATGCAGCAGGAATAAGGGATAAAAAGTCCATAAACTAAACATTACTGCAACTTAAATCACATTTTGACCCTGACATGATGATAGTGGAATATGTCAATACCCAACTTTTGCCAATAGGCTAGCCATTTAAACAAAAACTAATCAGATAAATTCTACCCTGTGGAAAGTCCAAGGTCCTCTCCCCTCCATCCAGGTCTAGGAAGGTGAGCATCCAAACAGACTAGCCTCCCACAAAGCCAGTACATGCGTAGAATGAAAACCCAGCACCATTGTCCTTGGTTTCTCAGTCAGTCCTCATTGTCAGCCACATTCAGAGAGTCCGGTTTGATCACTTGCTCCATCAGTCTCAGTCCAGCTGGCCTTGGTGAGCTCCCATTAGATCAGCCCCAAAGTCTCAGGGGGTGGGCTCACCCCTCGTGGTCCTGACTTCCTTGCTCATATTCTCCCTCCTTCTGCTCCTAATTTGGACCTTGGGAGCTCAGTCCAGTCCTCCAATGTGGGTCTCTGTCTCTATCTCCATTCATCGCCAAATGAAGGTTCTATGGAGATATGCAAGATATTCATCAGTGTGACTATAGGATAGGGCCAGTTCAGGTTCCCTCTCCTCAGCTGCCCAAGGAACAAGCTGGGGAGATCTCCTTGGACACCCGGGAACCCCTCTAGAGTCAAGTCTCTTGCCAACTCTAAAATGGCTCCCTTAATTAAGATATATACTTCCCTGCTCCCATATCCACCCTTCCTCCATTCCAACCATCCCATTCCCCCAAGCTCTCCCTATTCCCCCTTCTCACTTATTTATGAGTATTTTATTGAAAAGTTTGCATCTATATTCACAAAAGGCTAAACTGCTTTTCCCTTTCTTTGTTGGTTTATCTTCAGTTTACTTATCAGGGTAACTGTGGCCTGATAAAACAAATTGGGCAATGTTTGTTACATTCCTATTTTGTGAACTAATTTAAAACATTTGGAATTAGCTCTTTTTTGTTGATTTTATTGAGCTATACCTTTTTCTCTACTCCCCCTTTCTCTCCCCTCCCTTTCAACCCTCTCTCATGGTCCCCATAGTGTGAAAGTCTGGCAAAATTCTGTACTAAAACAACTTGGCCCAGGGCATTCTGGGTTGGACTACTTTTAATTACCACTTTTATTTAAATAGGGGTTATAGGTCTAGGTAAATTGCTTATCTGATCTTGATTTAACTCTGGCAGTTGGTATGTATGGAGAAAATTATCCATTTCTTTTAGATTTTTCCAGTTTAATGGAGTACATGTATTTAAAGTATATCCTTAGGATTCTCTGGAATTTTTTGTCTGATACAATCCTCCCACTTACATTTCAGTTTTGTTACTTTGACTATTCTGTCTCCACTTTTGTCGAATTTAGGTAAGGGTTTGTCAATCTTATTAATTTTCACAAACTTTTCAAATGCTTTGTTTCATTGATTTTTTTTGTAATTTTGGGGTTTTTTTTTTTGCTTGTTTCTATTTTGTTTATTTCAATCCTATGATTTTTTTTTATTAAAGATTTCTGTCTCTTCCCCACCGCCGCCTCCCCTTTCCCTCCCCCTCCCCCAATCAAGTCCCCCTCCCTCGTCAGCCCAAAGAGCAGTCAGTGTTCCCTGCCCTGTGGGAAGTCCAAGGACAACCCACCTCCATCCAGGTCTAGTAAGGTGATCATCCAAACTGCCTAGGCTCCCACAAAGCCAATAGGTGCAGTAGGGTCAAAAACTCATTGCCATTGTTCTTGAGTTCTCAGCAGTCCTCATTGTCCTCTATGTTCAGCGAGACCGGTTTTAACCCAGGCTTTTTCAGACCCAGGCCAGCTGGCCTTGGTGAGTTCCCGATAGAACATCCCCATTGTCTCAGTGTGTGGGTGCACCCCTCCCTCGCGGTCCTGAGTTCCTTGCTCGTGCTCTCTCTCCATCTGCTTCTGATTTGGACCTTGAGATTTCTGTCCGGTGCTCCAATGTGGGTCTCTGTCTCTGTCTCCTTTCATCGCCTGATGAAGGTTAATATTCAGGAGGATGCCTATATGTTTTTCTTTGGGTTCACCGTCTTATTTAGCTTCTCTAGGATCATGAATTATAGGCTCAATGTCCTTTATTTATGGCTAGAAACCAAATTTGAGTGAGTACATCCCATGTTCTGCTTTTTGGGTCAACAGAAGAAGTTCAAATGGCCAAAAGACACTTAAGATCATGCTCAACTTCCTTAGCGATCAGGGAAATGCAAATCAAGACAACTTTAAGATACCATCTTACACCTGTCAGAATGGCGAAAATCAAAAACACCAATGATAGCCTTTGCTGGAGAGGTTGTGGAGAAAGGGGTACACTCATTCATTGCTGGTGGGAATGCAAACTTGTGCAACCACTTTGGAAAGCAGTGTGGCGGTTTCTCGGGAAATTCGGGATCAACCTACCCCTGGACTCAGCAATACCACTCTTATCATTTTAAAAACTTTATTTATTCTCATATATTTTTTCTTCTTTGCTTTTACCGTATAGATACTTTGCATAGACTTTATGGCTTCTGGTTTATTGCTCCCATGAGATTTATTAGTTTGTAACAGAGTGCATCTCTCTTTCATGTGCTGTCCCATGGGCTCTCTCCCTTCATTTTGTCCAATCCCAATGTGCTAGTTTTTGTTTTACCTTATTATATTTTTATTTTATTACGATTCTTTAGATGCCAGTTCTAAAGTGAGAGGAAAAAAGGGGTGGATCAGGAAGGGAAGACAGTTTGGAAGGAAGTGAGAGGAGTAGATGGTGTGGAAACCAAGCAGAACATATGTGAGAAAAAAATCTTTTTTCAATAACAAAATAAAGTCCTTAATTTATAGCAAAATAATAGATGTGTATATGTAATCTCATGATTACATCTCAGTTTTATGGGCACATATATCTGTGAGTGGTCAGGAAGAGAGCTTTTCATTTATTTGTATAAATTTTATATAGAGAAATTATTTTAGGACATAATTCATAACTAGATCTGTTGTCCCACATGGACTGCAAACACTTAAAAGCCCCTGCTTTGTTCCCTTTGCTCAGTCTACCTGCTCACAATTAGTTTACTTTTACCTCAGAGCAAATTCAAACTAGACTAAGAGCTTTACAATAGATCATAAGTTTTAAAAATTTTACAGCAATGCACAAGCTCAGAGTTATAGGTGTCTAACCAAGGTTACTACACAAAGTACCCTAAGATAAGTATGTCAATTAATTTCTTGCCAAGTCTAACTGATAAGATCTATGTCTCAAGTTTGTCAGTGGGCACTGCTCCACCAGAATCTGGTTACAGTCTTACTCCTGAAACCTTGAAACCTTGTGTGGCTATGGTAAATGGTTTGGCTCCATTTTATAGTTTACCCTGGGAATGTAGTTTTGCACAATAAGAGGTAATTCTTACAATTTTTTCATTGCTTCAAGTTCCATGAGTGTGGAGACAGTTAATAGGCTAGAGAAAAAGAAGTTAAGAGGAATTAGAATTAGAACAGAAGTATTAGAATAGAGGCAAAGCAATAAAGAGACATGTTTGGTACAGCATGCCTATGAGAAAGGTCATTCACCCTCAGATACACTAAGTTCCTTTTGTTTCACTATAACTTCTGATTTGAACCCTAGAGAGAGAGGACCATGAGCTAGACCTGAAAGGCCCTCATTACACACTTCCTTCCTCATTCCCCTTCCTTAAAACCTCTTTTCTCTTCCAAGAGCTACTTCTTAGTTTCACAATCTACATCCACTTAGTCCCACAAAAGTATGTATATATATATTTAAATTTTTAAATATATATATTTAAAAATTAAGTATTTCAATGTGAAAGACATGTAATATTTCTCTTTCTCAGAACGGATTACTCCATTTAGTGTATTTTCTATTTCCATTCATTTTCCTGTGACTAAAAAAAAATTCACAACATTTCATGCATTAATTTATTGCTTCTTGTCCTGGCTGATTACATTTTTCTTGCAACTGTGAATAATGCAGCAATAAGAATGGATGCATAAGCATCTATATGATAAATAACCTCTTTTGTAGATACCCAGGACTACTATAGGTCATAGGGAAGCTATAGTTTTAATCTTTTTGAGAAACTTCTATACAAATTTCCATCATGTATAAATTAGCTTGCACTCCCACTGGCAGTGAATATTTACTTTTAGTGATATACTTTCTAGCATTTGTTACTCTTTGTCTCTTGATAGGGTTAAAACGGTATCTCAAAGTAATTATAATTTGTATTTCCATAATGACTAATCATTTTTATACTTTTAAAAGTATTTGTAATTTGATTTTCTTCTTTTTGGAACTGTCTTTTAATTTCATTGACCCGTTTTTTGCTTACCATAGAATTATTTTAAACATAGAGTTATCTGACAGTTTTTTTTAAAGTTTTATTTCTTATCTATACAGTGTTCTGACTGCATTTATGCCTACAGGCTGGAAGAAGGCATCGGGTCTCATTACGGATGTCTGTGAGCCACCATGTGGTTGCTGGGAATTGGACTCAGGACCTTTGGAAGAGCAGGCAGTGCTCTTAACTGCTGAACTATATTTCCAGGCCCCTATCTGATAGGTTTTTTGCCATACAAATAATTCACCTGTAGTGCTTGAAATAAATTATGGTTGGCCTGAATTAACAGCGATGCTTCTTGTCATATATAATTTATAGTCACAATTTTAGTAAGATTTAAATTATCTTAAACATCATCATTCATTTTCCTTATGGTACTAGTATTAGGTCCAAGGCCATGTATATACCAGACAAATGCTTTACCAATGAGCTAGCTTCTTAGTTTAGAGTTACTTTAAAAAATTCACAATTTTTTTTGCTGTTGTTTGTTTTGAACTACTTTTGTTTTATTTAAATTAATTTTATGAAATTTTTATATATGAGTACTGTATTTGCATCATGTATTACTCTTCTTCCTCTCCTCTGAGTCTTCTCATCCCTTCCATTATTATGATTATCATTTAGACAGAGTCTCACTGTATAGCACTGGCTGTCCTAGACATCACAGTTATCTTTTTATATTTATGTGTTTTAAATTAAACAGTGCTTAAAAATATGTACAAACTGACTAAATGTAAAGAACAATGCTAGTAAGCTTGTGTGTGTGTGTGTGTGTGTGTGCGCGCGTGTGTGCTTTGTTTTCTTAAATTTAAACTTAATGTTTTTTGTAGTCCTGTCTTGGGCAAATTAATTGGTACACATTTTTCAACAACATGCACTTACTTCATGGCTATGCATATTTTGGTAATTCTAATAATATTTTAAAGATTTCAGTATCAATATTTGATATTGCTACTGTCATTGTGTTAGGGTGCCACAAGTTGTGCCCATATGAAAGAGTTAATCCAAAAATATACAAAGTCTGAATTCAATATTAAGGTCCCTCACATATATACCTTTACCAATACTCCATGAACAATGCTGAAGTTACACAGGTTAATAATCCCACAGTGACCTAACAGCGAAAAGGTGAGTCACATATGTCTCATTTTAAGTCAAAATATTGAAAGCAAATTAAGATTGATAAGGAAGACAGATGGAAAGTAACAGTAAGTCAGGAACTAGTCCTCATGCACTGAACAAAAGAAAACAACAACAAAATAAAACCAAAACTTAACAAACTTTGAACAAAATGAAGCTTCTGCTTTGGGGAGACCACAAGAGAGATAAGAAAGTGAAACTGGCCGGGCGGTGGTGGCGCACGCCTTTAATCCCAGCACTCGGGAGGCAGAGGCAGGCGGATCTCTGGGAGTTCGAGACCAGCCTGGTCTACAAGAGCTAGTGCCAGGACAGGCTCCAAAGCTACAGAGAAACCCTGTCTCGAAAAAACTTAAAAAAAAAAAAGAAAAAGAAAGTGAAACTGCCCAGTTGCTGAAAGGTAAAATATTAGTTGTCTGGAGAAAGAAACCAGCTACAACATTGCCTTAGGGTAAAGTATAACTCATAGCAGAGCCTCATATTCTCTAGGAAGGGTGACAGGGGTGTGGGAGGAAGCAGATGAACAACATGGTGAAATGAGAAGAGATGTTTTTGTGAGATTTGCCATATCCATAACAGAAATGCAAGCACTGATACAGAAACTCTGTCATGCTATCCAAAGATATGAGTTAAGTTCTAAACAGGGGTGCACACTTCCCTAAAATCCCAGCATTAGGAAGATTGAGGCAGGAGAATTCCAAGTGTGAGGAGAGCTATGTAATGAGCCCTTCTCAAACAACACCACCATGTACAGAAAAACCAAAATATAACAAAAGGTATGACCGAGATTGATCAACAATCCTATCTTAAACATACGTGTTTTGTGGAGACAACAACACTAAGTAACCATACCTCATTATCTTAGGCCAATCTAGAACTTTTCTAGCTATAGTGGAAAAGACAACCTTAACATACCTCTCACTGGATTAGAAGAGTTCATAGCTTTCCTAGCTAGAGTAGAAAACTCACTGCCTGTCTTTAAACCTTCAAAGTCCAGGTTGACTCTTGTCAGGTGACTTTGTCTTAAGAGTCAAGGATAATTTCAATTGCTACAACCACTCAAACCTACATCTATCATGAGTAAGCATCAACATTAAGGCAAAATCTTCCCCAGTACAAACATTCTGTCCATTTTACCATTAGCTTTTTCCTTAGCAACAAAGGATTTCTCCTTCCATTAACATATACTAATTATACAAAAACAAAAAATTTTATGCCAATTGAATACATGTGTATAATATATTTTGATCACATTCAGTCCCCAGTGCTTTGTATTCTTTTCACTCCTCTTTTTTTTTTTTTTTTTTTATTGAGAAAAAGAAAAGAAAAAAAAGTTTCCGCCTCCTCCCGGCCTCCCATTTCCCTCCCCCTCGTCCCACCCTTCTCCCCCTCCCCCCGCTCCTCTCCCCCTCCCTCTCCAGTCCAAAGAGCAGTCAGGGTTCCCTGTCCTGTGGACAGTCCAAGGCCCTCCCCCCCCCTGTCCATGTCTAGGAAGGTGAACATCCAAGGTGGCTAGGCTCCCACAAAGCCCGACAACATGGCGAACAATGGGGGCTGATGAGAAGCCGGGGACAATGGCCCGGGGTTTTGATCCTACTTCACTCCTCTTTTTATATCTTCCTAAACCATGCCATTTTTGTTACTCCAGTGTATTTTTTACAACAGTTATTTCTTTAATCTTATGTGCATGTGTGCCTGAGTGTATGTCTGTGAAATACATGCATGCAGGAGCCCGAGCAGGTCAGAAGCGTGTTCAGATTCCCTGCAACTGGAGTTATAAACAGTGTGAGCTGCCATGTGAGTGCTAGGAATCAAGTCCAGGTCTTCTGCACAAATGAAGAGTGCTCTTAACCACTGAGCCCTCTCTCCAGCCCTGTAGTATCTTTTGAAAACTCAATATTCTGCCTTTGACATAAAAACACGATGCTTGTGTTTCTGAGTCTGGCTTATTTTACTTAACCAAGTCATTTATAGTTCTATCTAGTTCTGAAATAATATTTTTCTGAGTCATAGATGAATAATATTATACTGTTTTATATGTGTATAATATTCTTTCCACTTACCATCAATGTGAATAGGCTAATTTCCTAACATATATCTAATATATCTAATTTAGCCTAATTTGGCTAACATATATCAAGTGCAGTAAGGTTTTGAGTCATTTTAGTATATACCTGAGTGCATATATGAATTATGATTCAATTATATTTCTTAGATTTGTAAAACTTCCATACATATTTCCAATTTGGGTGTGCTAATTAACACTCTCTTAAGCATTGTTTACGATTTCTTTGTCCTCCAAGACTTTGGCATTTGTTGTAGAGGCTTGAGTCATTTTTTTTTCCCTCTGAGGTGCAAACAGGTCAGATCAGAAAGAACCTTTTGGTGGTTCATACTTCTCTTATATTTTTGCAAGTTTACAGAAGCTAGTATGACCACAGTTAGGTTGAGTTCTTACTAGTGTTTTCTGTATGCGAATGTGTCAAATGAAGTACCAGTCCTCAAGGGGCACCTACCAGGGGAGACTATGAACTGCTCCATTTCACACCACTGTATAACAAAGATGCTCTTCTAGTATGTGTTACGGTTTGAAAAAATGAAGCAGGGATTACATTTTAAACAAATATCTCAATGGTCTCGACAATGTCCAAATTAGTCCCACAAAACCAATCTACACTGTGCTGGGGATGAGGCACAAGCACTGAGAAATCACGGTTGCCATGGACACAGTCATATCTGTTGAGCCTTCAGGTCATATCCACAAACAGCTCATCTTGTTCCTGCCTCCACAAGTCAGGCTTACATTCCCAAATAAAACAGTTTCTGTTTTTCTCTGCTGCACAGCCCACTTCTCATCACACAGAGCTGCATCTCTCAACCTGTGTCCTTCACATTTTCTGTTCCCTTTGAAATACTTGAAATATTTGAAACGGCTTTGAAATATTTAAATGAAGGTTCTTTCATTCTTTATTGCTAAAATGATTATCTGAAATACCATCCAAGATCATTTTGTACCCATAACACCAGAGAATAACCTGTGGCAGTCATCAATATCTGGTTGCTACAAGACCATAGATCTTAAATATATTTTTACAGCATGTTGAACTGTAGATCTATGGAATTTACTGAGCCTTTCCTTTTCTGTTTTGTTTAAATCCTCACTAACGTGGATCTTTTCCTTTTCATGTCATGTAGCCTACTGGCTAAGGTTTGGATCCTTTGTTTCTTTAACAGTCTTAAACTTGGGCGTTTGGGGAGATGATCTGTATATTTCTATTATATACTATTGCTCTCCTGCATTGTCACAAACCACCCACTTCCTGCAACTCTGAACCTGTTTTGTCTTAGAATTATGAAGCTGCATCAACATGTTGGGTATTTCTTAACTGACATGTTACCTCATATTTAGTGTAAACATTTACATATTTTATATAACTAAGTTTCAAATAGATGCCATTAGTTTTCAAACCAGATTTGCTATTTGACATTTCTACTATACATCCTTGTGATTTTGGCAATCTAAAACAAAACTTAGGAAATGTGTCTTATCATATGCTGTTGGAAAATCAATGGAACAGATGCTAAATCATAGAAAAGACTCATTAAATGCATTTGTTTTAGATTCTCAACTGTCTTTGTCTCAAAAAAAGTGAACAAGTACCATAATGGATTTATCTTGATCACAAGTTTCAACCTGTGGATCACAACCCCTTTGCTGGGGGGTGTTGAATCACTCTCTTAGAGGGTTTGCATATAAAATATTCTGCATATCAGATATTACATTATGGCTTATAACAGTAGCAAAATTACAGTTAAGAATGAAACAAAAATAATAGCATTTCTAACATTGTTAATTTGGATATTTATTCTCTACTTATTAGTTAATTTAGATAAGGGTATTGTAAATCTTTTTTTTTTCTAACAAGACTAATATTTATTCAGCACACTGAGACAGATTTCAAAGCAAGTGTTAAAACTTTGTTACCATCTTTACTCATTGATGTTTCATGATTTTTTTTATTGAAAAAAAAATTTCTGCCTCCTCCCAGCCTCCCATTTCCCTCCCCCTCTTCCTGCCCCTCTCCCCCTCCCCCACACTCCTCTCCCCCTTCCTCTCCAGTCCGAAGAGCAGTCAGGGTTCCCTGCCCTGTGGAAAGTCCAAGGTCCTCCCCTCTCCATCCAGGTCTAGGAAGGTGAACATCCAAACTGGCTAGGCTCCCACAAAGCCAGAACACGAAGTAGGATCAAAACCCCATGCCATTGTCCTTGGCTTCTCATCAGCCCTCATTGTCCGCCATGTTCAGAGAGTCAGGTTTTATCCCATGCTTTTTCAGTCATAGTCCAGCTGGCCTTGGTGAGCTCCCAATAGATCAGCCCCACTGTCTCCGTGGGTGGGTACACCTCTCGTGGTCCTGACTTCCATGCTCATGTTCTCCCTCCTTCTGCTCCTCATTGGGACTTTGGGAGCTTAGTCCGATGCTCCAGTGTGGGTCTCTGTCTCTATCTCCATCCATCGCTAGATGAAGGTTCTATGGTGATATGCAAGATATTCATCGGTATGGCTATAGGATAGGGTCATTTCAGGTTCCCTATCCTCAGCTGCCCAAGGAACTAACTGGGGACATTGCCCTAGGCACCTGGGAGCCACTCTAGGTTCAAGTCTCTTACCAACCCTAAGGTGGTTCCCTTAATTAAGTTATGTGATTCCCTGCTCCTCTATCCAACCTTGTTTTATCCCCAATCATCCTGTTTCCCCAAGTTCTCCCCATCCTCCCCTTCTCACTTTTCTCTCCCCTTCTCCCCTGGTTTTGTAAATCTTAATAACAATTTCAAAGAATCAACTCATTTCTTAAATTGATTCTTTGCAGTATTATTGTTTTTATTTTATTTATTTCAGTCCTAGATTCTGATTATTTTTTACAGTTTGATCCTTTTGATTGTTAGCTCTTCATTGTGCTCTAGAGCTTTCAGATATGCTGTTAAATAACTATAAGTTCTCTTCAATTTTTTTAATGTAGACACTTAGCACTAAGAACTTGTCTTTTAGAACTGTTTTCATTGTGCCCCAAAACTTTTGATTGTTTGGATATATCATGTTCTCTACATTTTTTTTCTTGACTCATTTTGCATTCAGTAGTGAGTTATTCAGTTTCTAGGAGTTTTTAACCATTCTGTTTTTTTTTTCTTTCTGTTGTTGATAACAAGCTTTAATCAATGTTGATGAGATAGGATGCAGGGTGTTTTTTCGATTTTCTTGTCTCTGTTGAGACTTGCTTTGTGTCCAAATGTATAGTTAATTTCTAAGAAAGTTCCATGATGTGCTGAGAAGGAAATATATCCTTCTGACCTTGAGTGAAATGCTCTGTAACTATCTGTTAAGACAATTTCACTTTTGATGTCAGTTAACTCCAGCATTTCTGTTTAGTTTTTGTTTAGATGACATATTTATTGGTGAGAGTGATACCCCACTAAGTAATATGAGAGTAATCATAGTTACTCTCAGTGTGTGAGAGTCAATACGTGATTTAAACTGTAGCAATGTTTATTTTACAAACTTCAGTGCCCTTGTCTTTGAGGCATAAATATTAAGAATTGAAATATCATCTTGGTGGAATTTTCCTTTGGTGTAAGTAGTGTCTGTTCCTATATCTTTTTATTAGTTTTGGTTTGAAGTATGTTTTGTTTGATATTAAAAAGCTATGCCAGCTTGCTTCTTAGGTCCATTTTCTTGGAATATATTTTTCCAACCGTCTACCCTGAGAAAATATTTATCCTTGGTGTTGAGGTGTGTTTTTTATATGCAGCAAGAGGGTGGATTCTGTTTTAGCATCTGCTCTGTAGTTTGAGTCTTTTTATTGCAGAATAGATACCATTGATATTGATAGAGATCAATGACCAATGATTATTGAATCCTGTTATTTTGTTGTTGTTGTTAGTAGTAGTGGTGGTAGTGTGTGTTGTATGTGTGTATGGACACGTGTGTTTTACTTGTGCTTCCCTTCTTTTGGTTTTCCTTTTGCTACTTTCTATGGGGCTGGATTTGTAAAGAGATATCATTTAAATTTTACTTTATCATGAACTGTCTTATTTTATCTTTCTATGGTGATTGAAAGTTTTGCTAGGTATAGTAGTCTGAGCAGGTATCGATGGTCTCTTAGCATCTGCAGAACATCTGGCCAAGTCCTTCTGGTATTCAGAGTCTTCCATTGAGAAGTCAGACATAATTGTAATAGGTCTGCCTTCATATATTACTTTTGATAATCTTTTAATTGTCTTTCTTTGTTCTGTATGTTTACTGTTTTGATTATAATGTTATGGGGACTACTTTTGGGTCCATTCTATTTCACGTGCTGTATGTTTCTTGTATTTTGATAGGCATATTTTTCATTAAGTTAGGAAAATTTTCTTCTACGGTTTTGTTGAGAATACTTTATGTACCTTTGACCTGAGTTTATTTTTCTTCCTTTATTCCTAGTATTCTTATATTTGGTCTTTTCCTAATGTCTCAGAATTCCCGGAGGGTTTATCCAGAAATGTTTAGATTGAAAAATTTTTTTGATCAAGTTATCCATTTTTTATATTGTGACTTTAGTGCCTAAGATTCTCTTGGTGAGCCTTGTTTCTGAGACTCCTGTCCTAAAATTTTCATTTCCAGATTTCCCTTTCTTTGGGTTTCCTTTACCAATTTTATTTCCACTTTCAGGTCCTGAAATGTTTTATTCATTTCCTTCTACTGTCACTTTGTATTTCACAGGTTTCTTTAAGGGAATTGTTTCTTCTTTAAGGACCTCTATCACATTCATAAGCACTTTATTAAGGTTTTTCTTATGCACTTCAGCTATGCTGCAATCCCTAGGTGCTACTGTGGTGAATTTGCTGGAATCTAGAGGAGACATTTTTTCCTGGCTGTTTTTAAATGTGTTTTTATGCTAGTATCTAGGCATCTGGGTTTGAGGACATGGTAGCTCTAGCTGATGTTATCTGTTCCTCTCTTTGTGTATGGAATTTTCTTTCTTGGTATCTGCTGCCTCTCAGATCTTAGGCGAGTACAGTAATTGTTTTTTTTCCC
Organism: Neodon shergylaensis; assembly: GCA_025134845.1. Lineage (NCBI taxonomy): Eukaryota > Metazoa > Chordata > Mammalia > Rodentia > Cricetidae > Neodon > Neodon shergylaensis. The sequence continues at coordinate 29,105,419 of JABTXL010006712.1, forward strand.
AGTAGAAATTTCTTCTAGCATCCTGATAGTTATGGCAACTGAGATTTCTAGGTAAAATATTTTCCTAGGTATTGGAAACTAACATTGAAAAATGAGGTTGGCTCATAGAGGGACACTGAGAGTGTCCAGAGGAAGTAGGAAGGTAGGATGTTCTACTAAGATCTGCTTAGTCCCTTGGGAATGGAGGCAGAGAATTAGGCCAGGCCACAATTTGTAGTTTGTTACAGAGTTGGGCATAAGATTGAGGAATTGGATATAGAGGAGAAGAGCAGGAAAGAGAGAATATTTGAATCTAACATACCTTTTTCACTGACTACACACTTCTCTGTCAGGCTTGGCTGGTGGGTTTCCAGGGTATAACTGCTGTAGTTTGTGTCTGAGAGAAACAGATGAGCCAGGAGGAAGACTGAAGGAGAACATCTGTGAGATCCATTGCAGATGAGGGCAGAGAAGAGGCAAGGCCACAGTAGCTGATCTTCTATAGACCTAGGGGCAAGAGCACAGCAGATAATCTTCTATAGACCTAGGGGAAAGAGCACAGCAGGGGATCTTCTATAGACCTAGGGGCAAGAGCTCAGCAGGTGATCTTCTATAGACCTAGGAGCAAGAGCACAGCAGTTGATCTTCTATAAACCTAGGGACAAGATCATAGCAGGCAATATTCTATAGACCCAAGGACAAGATCAGGGAATCAAATTCGAGGAAAGAAGGGCAAGGTGAAGAACTTCAATTAGCCTTCCTGCTTCTCCTGCCAGAAGTGCAATCAAGCAGCTTCCAAAATATACAATAAACAAGAGAGACAATTGGCTACTTGAGTAAACAGCCAAAGTCTCATTTGCAGCATTGGAGCTACCAACTTTGGCTAAGGCCTAGAGTAACTGACAGAACATTTTCAGAGGTAGGAAAATTTTCAAAACCATCTTACCCTGTCTTGGCAAGATTTGACAGTCTTTCTTGTATCTTACTTATGCTGTCTGGACACAATGCATTTTGTCAGTGGTTGAGGCAAGGCCAGTTTTGTCAAGAAGAAAACAAGTTCCAAGTTCAGTGCTTAACATTCTCTCAAGAATAGACAGGTGCTGCTGGGAGCAACTGTGTCTCATGTCAACAGAACCCTAAGTTATTTAAATGCAATATTCTACAGCTCTTTAAAGTTGTTGCAGATTACCTATCTATGCAGAATACATTCTCTAAGTATCCAAAGAACCTGATTAGTCGAATGGCTATTGACCTATAATTCTTCATACCTATGTAAATAAAGAATTAAGACTTCATATTAGAATATTAAGCAATCTTTAAACAATTGTGAAACACATAAGGACAATTATCTCAAAATGTAAACAGTGTATAAGTATCTTGATCATAGATAGAAATGTATAGTGCAATATAATAAATATATCCTAAAATTGTATCAATAAACAAAATGTCTTAAGCAGAGGTAGAAGCAGGCATACATACAAGATGACAAAATTAATTTGTCTCAGTGTATAAATATTGTAAACAGAAATAGGTGCATATTCAGCATAACATTTGAATTTGCATCAATATACAAGAATCTATACAATATAAATTACCTATAATTAATAACTCACAAGGATTTACTCATTATTCACTATTATTATTAGTGAGAGTAAGCTCATGCTAATCTGCCCATTATCCCATCCAATTTCCCCTCTTTTTCTTTTATTTCAAAGATATCCCTGAGGCTACATAATTTTCTCCCCAACCCTATTCCAATTATAATCAACCCCTAATTGATGTCCCTAACACTGTGGACAAACTTTGTTGGTATGAAAGACCCTACAAACCCCCTCCTCAAAACCCACAGCTAGCATGCTCCCTGGGAGAACGTCCTGTTTGCTTAAAAGATTCTCAAGATCAGCAGCTAGCCTGCTCTCATGAGGACATCCCATTCGCTTAGGAAAGCAGGATGTCAACAAGATAGGATGACTGCAGAGCAGGATATCTATAAAGATAGGACAAAGCAGGATGGCTGAAAAACAGGATACCTATAAGATAAGAACCGGAGATCTATTGCCAGACACCCATGCTGGGAGAGGAAAACCATTCATGCCCCCTGCCTCATTCCGACCGATCAATAACCACGCTTTTCTGCTTCTGTAAAACTTGCTTTTTGCTGCCCTCTGCCCTATAAAAAGCCCTCCTCCCAGCCGGCAGGCGCGCAAGTCCTCCGAAAGACTTTGCGCCCACAGGTACCTGTGTTTACCCATTAAACCTCTTGCGTTTTGCATCCGTGTGGTCTTGGCCTGTTCCTTGGCTTCGGGGAGGTCTCCCCCTGAGAGAGAAGGTCCTCTTCGAGGGTCTTTCAGGTGGAGGGGCTGTCTTCTTCTATAATTACTTCTAGCTGTCATGGGGACAATATTCTTTCTATGGGATCCTGTAAAAGTAAAATGATGGTTAAGTTCCAAGATTACTGTCTGGTATAATTGCAAATAGACTTTGAGTATTTGGTAGGTTTTTTTTTTGCTTTGGGCTTATTTTACTTAGTTCTGTAAGTTATATTATTAGAGCTTTGGTGGGGAAGCTCATTGTAACTGTAGATCACTTTTGGCAACATAACATTTTCACAAAATTAATTCTGCAAATCCCAGAACACAGAAGTTTGTCTCCATCATTGTCTAGTGTCTTATTTTTTTTCCAGAATAATTTTTTTTTTCTCAAACATCTTTGGCTTCCTTGGTTAGATTTGTCCCTAGATTTTTTTGAAATTATTGTGACTGGGATATTGAACTTAATTCCTTTCTAATTGAGTTTTTTGTTGTTATAAATAAAGGTTGTTAATTTAAATTTTTTATGACATTAACTCATCTTTTTGTGGGAAGCATGGGTCACAGTGTGCCTGCAAGAGGAAGTCAGAGAATGATGTTAAGGAGTTTGCTCTCTGTGGGTTTACATATTTAAATCAAGTTATCAAGGTCGGCGTCAAGGGCTTTATCCTTGAGCAATCTTGTCATCCTAAGTAACTGATTTTATATAGACAAAAGATGGGTGGTTCAAATTTGATAAGTCAATTAAGGTTATGATCACAGACTGATGGTAACATATTGTTGAATATGAGTTTTTAAGGGTTAAAAAGTACACTGTTGGTTTCCCACATGTGTAATAATCAGATTGATGCTATCAATAATAGATGGGACAATAAAAAGCAATAAATGAGCCACTTGCTTTTACTTGGTCTATGATTACTTGTGGGATTAGTCTAATAGTCATGGTACTGTAAAATGGGTGCCAGCTCAGTGGTTTGTAGTTTACTTTGCTAATCAAATCATGACAAACATCAGGTGCATATGATTGGAATACATGAATTCTTGGTACAGGAAGTTTTCTGCTGGACTTCGTATTGATAAGATTTTTAATTTGAAAATTAGTTATGAATAAGTTACTTCCCATTGAAAATATATAAGAAGAAATTGGAAGGTGAAGGTAGAAGAATCAGGAGTTAAAAGTCAGCCTAAGCTTCACAGCAAGTTTAAGTAAACCTGGCCTACATGATATCCTACATCAAAAGAAGAACAAAAATGAAACAAAACAAAGACGTATAAATTGAGATGAAATTGTTCAAGACTTTTGAAAGAAGGATCTTAAAAGTAACAAAAAATATTGTAAAGAAAAAAGATATTTGATTCCATTGGTCAACGTCTCTGTTTTTATGCCAATACCAAGCTGTTTTCATTACTGTAGCTCAGTAACAGAGCTTTATGTCAGGAATGGTAATGTCTCTGGAAGCTCCTTTATTGTATAGGATTATTTTGGCTATCCTGGGTATTTTGTTTTTTTTTTCATGTAAAGTTGATTATTAGTCTCTCAAAATCTGTGAAGAATTGTGTTGGGATTTTGATGGGGATTGCATTGAATCTATAGCTTGCCTTCAGCCAGATTGCCATTTTTATATGTTGATCCTTCCGATCCAAAAGCATGGGAGAGCTTTCCATTTTCTAGTATCTTCTTCAATTTCTTTCCTATTAAGGACATGTTCAACTTCCTTAGCTATCAGGAAAATGCAAATCAAGAGATATCATCTTAAACTTGTCAGAATGGCTAAAATAAAAAAAAACACCAATGACACCTTGTGCTGGAGAAGATATGGAGTAAGGGGAACACTCATCCATTGCTGGTGGGAATGCAAACTTGTGCAACCACTTTGGAAATCAGTGTGGTGGATTCTCAGAAAATTGGGAGTCAATGTACCTCAGGATCCAGCAATACTCTTGGGAATATACCCAAGTGATGCCTAATCATACTACAAAAGCATTTGTTCAACTATGTTTATAGCAGCATTATTTATAATTGCCAGAATCTGGAAACAACCTAAATGCCCCTCAACGGAAAAAATGGATAAAGAAAGTGTGGTACATCTACACATTAGAGTACTACTCAGCAGTAAAAGCAATGACATCTTGAATTTTGCATGCAGATGGATGGAACTAGAAAACACTATCCTGAGTGAGATAACCCAGACCCAAAAATATGAATATGGTATGTACTCACTCATTAGTGTATACTAGCCATAAAAAAGGACATTGAGCCTATAGTTGATGATCCTAGAGAAGCTAAGTAATAAGGTGAACCCAAAGAAAAATGTATATAGATCCACCTGGAAATTGGAAGCAGACAATATTGTCTGACAAAATTTGGGAACATATGAGCGGGGTGTAGAAGGAAGACGAAAAGGGGAAGAGGAGGGTAGAAGGGGAGGGTTGAGGAGAGCTTGAGGGAATGGGATAGTTGAGATGGAGGAAAAACAGATATGAGAGCAAAGAAAGAGATATCTTGATTGCGGAGCCATTTTGGGGTTTGCAAGAAACCTGGCTTTAGAAAAGTTCCCAGAAATCCACAAGGGTGATTCCAGCTAATACCCTAAGAAACAGAGAGGGTGCCTGAACTGACCTTACCCTGTAGTCAGACTGATGATTATCTTAAATATCACCATAGAACCTTTGTCTAACAACAGATGGAAACAGAGACAGAGACCCACATTGGCGCACTGGGCTGAGCTCCAAGGTCCAGTTGAAGAGCAGAAGGAGGGAAAGTATGAGCAAGGAAATCAAAACCATGAGGGGTTCACCCACTGAGACAATGTGCCTGAGCTAATGGGAGCTCATCAACTCCAACTGGACTGGGAATGAACGACCATGGGATCAAACTAGTCCCTCTGAATGTGGTTGACAGTTGGGACAGACTGAGGGGCCAAGACTGGCACTGGGATTTGTCTCTACTGCATATACTGGCTTTTGGCATCCTATTCTCTTTGGATGTATACTTTGCTCAACCTGGATGTAGTGGGGAGGTCCTTGGACTTCCCACAGAGCAGGGTACCTTTCCCTCTCTTAAGATTAGAGGGGGGAGGGAAGAGGGTGTGTGGAGGGAGTTGGAGGAAAGTGGAAGGAGGGGAGGAAGTGGGAATTTGGATTGGTACTTTTTTAAATAATAAAATAAAATAATAATAATAATAAAAAGAAAGAGAAAAGACCAAGGGCAAAATCAAAATAAAAGAAAAACATGAGGAATGAATCAACTTTCAGAGATGATGTCTCCTAATTCTGAAAACTTTCATTTTACATTATCTTCTATAGAAAATATTTCATGAATTTTATATCATTCATGCTACATTTACACCATTTAAATCTCTTGATCACTAATAATTTTTAATTTATCACATGAATTTTTTGAATCTATAATCTGATATAAATCTGTAGATAACTCATTATCTGCCTTAATATATGCTTCAATCCATTAAATTATTTAAGTGTATAATTTACTAATGTTTTTCCAAAATAGGCAGCCATTTCCCTATATTATATAATTTTATTGATATGTCATTCAAAAATCAAAGTAATGAACAATAATTATTAGCCAATACTGTACTGATAGCAGGCATCTAATATTAATGAGTAAATTATTGAGGACATTGATATTTGCATTTTATATGATATATATGCTAGTATTTTTATTTGTGTTAAATATCTTGCATTTTTTTTACTTTTGAAGTTAGTAAGTGTCTAAGGCAAAATGGAAGTTATTAATACCTTTGTCTCAGAGCGAACACATGACCTTCACTGCATGCCTTCTCTCTAGGCTCTCTTTTCAACTTTCAGTTTCTGAAGACACTGTTTTGTTTGGGCTTTTCTGTCATATCCACCCATTATTTTCCTAGATAAAATTATTTTCTTTCTGTTTAATCTGTGCAGAAGCTTTGAAAAAAAAAGAATAAAACATAATTATCTTTAAATATCCCTGCATCTAGTGCTGTTATAACTTTTTGTTTTATATGAAATTCTTCTGTCAAATAGACTAGATGTACATAAAGTATATGATATTTGATGCTTTTGGGTTGATAGGATTAAATAGAAATAAAGCAAGTAATAATGTGTTGTATATAAAGACATATGAAAGATCAAGAGGAAGAAAATGTCAGCTATCTCTATGTATTTTTATTGATTGCTATAACCTAGAAATTAATCTTGAAATAGAAAAGAATATGACACTTCTAAGTATGCAAATCAATATTTCCTTTGTCAAGATGATGTGTATACTTGTCTTTATTTTGATATATCTAAATATGTACTATGGAAACCCTGTCATGATTACATACCTTTAAGCCACTATGCAATAAACTCATATATCTTTCATTGAGGTTTAATAATTGTCAATTTGTTGCCTGTTGATCATTGCTTTACTGCCAGAGTTCAATGCTTCCTAACCAGTGTTAAAAATAAAGGTCAGTTCACTTTATTGAATCTTGCCTTGAACCAGTGTTATCTCCCACTTTGAGCTTTTATGTTTTATTTTTCATTTATAAGGGAATTTTGATTTTTCTTAAGCATTTCTCTTTCTTTCCAAACTAGTTTGAAATTAATTTTGTTTAATCTACACAAATTATTTAAAATATCAAATTCAGGAGTAAAATATAGTATAAACATTTTAAATACCATCTACCAACTTAAAATAAAAACACAATAAAATATTTTTAATAAGGAGATGAATTATGTCTAAATGTAACCTTTAAGTCTATGCAGAAAGAGATTTAAAAGACACTAGAAGAAGGAAAGAGATTACAGGACTGGTTGAATAAATAGTGTGAAAATAACCATTTTACTAAAAAAACAATTTACAAACTCAACGCAATGTAAATCAAAGATTTCATGACGTTTTTCACAGAAAGAGAAAAAAAGCATCCCCAAAATAATAAGGAATAATTAAAACTCTGAACAGCTAATGAAATCCTGAGGAACAAAGACAAGCTTTGTGGGAATTTGATTTATAGTTTCAAGAGGAATTACAGAGCTGTAGTAATAAAAACAGGATAGTGCTGCCACAAAACCTGACATGAAGACAAATGCAACAAAACAGGAAAACAAGGCATGAGTGCACTTCACTATATTCATCTGCTATTTGATAAAGATGCCAAAAATACACAATAGAGATAAGAGAGCATCTTTAAAAAACAATGCCTGGAAAATTAGAGGAGAACATATAAAAAATGAAATTGCATGTGTGTGTCTATGAAGATATATATGTCTATATGTATATATGTATATTTATAATCCTGCATGAAAATTAAATCCAAAAAAAAAAAACAAAGTCTTCATTGTAAAGTGCTGAAACGTCTAGAAGGAAACATACACAGTGCTCTGTAAGACACAGGTATAGGAAAGGACTTTCCAAATAGTACTGTATTTGCTCAGAAATAAGGGATAGCAATTGGAAATAAGACTTCATAAAACTCAAAAGTTTTTGACATATGCATATAAGCATTGATAACAATTAATGGAAAAAGAGTTCCTGAAACTGAAAAAAAGCTAGGAGGGTTTGTCAGGAAAAGGGGAGGGGAGAGATTATTGTATTATTATTTGCAAATTAAAAACTAAAAAGTAAACAGTCAAGTGGAAAGGAAGCCCAGAGAGTATTAGAGAGGATTTGCAAGCTCTATATCCAACAGAAAATTAATAGCCAGAATATACAAAGACGTCAAAATCCAATAATAAAGAGAATGAATAATGCAATTTAAACATGGGCTATGATCACAGAAAATAAAGAGAAAAGATTATATGAGCCAGAGAGCCAGGAAAGATGTTGTGAGATTGGATCATTTAGAAATACCAAGGAGCTTCACTCACAACGCCTCATAATATAATCCCTTTCACAAGATCCAAACAAGAACATCACCAATGTGTACTCTTATATTGAAGACTATATTCTAATGAAAATTTCACCTACAAAGAACTACAGACAAACAAGGAATCTTTATCCCTACTCTATTCACAATGAGTAAGAAGTACAGACAAGCTAAATGTCCTTCTAAACATGAACGAAAAGAAAAATATACATAATGGAATTCTTTTCAGCTGTAAAGAACAATGAAATCATGTGTTTTGCAGGAAAATGGATAGAACTAGAAAATATACTAAGGTAACCCAGACCCTGAACGACAAATAGCACATGTTCTCACTTATTTGGAGCAAGGAATGGAAGAAGTGATGTAATTATGTTATAATTTAAAAAAATAAAAATATTATATAATATACATTTAGTAACGTTACACTATTTGGAGTGATAATGTTCCCACCACTTCAAGAGCTATAGACTAGTTAACACAACCCTATTTCCAGGTATAGAAAACCTTTCTTAAAGTTGTCTGTCAAGGGAGTGTATATGTGCCACACCTTCTTTATCCATTCTTCCATTGAGGGGCACCTAGGTTGTTTCCAGATTCTGGCTATTCCAAATAGTGCTGCTATGAACATAGTTGAACAAATGCTTTAGTGGTATTTTTAAAAACGTGTAGAATAAGTTTCTGCTTAGGACCACCTGGCAATGGCAGTTTGCTACAGAAATCAGACAAGGAAGAAGACAACTGGATCCAAAGTGGAGCCAGTCTCCAACTTTCAAACTTTCAAAGATCTGACCACAATGACCTGAGATGTTCAAATACATGAGACTGTGTCAGACATTTAACAAAGCATAACAAAAAATAACAAGACACCAGCCTCTGTGAGAACGCTCTTTGTGGAGAACCATATGGTTATGGTGATTTTCTTCAATCAGACAAGGATAAGCTGTCCCATCCTTTGGATGCTAGACATCCAAAATGAAGCCTACCAAGGAGACAGTATATTCTCTAGTGTCCAGTGGAATTATAGCCTAGGTTACCAAAGCAACAATGGAAAAAACAAACTAACTTGATACTTCTGAGACTCAGGTAGATTCCAAAGCCTAGTAAGAAGCCATAACTCTTATCCTCACTCATAGATAGTGGGGGCTTGTTCTCTAATTGCCACATTATTACTGTAGATATGAGTTCCTGGGGCATGTGTCCTGTGTCCTGGGGCAAATATCAGGGTCTCATGGTTAGAAATAGGAAAAATAAGTTTCAGTTCATTGAAAAGGAGAAAAACACTCTTGAGAATAGGATTTGGAAAGAGGCAAAGAAAAGCACTCGATAAGTGTTGGGCCTCTAGGGGCATGATCTTTTATAGGACATTTTACATAGCACCACCACTTCTAATTCTATATACAGTGGGCTTATCTTACACATAATCTGTTCACCTGGTGAAGCCCAGGTTTGGAATGGCTTCTAGTCTTTCTCAGCCAATGAGCTTCTTCTACATTAATCCTGATTCTTCAGCATCCAGCTTCTAGTCTCCTGTCAGGGCCAACGGTAGTCAAGTTAGAAACTTGTACTTCTGCTACATATGGCTTCAAAGAAGCAGCATCCCATTATCCCTCAACTGTGGGTGAATAAAAATGAACAAATTGAAACAAAAGACTTAATAGCTAGTGATTCAACAAATAATACACCAATTACTTATATTTGTACTGAAAATCACTGGTAATAACAAAATTCAGGAGTACTAAAACTGAATGAAGAAAAGACAACTATAATGATAGATTGTAAGAAATATCTCACAAAATTGAAGTAGACACCATTGAAATCATTTATAAAAACAATTGCCCTCATTTTTGAAACAAAGAATGCAGTACCAACAATAAAATACAAAGGTTGAGAAAAAGAAAGAAATGAATATTTTAGAACATAAAAATAAACTGAAATGAATGCTACCAAATATCCAGCCAGCTGGTGGTGGTTCATGCCTTTATTCCCTCCCTGTACTCGGGAGGCAGAAGCAGACAGTTCTGTATGAGTTTGAGGCCAGCCTGGATGAAAAGCGAGTTCCAGAAAAGGCTCCGAAAAGATACAGAGAAACCCTGTCTTGAAGAAAAAAAAATCTCTTTTAGTTAACATCTCCACAAGAAAAGAGAAAGTAAAGTGAAAAGACCCACAAGTTAAGGTGAGTTCTCTTGAAATTTCTATGCTAGGATGTTTGATTCTAGAACATGGTCATTACAAGAACCCTGTTAGAAAAAATTGTGACTTTCTGAATAAACTTGATAAATGACAATGACCTTGTCTCAAATTCCAAACCTTCTGCCCAGCAAAGCGAAAAAGTGCTGAATGAAGAGACAGCCAATAGGATGGTAGAGATTCTCTAGAGTCAAGAGACAACCTCTAGCACAGGAGAAAACCTTTCCCAGATATTCATCTGATAGGCAATTAACATACAGAATATTTAAATAGCTTAATTTTATGAAAATGTCTTTATTAATAAAGTAGCATAATATACATGAAAGATTTAAGTTTTCTTAAATTTTTTAGGAGATATCACAAAATATTTAGTCACATAGTCAAAACTGGAACAACAAACATAAGAATAATAATCTCTAGATTCAACTTAATAAAGAAAAACCACCAAAGTACTTAGTAAAGAGGAAATTAAAGGGAATAATATTTTTATTATATGCAGTTTTCTTAAGGCATTGCAAAATAAAAGAATCAATCCTGTGCAATTTTATTACATATGTCCCTATACTAAGCTACTAAGTCCATTCTCCACAAGTCAGCCATTTTTACCTGAGATGCTTTCTTTAATTATCTCATTTTGATATCATGATATAATATAATTATGTAATTTTCCCCTTTCCTTTCCTCCCTCCAGAAAGATTGAACCACGAAAAGCTACTGAAACAGGACCACCAAGAAAGTCTTCAAATGTTGATGGGGTTTATTTCTCATTCATACTTTACATAATCTAACCAATAAATGGAAACAGTCAAGTGAATTGAGAAGTTGACTTTTAAAAATAAGAATTTCAAGGTAGTGAGATCACTCAGCAGATAAAAACACATGTACCAACACTGATGACTCTAGCTCTGAGTTCAATCCTTGGACCTATATTTGTTATTTTTTTTTTTTGGTTTTTCGTATGAAGACAGATAGAACTGACTCCTGAGAGATGTCTTCTGACTGCATGTGTGTTCTCTCTCTCTCTCTCTCTCTCTGTGTGTGTGTGTGTTTCTCTCTCACATACACAAAATAAGTACATAAATAAAGTAAAAGTATTTAAAATTCAAATATCAATACATGCATAATTAAATGATCAATGTCTTTGCAAAAAAAAATAGTACCATGAGAATGTATGTTACCCTGTCAGAATGGCAATTACCTGAGAACAAGAACAACAAATATTGTCAAGGATGCTGGGGAAAAGATTCCTTTATGTGCTGCTGGTATTAATATAACTAGTTCTGTCACTCTGAAAATTAGAATAGAGGTACATCAAAACCTAAGAGTGTACTTATCACATAACTCAGTTATATCACTCCGTGTTATTTAGACGATGGAATCAAAGTCAGCACACAATACACATATATCATGACCATGTCTATTGCGATACTAACCAATGCCAATTATTAATAAATGCACTTCAGTGGATAAATTAACAAAGAATATGTAACATAAACAATGGAGTTTTATACAGCCATAAAGAGGAATGAGCCTTTTATTTTTTCAGAGAAATTGATGAAAATAGAGATCAGCAAGTTAAGTAAAGTAAGCTAGCAAGACAAATATCTTATCCTTTCTCAACACTTGTAATAATAATGAAGGATATGAAACCTCAAAGGAAATTTATTTGGGAAAATAAAGAAAATGAACGGCAAGGGAAATCTAGAGAAAGAGAGAGAGATAGAAAATGAGTATGAGCAAAGTACATGATATGAATATGTGAAAATCTAATAAAACCCAACATGTTGCGGAATGAAGTACTGATAACAATAGAAAACAACAGATGAAGAACTATTGAAATTGCTGGAGATTCTCAGTTTTATCAAAGTTTATAAAACACACACATTAAATATCACAATGAAAGTTATTATTTGACACAACATGTTGGTAAGAAACAAAACAACTTATAAAATATGCTATGATAAAGATATTTTATACCAAGACGGCTTTGTAGTTATTTAAATGATCCTCATTAAAGGCATCCATTCTTCACAAACTTATTATTCCAGGAGAAAGAAGAAAAAACACTGGAAAGGCATTGTTTCTTTTATTATAAACAACAGTCTAAAAATTGGCTTCAAGTCATCTACTTCTGGGGTGAATAGAAGTCATATGTGCTGTTATCCGATCACAAAACTGGCCACGTGATTTTTTTTTTTACAGAACTTTCACATTTAAATAAAGAACAGTTTCACATGAACAGAAGGTAATGCATGGTGAACAGAAGGTAATGCATGGTGAACAGAATTCCATGTTAAATTCACAAAGGACATAATGCATTCAGTGTTAATGTGTTAGAGTATATTCAATAAGATAATTTTCTTTCAAGTTATTTAATCATACTTTATTTAGAGTGGACCTTACTATATACAATTATTGACATAATATTATGTAGTAGGACTATTATCTGCACTTCAAAGTTGAGATCAATTTTGGAAGGTCAGAATATCCCCAACTCCAATGAGTTCATATTCAATCCTAATCAGTGTGACACACAGTGCATGATAGCAATCACTAGACTCAGTGAAACATCGAATATTTATCTCACTGGAGAATAGAATAGTTGTCCTAGGTTGAGGAAAGAATAGGGGACAAGAGGTGGAAAGCATCTATTTAACTGGTACAAGATGTATTTGGATAGGAGGAATGACTTCTAAAATTCCATGCTGTAATATAGTAACTAAAAGATGCTAAATGCTCCCAGCACAATGAAATTATATATACATACCTACATACACATATAATTATATATAAACACTTATATATATGTATATATTAGGTAGCAGAAATAAAAATTACATCTTTGTAAACTATGAACTGTGTACATGCATTTAAATATCATATAATACTCAATATCTTTGTCAGAGCATTATGTATTGGTTTAAAATATTTAAAAGTAATTGATATCATAAATTTATTTTTCTTTTTTTCTAAATATGCCTGCATTTATTTTACATATGCTTATATATCCCAATCCAAAAAGGGTGGAAGAAGGCAAAAGCCTGTTATAACATGACCCAAAGGACACAATAATTGCTTGCTTTAATACTTGAAATATCAAGCAACTATATCCTTTAGTTAAGAATTCTCTTGTTTAGACAGGACATGCAACAAACACATCCTAGACCAAGCATTCTGTAGGTGGCCACAAGATTTCTCTTTGAAAACACACTTAATCCACCAAGTGATACAAATCACTGTGAGGGAAGATTTGTGTTAAAAGTCCTTAAACATTTGTGGATTCCCAGATGCCATTGTGTACATCTTTGACTCTATTCTGAAAGATGTTTAAATGGAATTGTTTAAATTATAACATGTAAGTAACGACTGAGTCAATCCTAAACATCCTTCTCATACATCCACTTTGATAAAGGTACCCACTTGGAAAATAAAAAAAAAATAACAAAATCAATCACCTAAATAAATGTACTAGAAGTCATATTCTGGTACTGTAAAGTAAACAGAGAAAAAAATATCAGGAAATACACGTTTGATGTAAAATGTTAATTGGTAAGCTGATTAAAAATGTGAATGAATCTATTATCCTTTATCTATAGTAATGCATACAAACTCTCAAATCTTATACTTAAAACTGTGAAAGAAAAACTGTAAATCAATTATCCTTTTATATTTGCTAATTTTTCAGATTCTCAGGATTTACTTTTCATGGGTGTCAAATAGTAAGGAACAAGTTTTTGAGGTATGACAGCATTGTCTAACATTATAGAAGGTAGAGAGGCATTTCTGCCTCTGAATGTTAAGATAAACTCTGAAAGAAACATAATTGAGCTGATTATTAAAACCAGAAAAGATCTGACAGATCTGAAGTCTGTTGTTTTGTTTTTCTGCTTGGGATGAGCACGGTTCCTAAGTGAGCTATATTAATAATGACACTATTTTTCAGAATCTAAAATAATAGAAAATGAGCTTATACAAATAGATGCCATCCAAATGCATCTGTCATATAGAGAAGTAAAATGATAATAGTGAGTAACTCTTCTCTAGAGATGTCAATACCTGCTCACAAATCAACAGAGATTCCTAAGGTCTCTTCTTAATGAATTAAAAAAAAATACCACTCTCAGTGAACTAGTAATTGTCTCCAAAGATTAAATATATTTTCCTTGCTGTTTGAGGGATGTGAATCTCTCAAAAAAACACAGTCATGCAGAGCTGGAGATGTCTCAGCAGGTAACATATTCTGCTTTCACAAGGAACTCAAGTTCTGCTTCTTGCACGTACATTGGGCAGCTCCAACCAACTTCAGGAGGAAACCTATGCCTCTGGGCTCCATGAACACGTATGCCAACATGTACACAAATGTGTGTGCATGCTCACACACACATACACACACATATACACACAGATTTTTTTACAGTAAAAATAAGTCTTAAACAATTAAAAATCAAATCAAAGAAAAAATAACCAACAGATGACAAAACAATATAACATTTATAGGAGAAATGAATGTAATACTGTTCCCAAAATGTTTAATATTTAATGTGGTTTTGTTTAAATTTTGATAACAGACTATATTAATTGATATATTGGCACTGCATCCATAAGTTCACAAGGCTATGTGTTCTTCTACTAGTATGTTTTTGAGGAGTCAAATTAAAAATTATTGCTTAATATTGAATTAAAATGATTTGAGTAATTTTCTCTGTTCAACATACAGATAGTTATGTAAATACTTGTGGAGATTGTTAAATGTATGTAGATTTATTATATAATAGCGTATCTTTTACTAAAAACTATGTCTTGCTGTGAAATCCAGGGGTCATCACACCATCATTGATGCTAAGAGAAATGTATTTTGAGATGAATAAAGAAGTATTTTAAGGAAAATAAAACACTATAGTCATAGATAGACCAGTATCTATATGTCAGTTCCTAGTTTGCTTCTCTGTTGCTGTCATAAACATCATGACTTTAAAACAAAATCAAGGGAGAGAAAGGGTTTATTTTAGCTCACAGGCTTATAGCATACTACGAAAGAAAGGATCAGGACAGGCTAAAGCTCAAGGCAGCAGTCTGGAAGCAAGAACTGTTAATAGTTGCACTATGATACCTTCCCCAAAAGAACCGGTGGCCACATAGCAGGGTGATTTTCTTTGATGAAGAATCACCATCATATGGATTGTGTTCATTGTGATGCACTCATACTATTTTTCTGGAAACTCATCACCATTGTTTGCCATTTACCTGATTAGTATAGATATTATGTCCCCTTGTTTATCTTACAATGAGCACTATACAGCCTCTCCAGCAAAGGCTATCATTGGTGTTTTTGATTTTAGCCATTCTGACAGGTGTAAGATGATATCTCAAAGTTGTTTTGATTTGCATCTCCCTAATCACTAAGGAGGTTGAGCATGACCTTAAGTGTCTTTTGGCCATTTGAACTTCTTCTGTTGAGAATTCTCTGTTCAGTTCATTGCCCCATTTTTTAATTGGGTTAATTAGCATTTTGAAGTCTAGTTTCTTGAGTTCTCTATAAATTTTGGAGATCAGGCCTTTGTCTGTTGCAGGGTTGGTGAAGATCTTCTCCCAGTCAGTAGGTTGTCTTTTTGTCTTAGTGACAGTGTCTTTTGCTTTACAGAAGCTTCTCAGTTTTAGTAGGTCCCATTTATTCAATGCTGCCCTTAATGTCTGTGCTGCTGGGGTTATACATAGAAAGCGATCTCCTGTGCCCATTTGTTGTAGAGTGGTTCCCACTTTCTCTTCTATCAGGTTCAGTGTGTTCGGACTGATATTGAGGTCTTTGATCCATTTGGACTTGAGTTTTGTGCAAGGTGATAGATATGGGTCTATTTTCAATCTTCTACAGGTTGATATCCAGTTGTGCCAGCACCATTTGTTGAAGATGCTTTCTTTCCTCCATTGTATACTTTTAGCTCCTTTATCGAAAATGAGGTGATCAGGACCACGAGGGGTGCACCCAACCACTGAGACAGTGTGGCTGATCTATTGGGAGCTCACCAAGGCCAGCTGGACTGTGACGGAAGAAGCATGGGATAAAACAGGACTCTCTGAACATGGCGAACAATGGGGGCTGATGAGAAGCCAAGGACAATGGCCCTGGGTTTTGATCCTACTTCAAGTTCTGGCTTTGTGGGAGCCTAGCCAGTTTGGATGTTCACCTTCCTAGACATGGACGGAGGGGGGGGGGGACCTTGGACTTTCCACAGGGAAGGGAACCCTGACTACTCTTTGGACTGGAGAGGGAGGGGGAGAAGGGTGGGGGGAGGGGGAGAAGGGTGGGAGGAGGGGGAGGGAAATGGGAGGCTGGGGGGAGGTGGAAACTTTTTTCTTTTTCTCAATAAAAAAAAAAACAATGAGCACTATAGAACATGAATTGTGAAATTATCCTAGAAAAGGATGCTAGATGTGTTTATTTGTTCAATTCTATCGTGTATGCGTGAAACAAATATGTATAAACACAGGGGCTGCCGCATTAGGAAAGGATAAATGGAAGAAAAACTTTTTCTGCCTATCAAATTACTAGCTGAAAAATAATACGATGTGTCCCTGGAGCACTGACCAGGTTAGCACCAACATCGAAATGAAATTTGACATTTCCTGCAAGCAGTTTGTCTCTGTGGGTGGAACAAAACACAAGGACTCCTCGGAAAAGAAAACACCTTCCTGTACGTTCTGCTCAGGTGGTACTCCGAGTAAACCGTGTTTTCAATATAACTGAGTTACTAAAGAGACTCTTGGTACACAGGATGCTACTAATGGATTTGCCCAGTCCTCTGTGACTGTTAGCAATTCTTTACTGTAGAACGACATCAGTCCTCACATCAGCACCATTTAATCTAGGGAAGCGAATATCTCTTCACTTCACAGAACATCAAAGCACTCTACTTCCTTTCTGGAATTCCGGTGATAGAGGATGACTTTGTCACTCTTCTGTTGCTGTGACTAGACCCCGTGCCCAAGGTGGCTCTCTACAAGAACGCATTTCAGTAGGAGTTTACTCACAGCTGCAGAGGTTTAATCCATTATCATCATGACAGGAAGCTTGGCGGAATGTAGGCAGTAGCTGGTGCTGTAGCTGAGAGCTGTGCGCTGTTTCCAGAAGCAGAGAGCGGGAAATTGAGACATGCTCAGCCTGGCACTGGCTTTTGAAACCACCAGACCCACCTCCATTGACATACTTTCTCCAACACGTCCACATTGACTCTAATAAGGACACACCTCTTAATCCTTCTAAAATTGTGCCATAACCTGATAACTAAGAATTAGAAAATATGAGCCTGCAGGGGCCATTCATATTCAAACCATGCACATTCCAATCATGACCCCATAGTCTTGCAAAATATAATGCAAAAAACATAGTCAAAAGTCCCTATAGTCTAATACAGTCTCAATGTTGTTTCAGATTCCAAAGTTTAAAGTCTCTTCAGAGACTTGTGGCACTTTCTCAAATATAACCCCCTGTAAAATCAAAGTAGAAAAACAGGTCACATACTTCCAACACACATTCCCAATTACATTAGCATTGCGAAAGTGGGAAAATGGAGCATAGTGAGGAACAGTGGATCAAGGCACGACCAGAAGCCAGCATGGTAAACTCCAAATGTTGCATTTCCATGTCCAATTTCAAAGCACTCTTCAGAGGCTGGGTGGTGGTGGCTCATTCCTTTAATCCTAGCACTCACGAGTCATAGGCAGGCATAGGCCGGTGGATCTCTGAGTTCAAGGCCAACCTGGTCAACAAAAGCTACTTCCAGGACAGGTTCCAAAGCTACAGAGAAACCCTGTTATGAATTCTCCCCTCCCCCCCAAAAAAAACAAACCACTCTTCAGATCTCCATTTCGTCCCAGATTGCTGACTGCAACATATTTAGCTCTCTTGGAGTGGTTACACATCAG
This sequence comes from Neodon shergylaensis, assembly GCA_025134845.1. NCBI lineage: Eukaryota > Metazoa > Chordata > Mammalia > Rodentia > Cricetidae > Neodon > Neodon shergylaensis. Next base: position 29,123,663 of record JABTXL010006712.1, read on the forward strand.
GACTTCAGCTCTTCCTGACTGATATGTCATGACTCTGGCTTCTCGAACATCTTGGAATCTCCAAAGAAATCAAAATCGTGTAGCCAAGGCTATGAAGTTCTGCTGCCTGATGGAGCTAGAGCAGGGCTCCTTTATTCAATTAAATTTGTATCAATTTTTGTTGATGTTTTACATCACTGCTTAAGTTTTTTCTTAATTCCTTTTACAAGTTGGTAGCTTAGCTGGGTGGGGTCTTGCCCTGAGGTCACCACTGTCTTTATTTCATTTACTCTCAAGTTATTTTTAAACATTTTATCTCCTGGAGAACTGGACTTAACTCTTTTATACTCCCTAGTTCTTTTTTTCCCCTGGAACTGTACATTTTATCATTGCTCCTTTTCATTGTAGATCTTCATAAGTGTGACCTGTAGTAACCATGTGATGTGGTCAATTCAACGTAGGCTGTCTTGAAATCTCTGCCAAGGCTTCACCTAGCAACTGAAGGAAACAGATACAGAGACCCACAGCCAACTATTAGGCAGGACTCAGGGAATCCTGTGGAAGAGGGGCAGGAAGAATTAAGGGAGTGAGAGGTGCCAACACACACCACAAGAAAATTTACAGATCAACTAACCTGGTTTCATAAGCGCTCACACAGACTGAACTACTAACTAGAGAATTTGCATGGGACTGACTTAGGCCCACTGCACATACGTTGCAGTTGTGTAGTTTGGTCTTCTTGTGGGTCCCATCGCTAACAGAGGGAACAGGGGCTGTCTCTGACTGACTCTGTTATCTGCTTTTGGTACCATTTCCTCTTGCTGGGTTGCCTAGTCCACGCTTAATAGCAGAGAAGATGCCTAGTCTTACTGCAAGTTGATATTCCATGGTGGGATGATAGAGAAAGGAAGAGTGGGTGATGGGGGGAAAGTTGAGGGGAGGGACTGGAAAGAGACAAGGGAGGGAAAACTGTGATAGGATTGAAAAAAATAATTAATTAAAAAATAAATCTCCTCCGCAAAATCCATTTATCTAAAACTGCAATTTTGTCTCTGACATTTTTTTTAGGGCAGGGGCAGAAAGCAGTCACATTCTTTGCTCAAATATCACAAGAATGGTGTTTAGGCCACTTACTAGCATTCTTCTCTGAAACCTCTTGAGCTGGGCCATTATAATATCCGTGATTCTCAGCACCACTGTGTTCTATGATCCTATTAGAATAGCCCATTAAACTGTGCTTAAAGTGTGCAACAGCTTTTCTAATCAAACATAGCAATGTCTTCACATTCCTCTAAAAAACTCTATGGTCAGGCCTGTCACAACAATATCTCAGTCTCTAGTACTAACTCCTCTCTTAGTCTCTGTTTAATTGCTGTGAAGAGACACCATGTCCAAGGCAGCTCACGAAAGAGGAAGTATTTCTTTAGGGATTGCTTATAGTTTCAGAGGTTTAGTGTATTGCCATCATGGTAGGAAGCATGGCAACATGCAGTCAGTCACTAGAACAGCAGCTGAGAGCTATATCCTGACCTAAAGGCAGGGAGAAGGACAGCAAGACATACATGGCCTGGTGTTGACTTTGGAAACGTCAAAGCCCACCTCCATGAGGTACTTTCTCTTACAAGGTCACAGCTCCTAATCCTTCTGCTTCTTCTCAAAGAATGCCACTCCCTGGTGACTAAAAATATAAGAGCCTATGTTGGTTATTCTTATTCTAACCACCACAGAGGATATCAGGGTCAATCAATGAATATCAGGGTTCACAGGGCATTTCTGAAGGTCATCTCTGTTATTTTATCTCTGAGAAAGGTGCAGAGAGGAAATACAGTTGCAGAAGCAGCAGGATAGTTTGTAAAGTAAAGGGAGAGTTCCAGCTTTGGATGTAGCTCAGTTGGAAGAGTACTTATTAGCACCAGAGGCTGTATATAACCATAAGGAAAGAATGTTTCTGGATAAAGCAGGATAGCTGCAGATATGAACTCACAGCAGGTATGACAGCATGCAAGCAACCTGTGAAGGCTCAAGCCAGAAAAATTCCAAGATGGAGAGAAAAACAGGTATGATGTCCAAACCTCACTGAGAAATTGTGGAAAAGTGACAGTTGCTGGGAAAAAGACAGTTTGCTTTAAAGGTATCAACCTAGGTAGGGTGACAGAGCTACAACAGAAGGCCACACATTCAAGATTATGTAAGCAGCACATATTAGTCTTGATGGGGCTAAAAAGGAAAAGAGGATAAAAAGTTTGGTGGACGTTAAGGGGGAGCAGATCTGGGCAGAGCTGGAAGGGGGGTTAAATGTGACTTAAATATTGGTCATGAAACTCTCAAAGAACTAATAAAAATGAGAAAATGAAACAGAAAATCTGAAGAGATCAGTTAAAAAAAGGAACAATATTAAATAAAAATTTTATTAATGAAAAATCTAGGAACTACTGGCTTCAACATCCAACCCTATCCCCCATTTGAAGAATAAATACCAGGCCTTTCAAAATTTTTGGAAAATGAAGGAAGACAAAATGTTCGCAAACTCTCTTTAGAAAGCCAATATTATCTCAGCTTATTTTTTTTTTTTTAGTTTTCATGCCTGGCATGATAATTATTATTAATTACAATGAACTGCACATTATGGTTTTGATAAGATAAATCTCAAATGCTCTCACGACAAAAACATGTCAAGCACTTAAGGTGATAAATAGGATAATTAACTTTCTTTAATCACTATACATTGTTTTAAAAGTCAACACATTATTTCATATATCATACATAAAGAACAGCTGGTATGTGTGGGAATTTTGGAATATTAATAAAGAAATATAAAGGAACTTGAGGTTAGAAGATGCATTAAAATTTTCTGGGTGTCTCAGAATATTTGATTATAATAATTTACTATTACTATAAACATCTACTATAGCTGTTCTATTTCATGAATATGAGTTCCTCACACCCAAGTCTGGTATCCTATATGATAAACATGAGCCCTCAGCATAAGGTAGGTCTCAGTCTAACACTGAGGCTGTAGTCTTGAAAAATCTGCATAGTAAAAAGCCAAAGAAGCTCACAAGTCTCAATTAGGTCCATGTCTTGCAAAAACAAAGAAGTCTGCAAGTAGGGAACATTGACCAGTCCTACCAAGGAGGAACATTGGCAATCCTCACTCTCCTTTTTCAGCATGCTCCTTCTATAGCCTATCCCCATTCCCAGGTGTCAAAAATAAAGAGCTCAATAAAAACAATAAAAAAAAGAAAAAGAAAAACTAAATGAAGAAATAGCCACCATGAAGGAAATCACCACCAGTATTTCTTTTAAAATTTAGAGTTTGGCGTCTCTATGTATATTTTTGTTTTTCTTATTAAAATTCTGTTTGGTCAAGGAGAGAGAGAGAAAGAGAGAGAGAGAGCAAGAGAGAGAGAGAGAGAGAGAGAGAGAAACTGAGAAACCTTACAGGTAAAATAGGCTTCCTGACCAGGTACAAATTACCAAAACCTACAAACAACAGAAACAGAAGTTTTTGTACCGCTTGGTTCCACTATAAACACATAGAAACTGTATTATTTGCAATACTGCTTGGCCAATAGATTAATCATATTTCTGGCTAACTCTCATATCTTAAATTAACCCATTTCTATTTATCTGTGTATCATCACATGGCTGTAGCTTACCAGCAAAGTTCTGGTTCATCTGTCTCCTGCGGACAGCTACATGGCTTCTCCCTGAGTCTGCATACTCTCTCTATGTATCTTTCTCAGTCTGGCTTTACTCTGTTAAGCCATTGGCCTAAAGCAGCTTTAACCAATAAAAGCAGCACATATACAGAAGAACTTCCCACACCACGAAGAAGTACAGTATCAAGTAAGCTGGCTCTGATAAGCTATTGAAATAAGGTTACCTACTTATTTTCTTTGAGATTAAACCTTCCTAAGTGTGAATGAAACTCCACACATGCTCAAAAAATGCAAAACAGAAATGAACTTTTATTCAGGTGCAGAATGGGTTTGTAAATCAAGAATAAGCTAAGTTTATATACCGAGTAGGCCTTTGTTGTTTGTATTTACTATACTGCTCACTTCACTTCATTGCATGGCTCTTTAATTACATTTGTTCTTTGACAATTCCACATGTGTACATAATTTATGCTGAGTATTTACCCCTTCCCTTGTTCATCTCTCTATTTCCCATTTTTTCTCTGAGGGTTCATTTATTTTTCTGTTGTTTTGTTTTGTCCACCCTTGATATGAAGGTTTTCGTTTCATCTCATTATATTTTATTTTGTGATGTTTGCTTGCTATGTCATAAAAGCCTGTTCTTATCTATCTAATGATAGACAGAAAGGAAGTGAATCCAGATGGGATAAGAGGTGAGGAAGAACTGGAAGGAGTAGAGAGAGGGTAAACTATGTTCAGATTATTATGTATGAGGAAAGGATCTATTTTTAACAAAAGAGAATCACATTCTTGTCTATTAGTTTTGATATGTGAATCCACTCTCCTTTAAATTTATTTAAAAAAAAAACACTATTTCTTCACATTTACATACCAATCCCATTTTCCACTCCCTCCCCACTTCCCATTCCTTCTACCTCCCCCCATTCCACTCCACATCTACTCCTCAGAGAGGGTAAGACTTCCCACGGGGAGTCAAGAAAGCTTTGAGGCAGGACCAAGGCCCTCCCCACTATATCTAAGCTGAGCAAGGCATTGCTCCAAAGAGAATAGGTTCCAAAAAGCCAGTACATGCAGTAGGAATAAATCCTGGTCTCACTGCCAGTGGCCCCACAGACTGCCCCAGTCACCTGTCACCCACATTCAGAGGGTCTATTTTGGTCCTATGTTGGTCCCCTCGCTGTCAGACCAGAGTTGTTGGGCTCCCATTAACTCAGGTAAGCTGTTTCAGTGGACGCTCTCTTCTTTTTTTTTAATTTTTTATTTATTTATTAAAGATTTCTTAATACTGTCTGTATGACCATGGGTTAGGAGCTGTGAATTGGGACCTGGTAGGATCATCAATGGGCACACGACTGAAAACAAGGACTCTTCTTCTCCCAGAACCTAGTAATTGTTAGTAGTGATAAATGGTAGTGTCTCGATAGTCCCTCCTCCTTGCCTGGTGGATTGCTTACAGGACAAGTCTTGTGCAGACTCAGTGCAGGGAAATGAAGATGCTGAATTTATGGTTGCAGTGGCTGAGTCAAATTTGCAGGAATTTCATAGCATTTCATCCTACTTTCTGGCAATTTTGTTGGTATTCATCTATTATAACATTCATTTATTAAAGTTCTGGGGTCTTTGGCTTGTACTTAGTTTTAATATTAAGATATAAATGTGTGTGACTTGTTAGTTAATAAAATAGTGTGATGTGGATAGTGGGCAAAGGCTTCAGAACTGTGCTTCTCAACCTGCGGGCTGCAACTCCTTTGAGCGTCACACATCAGACATCCTATGTATCAGATATTTGCATTATGATTCATAATGGTTCCAAAATTACAGCTATGAAGTAGCAAAGAAATAATTTCATCATTAGGGATCACCAGCACATGAGGAACTATATTAAGTGTGGCAGCATTAGAAATGTGGTTCTATTATAGAATATAAGGTGCTTAGCTGATATAGTATAGGTTATAGTTTTTATGTACTGGTAATGTCACACATATTTCATAGACTTGAAAACTTTTCAGAAGACAAAAACTAAGACTTCAGATGAAAAAATGTTAGAAAACAATTTTCCGTAAGCAAAGAAAATTTAAGAAGGAATACTGCTCTCTTTTGTTGAGATTTTTTTCATAAAAAAGTGGCTTTCTTTCAGTTAAATGAAGTCTTTAAGATTTAGTGCAAAAGCTAAGGATTGACAGAAAGTCTTCTGATACACATTTACTTGTTGCATCTGCTCTGCTGGATCAACCCTAGTGATTAATAGAGGCCTTTGTCCCTTGCACCCTGTGAGTACATCGAAAGAGTGCATCTAAGCACTGAGCTTTCACTCTTCCTTTGCCTCTGAGGGCTTTTGAAAGATTAATCTCTAATCATGTCATAGAAGTGATTGAAATAACTGTTTGTTTGCTTGTTTAAGATCTCTTGTATGAGCTGAAGAGATGGTCAGCGGTTGGGAGCTCTGGCTGCTCTTCCAGAGGTCCTGAGTTCGGTTCCCATCAACCACATGGTGACTCATGGCCATCTGGAATGGGATCTGATGTCCTCTTCTGGCCTGCAGGCACACATGGAAGGAAAGTTGTATACATAACGAATAAATAAATCTTTTAAAAAAAGATCTCTTGTAACATGAAATTCTGAGGGTCTCCCAGACTTCTACAAGAAGTTAGGTGTCACAGCTGTTGTTTTGTTGTCCAGGCACGCATCCTGAGACAAGTGAAGAAATGCCAGCTATGCTTATTCTAACCACAAGTCTAGCTGATTTCTGGGGATTTCTATAAACTGGGTGGTAGCAAGAGCGACAGGTTTCTTTTTCTATATCCACCGCCTCTTTGGCAGAAAGCTAAAATGACGTTATTTCCCTCCAATTTGAGACTAAATGACATTGTTTCAGAGGCACATATAACTTCTTCCTCATGCTATAAACAAAGCATTATTTGCTCAAGAGGTATCTTTGAGGCTGTCTTTTTATATTATATTTAATCCAGCAGAAACCTCTGCCTGCCTGTCGCTTGCTGAAGTGCTCTCTGCACTGATGACAGTGAGGATTCTGTCGTGGTGTAGCTAATGAGGGAACTGATGTAGCTGCTGGCACTGAAGCATTCTAGGCTGCCTTTGTTGGCAATGATATTCACTGTGTGACTCTGAAGATGGGGAGAGACCTTCAACAGTACTGCCCTGTGTTGACACTACTATTCATGTTCATATGGTTGATAGATGTTGGATTCTATACTCCTTTTCCACCCTCCTTTCAATCACTAAAGAGTAAACATTTTGTGTATGTGTTAAAGCATATATCTACGTTTGTGTTTGTTTGCATGTGTATGTGTGTGGAGGTCCTGTGTGTTTTTGCAATTGTTTTTCACCTTAGTTTTTGAAACAAATTCTCTCACTGCACCTGGAAATCAATGGTTGGTTAGGCAAGTTTTACAGTGATCCACACAGATCTGCTTGGGTCCATATCTCCCCATTCCTGTGCCCAGCAGTGAAATTGCATGTATATTCTTCTTTGGTTAGTTTTCAACTTGGTTCTGGGTATTTGAACTCAAATCCCCATGTTTACATGGCAAGGAATTATACCCAGAATAGAAAATGCTCCATCTCTCATGAGGTCTTAACAAAAAAAAAAAATGAAAGAAGAAAAATAGGACAGAGAATTATGAAATATGTTGTTACTTTGTTATTAGAAAACTTGGGATGCTGAAGCCTAGAAATCTCATAAAAAGCTAGCCAAAAACAAATGCTGCCACAAATTTGGGCTGACAGTCTGCTTCCTTCTTGCTCTGCATCAGAGGTAACATAAGCACTTCCTATTTTAAATGGAAGGTTCATGCCATGAAGGACAACCATATTTTAACCTCTGCAACAAAGCAATGTAAAATGTAATTAGCTTCAAAACTCTTTAGATTTGTGAGCCTTCAATTTACTCAAGTAAATTGGCTGAGACTTAGAGACATAAAACATATGACTGGGTGATGCATGAGCTGGGGAACAAAGTAATACCCTGAAAATGAGCACAGAAAACTAATGAATGAGTCCAGGGCTGGAACCATGAAACGGCTTTCTTCATAGGGAGAGTCAGCGTATGTTTCTACCTAACATAAATTTTATGTTAAATGACCTTGCTCTCTCTTCCTATGCAACAATGCTCACATTCTAACTAGGTTAAGGGGAAAACAATATGATAGAAGTCACCATTTGTGAAATATAAGAAGCTCTGCGGTCCTTTTTCTGAATGAGCACTGTATCCACAGGTCACTTTTGAACAGGGAGCTGTCCTTGAGTAAAAGAGAAGATAGAGAGTAAGAAAATCAGTTCATATAAAATGCAGATATAGGAGCTGGAGAGGTGACACGGCAGATTTGGGGTTTGCTGTTCTTGTAGAGGACCAGAGTTTGATTCCAAACATCCACATTGGGCAGCTCACAGCTGTCTTTAACTCCAGTTCCAAGGGATCTGATACCCTCTCTGGACTCTGTGGACACTTACGCAGATAAACACACACACACACACACACACACACCCCACACACACACACCACAGACAGACACACACTATATGCACGACTAAAAATAGTCTTGAAAAAATTTAGGTATAGCACTCTACTGAAAAGGCAGTTGCCAACTGTGCCTTCTTATTTAAAAGTACAATGATTGAAACTCACAGTTTGCTTAAAAGAGTTGCGAAATCTCAATATCTCTATCATTGAATTTTATGAGGATTTATTTTCTTCAGGGTTGCCTTGACCTGCTGAACTTGAATAAATTCTTTGATATTTGTGGTGATTGATCCTGAATTTCACCTTGATTGAGTTTTGAATCAGAAAAAAAAAACATGCTTCTAGGCTGGTTCTGGTGAAGATATTTCTAAGAAAAATGAGTTGAAGGATAAAGATCCTCTATTAGAATGGGCAGGCAGAACAGTTGTAAAGATATTCATTGAAAAAGCAATGCTGCTTGCCTGCCCATTTTGCTTCTTGCCAGTGAGCGTGTCTCCCAGCAACTCTCAGGCCTTCAAAGTTCGATTGGAACAGCTGAGGCACCCAACTTCATGGACTGAGTACCTACCAGATTCCCAGCCTCTCTAGCATGCTGCTGACCACCGTTGGACAGTTCAGCTCCTATTGTGTAAGTCAAAGTAATACATCTCCTTCTACAAATGCATTCTTTGAGTTTTGTTCCTCTTGAGAACCTTGATTAATGTTGAATTTGATGACAACTAGATTGGTTTATTTCATTTAACCTTTCCCTCGGGTTTCATATCAGGACTGTAAAAGAGAAAGTTTTTTTGTTTGTTTATTTATTTATTGCTGTTGTTGCTTGGCCTATCTGTTTGAAGAATATTTTTATTTACCAGTGTCTGCACCAGAATGAAAATGTGTCCGTGTCTTGGTTACTTTTGCATTGCTAGGACTACAGCTTCTGAACAAAAAGTAACTTAAAGGAGGAAGGATTTATTTGGGTTCATTGGTTTGGGAAAGTTTCAGTCTATCATGGTGGGGAAAGAATAGAGTAGTTCAACGGGGTGGGAATTTTGGCATTGTCTCCTTACCACTGTGGCTCAGAAAGCAGAGAACAACGGAACCAAGGCCTGGGTGCCACCTTTGACTATTAACAGCCTTTCCTACTAGTTATAGGCTGCACCAAATAAAGTATCCAAAACCTTCCAAAATAATTCTACCATTTGTGTAGCATGCGTCCAAATCATGAGCCTGTGGAGAATTTCAGAGTCAATTCTCAGTAGGCAGTGCCCACTAGTGATTCCAGGTCTGTTATTTCTAGTCTGAAATTCTTGGAGAGTCAAGAAGGGGCAACCATTGTGCTAGGAATCAGACTATGTACTTTCCCTTTAGAGCAAACAATGATCAGAAAGTAGTATTGTCTTCCTTGAACTGTCAAGGAAATTCTAAAGAGAGCACTTCAGGTATAATAATACTCTAAATGTGTCTAATGTATGAAAATATAGAACAAGGTGTGAATTCTAAAAGGTGATTGTGAACATCTAAGAAAGCAATGTAGGAACATAAGGATTTTGTGGCCAAGTTACTAGGGAAACAGCATAAGGTGTAGGATCACATTTAAGACCATTCACAGTTGACCTCCATTATTTGGGAGCTGGAAAAAACTAGTAAGACACTTCCTATGGGATGTTAGTTACTGTCTTATAGGTTTATTAATTTGGGGGTTACATTTGATACAATAAGATCTTTTGCTCATAAAATCTTGCAGTCTCATTTCCTTAGAATTTTGCAAACAAAACACCTGCAAGACATATTTTCTGCCTCCTGGCAACAAACTAAATAATGAAACAAACTGTACTCCTGACGATTCAGAGGAGACACAGAACATAAGCACATTTGCAATCACCTAGTAGCACATCTGAAATTACCTGTGCTCCTATTAGGTAAAAATACAGGAAATGGAATCTAACTCCATGCTCACACTTCCACTGCTGCTATCAGGAAAATGAGATCTCTTACTAAAATAATGAGAAGAAACTCCTGTCCATGCATTCCATTTTCTTTTTAAATTTAATTTCTTTTGACTTCGTCTAATAGGATGGCTCATTTTATTTTACTGTGCCACTGCAGATACTTCCAGGCAGCATAAATACAATTTTCTCATCCCGCACTCAAAATCTTTTATAAATTCTCAAAATATTCTAGGACATGTAAATGGGTTTCAGTCTATGCTTTATAATTTCTTCAGCTTTTCATTTTGGCCTAACCAAGCAGGCAAGCAAGCAAATTAAACAGAAAAAAACAAATTTCAAAACAAGGAGCTAATTATGTCGATAAATGGCTGATTATCTAAAAACACAAGCTTGCCAGTGGTGCTTTCTCTTTGGAAAAAAGTTTTTGTATTTTTTAGAATTTTATACGTGCATACAATGAAATATGTTCTTGAACCAGTACTCACTTTCCTCCTCCAACTCCTCCACATTCCCCCAAATTATCCCCTTCCCAACTTCATTTCTCTTTTATTCTTTATTATTGATAAGGCAGTAAGTACATTGATGTTCCCTGAGATCTGCAAATATCAACCCAGCTAAAATTCTGGCACAGATAAGGAGACCCGACTCTTACTGAACAGATGTAGTCAGTTGATAGTTGTTGAGAGAGGGAAAATCACTGTCTCCTTCCTTTCGGTCTACGCTGAATCTTAATTTGGAATCAATTTTAGATATATTTTATGTGAAGTATCATAATGTTTGTTAAATTACTCTAACTGCAGTCTCTCCTCTGACACCATATTATAAGCAAAACATGGCTGGAAAGCCCACAGGGAATAAAGCAGAGCTGATTACAATCTTATCTATTTGCCCAGCTGGCCACTCCGATTTAATTCTTTCACAGTGTTTCTAATCTTGTGATGTTATAACTACAGAGCTGTTTTCCTGGTCTATTAAGATTTTATTTATAGTAGAGAATGTTAAAAGCAAAAAGATACACTAGCTAATTGAAAAATAATATTTAAAGATCAAATAAGAATGATGACATGAAAAAATCCCAGATAATCCCAATCACTTTCATTTGATCATCTAAAATTTTTGTAAATATATCTGCAAACTCTTGAGGAAGGGGAGGAATGACTCAAATGACATTTTCTTCTAGTTATTTTTTTTTTATCACTGTGGCCTCTTAAATAATGAAATGCTCATTTTGGCCCAAGATTTCATAGGGATGTCCATTCATCATGGTGGGTATGGCAGTTGGCAAGGCTCTCAGGTAGGAAGAGTATGTGGTAAAGCTGTTCACATGGCTACTGTTTAAGACATGGAGAATTAACTTGGAATCACAGCAATTACAACCACTTTGGTCAACCCACCTTACCTTCTCAAGGTTTTACAGACTAGAGACCATGCTCTCAAAACAAGAACTTGTGGATGATACTGCAGATTTAAACAATTCTATCATATTTAGAGATAGTAAGATGCAGGGTGGTGAGAACTCAATTGTTTTGTTAGGCCAGTGTGTTGGTGTTGAAGTAAATGACAGAAATTTGACTACAAAGTGGATATTTTGAAATGTCTAGAGAAATGAACCAGAAGTGAGAAAAGAGAGCATAAGCCATGCCAAGTCTTCTCCAACCTTTCTTGGTCTCTCCTCCCACGCTCCTCTAGTCCTCGTGAAGTTTGGAAGTTGTGGGCTGTGTACGCCAATGGCTAGGTGTGGAGAAAGGGCACTGAGGATCACAAGATCAAAGAGAAAAGTAACTCCTGCTTAGACTAACAGGATTCTGGTAAATTTTAAGACACTCATATAATATTAAAACTGATAATTCTTTCCTGAATGCTATTATGTCTCTCCACTTTGAGAACAATGATTATCAATTGGGAAAGATGCAATCTTTGAGCTACATTGATTTACGTATCCATTATTAGTCTTTTGAGCATTGCAACTTGATTTCTGATTTCACACATTATTTAGACAGATTTGTGTTCAGACCACAATGTAAATTGACTTCAATATGTAAGTTGATAAGTCCACACTCTTTACACCTTATTTTTGAAGTAATTAAAAAGTACAGAATCAAGTTAAATGATTGGATGGTTGTACAGTCCTCAAGTTATCAAATTAGTCTCATTTGCTTATGAGTTTTCTGAGATGTTTGCAGAAACATTTTCCAATGATCCCCTTTAGGAATAAAGTGTTTACATAGCTATTTCTAAAAGCAAATTGCACAGTTATATCGCCTACTTGTGGATTTGTAATATGACAGAATAGTGAAATAATGAGAAGAAAGGAACGAGAAAGGGAAGTAGGGCAAAAAGAGATAAAAAGGAAAAAAATAAGGAACTTTTCTATTAAATTTAAAACTAATTTGTATATACAAGAAATAGAGAATTGATTGTTTCACTTATTCATTGTAATTTTACCACCATGAATAACAACACCAGTCAGCATTTAAGACTTAATCAACAAAACTAGGTCTGAACCATTTCTGAAATATAAAGACATGTTCATATAAACCACTGCAATTTCAGACTGCAGAAGGGATCTTAATTTGAACATTTTTGAAGGCAATTCCAAACACCATTTCAGTCCTGTTTTTATAAGCTACAGAAAATGTTTAAGATATTTCTTTTGTTTCTTTGAATTTTCACTTATTTTTTTAAATTGTCAATTTTTCAGTCCCACAATTAAGAAAGCAGGATATTCACTAGGGTTCCTTAGAGTGTGTCTGTGTGTGTGTCTGTGTCTGTGTGTGAATAAACAGATAGATAGATATCTAGATATAGATATACACATATGTACACATATGCACACATATACGGAGAATTATTTGAATGGTTTACAAACTGTGGTCCATCTAATCCAGCAATGGTTGCTTAAGAACTGAAGACTCAAGAACCCAGTAGTTGTGCAGTTGCTGAGGCTGATGTCTCAGATGGTCTTAGCAAACACTGGAATCCCAGAGAAATAGACTATAATGTCACTGAAGGAATAACCTGCTAGTGGTAGCAAGAACAAACAGGGAGAGAGAAAGAAAAAGAGACAGAGAAAGAAAAAGGGGGAGGGAAGGAGAGAGGGAGGGAAAGGGAGAGAGCAAACTTCCCTCATCCATGTCCTTTATATAGGCCTCAAACAGAAAGTGTGAACCAGAATAAAGATGGATCTTCCTACCTCAAAAGGTCTGGATTAAAGGTGTATCTTCCTTCCTCAAAGATTCATATTAGAAGTGGGTTTTCCCATTTCAAATGATTTAATTAAGAACAAATTACTCCCACATGTGGCCAGTTGTCAATGTCTAGTGCGTTGGGGTCCCTAAGATTCCTCTTAAGACACTCAAATAAAACAGCAGAATCTATGGGAGAAAACTTACTCACTATTCAATTTCCAGTTTGGTTTCCCTCTTCCTTTTCTCCATCCTTGGTTTTTCTCAGAATTTTCATGAGGTAGAAAAAAATCTGACTTTGCATTTTATTATAATTTTCATAAATTCTGAATAACTAATTGAATCAACTGAAAGTGATTAATTCCCAAATCCTGAAAAACTTGTCACACCTTATGAACTTCTTTGGTACATAGGTGGACTTTTCTGTACCACCAACCCACTCCCAAATTACTACAAAAGACTTATTATTAGTTAAAAATGCTCAGTCATTAGCTTAGGTTTGTTACTAACTAGCCCTTACAACTTAAATTAACTCATCTTTCTTTTCTTTCTTTCTTTCTTTCTTTCTTTCTTTCTTTCTTTCTTTCTTT
>JABTXL010006712.1:29137502-29166127 GCA_025134845.1 Neodon shergylaensis
TCTTTCTTTCTTTCTTTCTTTCTTTCTTTCTTTCTTTCTTTCTTTCTCTTTACTTCTTTTTTCTGAGACAGGGTTTCTCAGTAGCTATGGAGCCAGTCCTGGAAGTTGACCTGTAGACTAGGCTAGCCTTGAACTCACAGAGACAAGCCTGCCTCTGCCTCCTGAGTGCTGGGATTAAAGGCATGTACCACCACTACCCCAGTTTAACTCATATTTCTTATCTGCACTCTCTTATGTAGGAGTAGCTTTTTCAGAATGGCATATCCATCCCCTGGCTCCTCTGCATCTGTCCTGTGACTCCACCTCTTTTTTTCTCAGTATTTCTTTTTGGTTGTCCTCTCCTGTCTAACCTCTTCCTACCTAGCTAGTGGCCAGTTGGCTCTTTATTAAACTGTAGACAGAAACTGTGCTTTCTTTCCCTGCCACACAGACCCAAATAATCACACAGATGCTATATTAATTGCAACATTGTTTTATGGCTCAGGTATATTTTTAGCTAGCTCTTACATCATTAACATATTTCTATTAATTTATGAATTGCCATGAGACTGCGGCCTCCAGGTAATGTTCTGGTATTTTTCTCCTTCAGAAGCTACATGGTGACTTTTTGACCCTGCATACTTTCTCATTATATTACTGTTCATATTGTCTGCCTGGCTTTGCTCTGCTCAGCCATTGGCTGAAACAATTTTATTCATCAACCAATAAAAGCAACACATATACAGAAGGACATTCTACATTGTTAAACCAATAGGAAGAATACATATTCAGAGTATACAAATGGATTATTCCACAACATTGATATCTTGGATAACATTCTTACTTAGTATACTTTTAATCCAAATATGAAAAACAGTTTAAAGTAATGTGTGCATGTGTGTTTATCTCATAAATAACCCCTTTCCTAAACTAAAGAAAAGATTTTTTATTTCTTTTTTCATGTGCATGTGTATATGTGTGTTTTCACATATGTATTCAGGTGTGCATTCATGATCATGTATGTGTTTGTGTAGAGGCCCACAGTTAATGACAAAAGTTCTCTCCAATTTTCACCATGTTCACTGAGACAAGGTCTCTAAATTGAACTCAAAACCAGTTGCTCAGGATAGTCTGTCTGGCAAGCTTGCTCCAAAGGTCTGAATCTGAGAGATTAGTATTAGTAATACACTTGATTTTCCTTCCTATCTACAACAGCCCTGCAGACAGGTTCTCCTGAAGTGTATCTCTTCTCTTTAACGGGTTCCATCTGGATACATGATACATTTGGACATTCGAAAACAGCTCTTATTTAGAGAATCCTGACAGCTCCCCTCTTTAATATGTCTCTTAGTCACCAAGCCCTGAATTCTCTTCTTAACTCTATTTTCTTTTCATCTTTAGCATCCATTCTTCTCTTTATTGCTCTGGCTTCTCATTGAGACTACCCAACAGTTAACTGAATCTCCCATATTTAATCTGTTCTTGAAAAGCAATTTCTAGTATACAACCAGTTACTTTTCTAAAATAGACATCTATAATGTCATTTTAAATTTCTGAGATTATAATATGATTACAACATCCTTTCCTTCTCTTTCTTCCCTCCACAATCTCCCATATGCCCTTCTGTGCTCTACTTAAATCTCATGGCCTCTATTTCATTAATTTTATTATATACATATATATATGTACATGTATATATATGTATAGTTCTAAATATAACATGTATGTATACATGTTTTGAGGCTTAATCATTGAACAATGGATAAGAAAAATGGCATTCTCTTTACAGGGCAAGACATTCTCCTATTCTCCCAGCTTTCCTCGTTGCCTATAGTTCTTTGTGTAGGTGTGACACTGTCAAAGCTTTCCCCCATCTATTTTGCTTGTACATTGGTGTTTTTCTCATTCAGATCATATTTAGGCAGTAATGTTGATGAGACTTTGTTGGTGTAGCTTCTGACATCACTATGAGTCACAATTTCACAGCAAATTCCCTGATCCACTGGATTTTACATTCTTTCTGCACCCTCTTCTGCAATACTTATATCATTTACAGTATAATCTATTTTCCATTAATGTGATCCTCAAATAAATGTTGTGGAAACTCCTTCAGCCAATAGCCTTTATGATTATCGTCCATATTAGGTATGGTCTTATGTACTATAAGTGCAGATGAAAAGCATACACGACCTTCTTGTCTGCTAGATTCAGTTTCACTTCCCCAACACATACAGAGGACTGTGGATTGCTACTCTTTCTGTGAGTTTATCCCCAATTAAATAAACCTTTGTTATACTCCATTATGGGCTATGGAGGAACTGTTTTGTACACCAACAAAATGGTACTCACCGTCTGGGGCATGGTGTAGTAATAGGAGTGGCGGGGCTGCATCCCTAGCACCCTGGCCGCCTGCTAGCTTATGTCCCGAAATAACAGCACACAAACTGTATTCATTTAAACACTGCTTGGCCCATTAGCTTTAGCCCTTACTGGCTAATTCTGATATCCCGATCAACCCATCTCTAATAAACTGCGTAGCACCAGTCTTACCGGAAAAGATTCAGCATGTCTGACCTGGCGGCTTGCTTCATCGCGTGCGTCTGCCTCAGAGAGCAGAGCTATCGCGTCTGCCCGGGAGAGGGGAGCATGGCGTCTCTGCTCCAGAGAGCAGAGCTGTCGAGTCTGAGCTCACTTCCTCTTCCTCCCAGCATTCTGTTCTGTTTACTCTGCCTATCTAAATTCTACCCTATCAGAGGCCAAGCAGTTTCTTTATTACTTAACCAATGAAACAACAGATAGAAAGATGACCCTCCTCCATGAGCATGGATCTACATAAGACCAAAAAAAAGCTTTAAAAGTGGGGGGCTTCCAAACCTACAAAAATGGGAGCCAAACACAGCTTCTTGGTAGCCGCATTTTTTTTCCAGATAGGCTCTGTTTGCTAGAAGCAGGCAGAGGCATGATTTCTTAAGAGAAGGCTTCCTGACTCAGTGTTAGCAGCAAAAATCCTTTAAGAGCCAGCTTCCTGATTCATGCTGGCAGCAAAAACTCTGGCTCTTTTGGGAGTTCCTACACTTAAATGGGGTCTGTGAACAGTGTGTTCCAAATTGTTTAATGGCAACATAGACTTGCTTTGTCTCTGGAGCTGTGGCATTGAACATGGCTTGCAGAGGCAATGAACAGGTGAACATATCTCTGCCATGTTGGATGGGGTAGAGCCAACAGGAGGGTCATGGAGTTGGTCCTAGCCATGCCCACTTAACATTTAAAAAAAAGAAACAAAAGGCCCTCCTGGTCAGAAAATGATTAGAGATATGCAATAAAGACAGATTCAGAGACAAATAAACCTATGAATGGATCAAAGACTGTTTAAAAAATGTACAGAAGCTTAGGAATGAGAGGAAAAGGAGTATAGACAGTTATAAAAAGAAATAAGTAGTTAAAAAAATAAAACAAAGCCTTTACAGAGACATAAAAGTAATATAAAAGAGTACGGACAGTCAAAGATTAAAGGACTAAAAAATAAGCCACGTAAATATGGAATATACACAGAGAATCTAGATTATATTTATTATTGTGTTTTCTTTAAATTCTCTATCTGCTGGGAGACATTTGATTCTGGAGGTTGCTAAGCTAAATCAACATGTATATTTTAAAGGTATCTTGACTTTGAAATTTGATTCTAAGGATATGTTACTTTTCAAAAGAGGTACTGTTTTTGTTTCCATCTGTACATTCCTTCCAGGCTAATGTGGTTTGATGGAACAAGACCCCTGAAAGATCCTTGTGAACCCTAAAAATACTTCAACCAGCAAACTGCAGAGGGCAGTTTGGAAAAACCGTTGTCAAAATTCCAAAAATTATTGTTTATAAATATTTTTTTATTTAAAGGGGTTTATGATATATAGAGATGAATACTTTGTATTGGTATGGATTTTAGTCTAATGAAACAGATTTAAGGTAAATTTGCTACACTCTGTGTATGTATTTCTGCTCTTGTTTAAGGTATTGTGCTTATTAACAGATGTCATCTATAATAGTCAACACTTTGTCATGTTAGTTAGGTTTTCTAGATATAGAGAGATGGATTTCAGTTAGATTAGATAGATAATCTTCAACACTTCAAAGACCTATAGAATAAGGCATTTAAAATGTTCTAATAAGATAGACTTTTCTTGACAGTAAGATGTATCTGCTTCTGACAGTACCAGTCTACTTCAAGAGGATGATGAGCATCTAAGAAGCTTTTAATGGAGTTTGTTAGCCATTTGCGCAAGAAATTGCTCTTGCCTGGACTGCTTGATGGTATGCTGAATGAACTGGACATGCAGAACTCACAGAAAAGTGACAAACTTTCCAAAAGATGGGATGGTCCTTTAGGGTTTCTGCTTCACAGAAGAAAATGCCGGACATTCTGTAGGACACTGATGAAAGTGCCTGATGAGCTCTGTCAATATAGGTGAAACAGTCTTTCAAATTTTTTGCTTCATGGAAAAGTCTGCCAGATGCTATGGACCTATATGCTGAAGATGGATGCTCCAATTCTACAGAACTTTGGGTGACCGTTCAAGCAGCAAGATGTCTCTGTCAATTCTAGAGTTTTGTAAGTTGCTTGATTGTACTTCCTGTTTAATCAGGTAATATTATTTCCCTTCTCAGATGTCTGATGGTGTTGAAGACTAGATAGTCATAGTCGCAGTTTTTCTTAGTTGTGATAAAAGATAAATTAGATATAAAATTTAGACTCACAAAGATAGGATACATGATAGAGTATTTCCTTAATTTAACAAACATAAGTGGACTAAATATTGTAACTATAATTCTTGCTTGAAAATTATTTTGTTAGATGTAATTTTACTATGTTAAAGTTTTATATATAATTTTACTATGTTAAAGTTAAAATCTTACTTTTTATTTAGACATAAAAGGGGGGATGATGTAGGATATCATTCTATATATGTGTTGTTCTAATTGTTTAATGAATAAAGCTGCTTTGGCTTGAGGAGAAATATATAGAGAGTAGGTGGAGGCAAAGGGATGTCATGTAGTTGCTGAAGGAAGTAGATGCCATGTAACTGCCCAAGAAGCAAGAGGTAACAAACCACAAGCCTCTTGGTAAAATATAAAATGATAAAAATAGATTAATTTAAGATATAAATCTTGCTAGGAATACACTTGAACTATTGGCCAAACAATGTTGTAATTAATATAGTTTCTCTGTGAATATTTGGGTCTAGGTGGCTCAGCCATGAAAGAGAAGTCTCTGTTTACAAATAAATTCTTATGAGTTAAAGAAAAAAAGCCCCATGTTCTTTTTGTAGCTTCAAAGTCATGACATGGTTTGGTCCATTCTGTGTCTCTAGTTTCATTGCTTACTATTTGCTCCCATTGATTTTTATGTTTTATTTTGTTTTGAAATAAATGATTCTACATATAAATACTAAATGCCTCTTTTTGTTATGATTATTATTTATTTCAAGATGGATCAAGGAATGATTTATAAGAATTATAAGGAATTCCTTTTAAATAAATAGTTTGAAAATTCCTTACCTAAACTACTACATTTCTTTTGTGGAGTAGAATTGGGACTGTATTTCATGAGACGCTCCACAGAAAATACTTGGGCATTTTATTTCTTTCTTCCATGACATGTCTACCAGATTTCCTACAACAACAACAGATTAAACAGGCATGCAATGTATTTTTCATGGTGCTTTGTAAATTATCCTCCAAGGTGCTTTATTCAAGTTCTATCCATTTCCAAAACATTTTTGCCTCTCACTAATCCATGATCAAAGCTTGTCTTTGTTTCAACATTCTTGCTTCTCTTTGATCTTTCTACAATAAAAAGCATCCCTCTTGACTAAGCTATGGCAATGTTTATATGTCATATCTCAATAGCCTTCTGTCTTCCCCCTACTTTCATAATCATTTCTCATGCATACTCCAACAACTTAGCACACTGAAGTTAGAAGGAATATCTACTGTTCCATTGTTTAAGAGACTTTGAAGTCTTCCCATTGTAGTATATTAGTTTGAAACAAAACATCACTGAAATAGACTGAAATAATCAATAAGACTCTATGTCATTGACCCCTTACCTGGTTTTCATGCCTACTGACCTTGCTTAGTTTGCTCACTCTTTTCCAGCAACACTGACCCTCTGACAGTTCTTTGACTTTAGACACTTTGCATTATGCACAATTCCTTCCTTCCTTTGTTCCTTTCTTCCTTCCTTCCCTTCTTCCTGTCTGGAAATTTGTTCCACTAATCCTTAACATATTTGTGTATAGGATGAAGAGATTTCATAGTGAGTAGGTATTTGCTGCAGAATCATGAACATCTGGATTTGTTTTGGAGGAAGGGCCACTTGTTTTATTTACCAGCTTCCCAGTTTTTCAGCCCTAAAATAATCACTCAGAAACTGTATTAATTAAATCACTGCTTGGCCCATTCTTACATATCTCTAGTGGCTAATTCTTACATATTAGTTTAACCCATCTCCATTAATCTGTGTATTACCATGTGGCAGTGGCTTACTGGCAAAGTTTTGGCATGACTGTATCTGGTGGCAGCTCCATGGCTTCTCTTGTTCTCCTTCTCCCTCCCTGCACTGAGTTTAGTTTCCCTTCCTACCTAAATTCTGCCCTGCTCTGCTATAGGCTCAAAGCAGTTTCACCAATGGTATTTACAGTATACAGAGGGGAATCCCACATTAGATTTGGATTCCTAGCATCTATGTAGAAACATGAAGTAGTGACCATTTTTTAACCTAGATGCTGGAAGGATGGGGAATAGAGACATGTAGATTACTGATCAGCCAATCTACCTGAATGTATAAACTTCAGCTTTATACAGAGACCCTGACACAATGAATAAAGTTGGACACTTAGAAGATAAAGAAAGTTGACCTGTAACTTTCACACACAGGCACAGAAGCACATACATATACACACACACGCATGCACACAGGCACACACGCACACACACACATATATGCACACATATTCATTTACCCCCCCTATACACATACACTTCTCTACATCAAGCCCAGCGAAAAGCTGCTTATGATTGGATAGAGCAACTCTAAGCTGAGCAAACAGCTATATGATATGGGTATGAAGGCATAATGAATATTGACATCAGTGAGTTTTTCATCAAGCAAGTAGAATACAATACCAGCTAATCTCCATACATGAGTTTCTTGAAGATGTACACGACACAGATGGAGTTTCCTAATGTCACATTCCAGATGCTGTTGGACAAGGGAACACTGACAGATGACAAAGAGAAGACCTTTCATCAGGTAGACAGGATGCTGGTTAAGGTTGGTCATGTCCTGCAGGTAAAGAGCCACTAATTTGCATATCACTGGCTTAATTGCACATACAGAAGAAAGAAGAGGGTCATTTCTCTTGGCAAGTGTGGATAGTGAGGGCACACCAAATGGTGTACCAGGACCAGGTGTTTAAAGCAGAACCTTGGTTCTCCTTTTCTGTCTTTGTCTCCATCATGAACAAGTTCAGGCTAGTCACTGACTGTCCTTCAGATCCTTGAGCTGTGTACTCAGGAGCAGGACAAGCCTGTATCACTGGAAAGTTCTGGCTGTGGCCCGGGAGGACTGGTGACAACACTATGCCCTCCTGCCCTTTTGAACGATGGTGAAACAATTAGGAGGGGCATTGTAGAAGGAAGGTAGGTCACTGATGTGCCCTTGAAGGGATTTTGGGACAGATGTTTCTCTTTGCATTTTGGCAGCTATGAAGTGAAAAATGTGTTCCACTCTATCTTCCCCTCTATGATGCCCTACTTTACCACAGGCACAAGGACAATAGCTCAGTCCACTCATAGCTAGGAACCTTCAGACTAAGCCATATAATTCCTTTTCCTGAAAAAAATAAGTCCTCTCCTCTGTAAATAATATTCACATTACTATTAATATCTCTCTATATGGTTTGTATAGTCACACAAATAATTTGAGTAGGAATTTATATTTATACAAGTTTTCCTCAACTATTAACCTAAGTTATACTTTATTATTTTATTGTATTTTCAGTATCTTCTTTGATTATACCCAACATTTTAATTATTTATTTGGTTTGAGGAATTGATAGCAATCTCAACAGAGCAAGGACTTTTCTTCTTGAGCTTCAATATAGGCAGTTTCTAACTACTAAGTAAATAATTATATAAATAGACTATCTCAATATAAGATTACTGATGCAAGCAATCAGGAATCATTTCTTACCTTAGTAGTTTTTCATTATTTATAATAGAAAATTCTTTTAGGGTAGGGAGGAACAATCTTTCTATCAGCATTTTATTGCAAGCTATGGTTTCTTGTATATTTTTTCAATATTTAATATTTCAGAGTAACAATATATGAAAGAAAAGTTATTTGCAATAATATCAATGCTATGAAATTTGCCCAAGTAGCAAGGAAAATGCATATGTTTCTAAATCACAAATAGTATCAGTCATGGTGATAGAAATCCTAGAAAATCCACTCTGAGTTGTTCAACTTCTTATCTTTTATTCAACAAACTCCCTTCCTATAGTCTTTTGGCGCAATTAAAGATAAGTTTAAGATTTAACGCAGACTGTTATTGTCTAAGGCAGACATCACTGCATCTTGAAGTGATAAAAAATGCAATCCAAACATTGTTTCACTGAATGGCATCACAGGGAAATTGCTTTAGGGAATTTATAGACTTAAAAATATAAGAATTTTGCTCTAATCTTTGCTATTTTTCCACATCAAAACTTCTTATCTTGGCTTATTTTAAAAGCAATATCCTTAAACTATGTTAAAAAGAAACATAGTAAGGAAAATTTTCAAATGTATACTTGTTAGAAGAGAACTTTCCAAACAAACATTTTCTGATATATGGTTGCCAATAATTCTCAAAATGGTTTCCTCAAGTCCTTGTCAGATTTTAAATGGCATTTTCCTGAATAAGATGAGACACTTTAAAAACAAAGGTATAGTAGCATGTAAAAAGAAATGCAGTTTCTAGATGCTGTTTCATCTGGGAAGAAGAGTAGTCATCTAAAGTTATTTTAAGTGACTGTAATATTTCACTTTTCTGACATTACTTCCCAAACTGTTAAAATGCAAGTTTTCTGTATACTTATTTGACTTTGATTTGATATTGTTTTTCAATGCCTATAATATCTAACAAAATATTATATCTATGTTTTAATATAGTATATATAATTTAGAAACTCTTACATATTGTAATATTTTATTATGCTTTTTGATGTCAGAAGATGAAAGGTACATAGTCTAAATGATCTTGAAATAGCATATATTACGTTCAATAAATAACTCCT
The DNA here is from genome assembly GCA_025134845.1 of Neodon shergylaensis. NCBI lineage: Eukaryota > Metazoa > Chordata > Mammalia > Rodentia > Cricetidae > Neodon > Neodon shergylaensis. The sequence goes on from JABTXL010006712.1 coordinate 29,146,815, forward strand.
AAAAGTCATTGAAATACATAATACTCTTATAAAACAGAGATCTAAGAAACTAAGAAATCAAAGGGGAAAAGTCTACTTATATTCTTGGAGTATTTTGTGATAAGTTGTAAACTAGTGGTTTAAAATATCTTTAGACAAGTCTAAATAGTACAAATATTGGCATATGGATTTAAAAAATAATAGACAGTCTGGGAGGCTTTGCTTCTGTTGCTATGGCAATATATAAACAACTTAAGGCTCCAAATTTTCTTTTGGCTTCAGGTTTCCCATCTTGGTAGCTTGTTCTGGTTTGTTTTTTGGGGGGGATGGTAGTGAAGCAAATATCATAACAGAATGCAGAGCAAAGGTAATATTCACTACATTTTCTCAAAGAAGTAGAAGAAAGAGGGATTTTACATAACAAAGACCTTTTCTGCAACCTTTGAATGTTAATGCATTGGGGACTTTGTCTCCACACATGGGGATTTTTGAGGAGATTAAAGATCTCATCATAACAATCACAAAATGTGTTAAAAAAGAAATAATTTTATAGATTTAGCCTTTTAGGTGCCATTGTTAAATTTATAAGCAAAGCTAACACCTTTGTTATAATTTCATGTGTTTCTGATCTGTTGTTGTTGAACTAAAGTAACTATATTTTAGGAAATATGTTTATAAGTATAGCTATCTAGAAATGTTATTTAATTATTAAGTATTATTAATATTTTAATTATTACTTAATTAGAAAATATATGAATCAAATAAAAATTAAATTAAAAGCATTAGACATACATGCATGTAAAATATCTGAAATTTAATCTTTTGGTTTAGAAAATAAACAATTTCAAGATCATTGATGTAAGTATAAGCAAAAGTTAATTTTAAGTATTAGAAGAAAAGAGTTATGAAATAGTCAGTGAATCTACATATGAGTATGGCCCAGCTAACAGCCGTGTCACTCAAAAATCTGGACAAAAAAAATAAATGCCTACATGGTTTTAAAAAAAGAAAATAGTATTCGCATGAAAAATAATTTTAGACACTTTTAAGAGATTACACATAATAGAAAACACTGTAATCTGACATGAACAATTTTCAACACCTATAAAGATACACACATAACATCTAAAACAAAAATTATGATTTGAGACAAATGTCAAGAGCCAATTAAAAAGGAAGAAAAGTACATGAAGGAATACAAAAGCACTAGTATTTTTGTGTTAGTTCTAGCACACTCATAAAAAGCATAACTTTGAAATTAATGAGATTAGTTATTGATAGAGTATGTCTGTCAGCATGGCTTTAAAATGCAGACAGATTAATTTGTAAATATATGGTTTACTTGGGAATAAGAACAATGCACAAAAGTTTCAGTTTGGGATGCAAACACACACAGAAACAGAGGGAGACAGAGACAGACAGACAGAAAGAGACAGAGAGGCAGAGCAAGATCTGAGTGGATTCTCCTGACCTGCAGTTTGTAGACTATGTGTTCCCTGTATGTTGTTCTGTCTTCTCTCTCCAGTGTAGTCACATACTCTTTTGACAAAAGTAGCTACAATTTGTATTTTTGCCTCTTCTTGTGGAAAACTGGTAGAGAAAAGAAGTGAATTCTAGAAGGTTTTCAGGCAGGATATTTCTCTGTCTTGATTCTGTAAGATGTAATCCTATTACTTCAGGTAACTCCAAAAGCAATCAAATAAGCAAGCACAGAGAAAGTAGAGTCAAACAGTTAAATCAAGCAGAAGCAAAGGAATCTAACTGCATTTCAAATGAAAAATATTTAAAACACTCAAGGAGAAAAGCAAAAGTTATAGATTTTCCTTTAATTTGGGTTCACATAAATGAAGTGAAATGCAATATTCAACCTGATTGTATTTTAAATGTAATTGATGATCAATCACGTTTAAAATTGCTTTAAAATTAGTGTAATGTAATTGTATTGTAATGAGTTTCTAGGAATTAGAATCCCATAGGAACTGCTATGCTAAGAGTAAAAACTATTCTCTCTCAAACCCCCAAGTATCCTGACACCAAGGCAAAAACCCAAAACAAACAGACAAAACAAACAAACAAAAAAAAAAAACAAAAAAAAACCACCTCATAGCCAAATTGATCACAGCCAAATTGATATCTGCATTAGTTCTTGGTGTATATTTAAGATTATGTATAAGTTACCAAGTTGCACCATACTGCAGAGACACTGAAAATTTGTCTTTCCCTAAGTTTACACAACAACTTTCTTTTAACATAGGCAATAGTCTGGGCCCAGAGTCAGATCTATGGGCAGGGCCTTTAATACCATGACGTGACTTTTATTTAACATTTAAAATATCAAAGTAAGAAAGAGAGAAAAATGCCAAAAGCTAATTTCTAATACCTTTCTCCCTTGCAATTTCTTTATTCAAATGATCAGGAAAGAAATAAATTTCTCATAGTCTGTTGCCACTGCGGGTACCATATTATCTTCTTCCTGACAATCAGATAAAAGGGAAAATCTTTGTTTTCCCAGTGAGGACAGAGTCCACTGGAATCACCACTTTCCATAAAAGTTATGGCTCCATTTATTCTTTCAGGAACATGCTTCCTCCATATTCCTTGTTCCTGTTGACTGAGAGCTGGATGTCCATTTACTTATCTTCTGCCTTCAGTTGGATTTTCTGTTAAAAAGAAATTCAGGATCTCTCCTATGAATATATGTATTTGTATTCTCAAAACATTCGTCTAACCTTGGATTCTATAAACCAACTTTCTTCTGTGATGAAAACTGGCTCATCTTATTGGTGTTGAGAATTTATACAAATAATATCTTCTCAGGAATTATCCCACTTAGCAGTCAGTATTATAAGTTGGTATAGGAGGTCCTTCTGTTTGTGTGTTTCTTTCATTGGTTAAATAAAGAGACTGCCTTGGCCTTTTTGATAGGGCAGACTTAGGTAGGCAGAGTAGACAGAACTGGATGCTGGGAAGAAGAGCAGAGTCAGGCAGATGCCATAAAACTCTTGTCTGAGACAGATGCAGGTTAGGATCTTTCCTGGTAAGCCATGATCTTGTGGTGAACACAGATTGGTAGAAATTGGTTAGATCAGCATGTGAGAGTTGGCCAAGAAGAGGCTAGATATAATGGGCCAGGAAGTAATTTAATTAATACAATTTCTGTGTGGTTATCTCAGGGGTTAAGCTAGCCAGGCGGCAGGACACAGCCCCCTCCTCCTACTATAGTAAGTTTTACTGAAGGTAAGAAATATTTAAAATACTTAAGTATTTTTTAAAAAAAATATCCATTAGATTAATGTTATTGATAGAGTATTATTATCATTTGGAATAATAAAAATGCACAAGAGTGGGACATACACACACACACACACACACACACACACACACACACACACACACCAGAGTTTTTTTCCCTCACTCTGTAGAGTAAAAGTAAAAGTATTCTAATTTACTTACAATTTCTCAGTATTTCTGAGCTTTATAAATTATTGCTATGGGCTTCAGATTTTTATTATTCAATAGGAGATCAGTAATTTAATATGTATTTTGTCAATCAAATCATCTTAAAGTTGTGTGGTTTTCAAATTTTCTTGAATGAACTTTTGTTTTTTATTTACTCATTATGTTTCTATATTTAGATCGATTTTTGATAATTCCTGATCATTATAAAAAAAAACTTTAAAAGGAATACTGACTCAAATTGCCTGTTATGTAAGAATTTGTGTTCCCTGCACCTTAAGGATTAAAAACAACTTTCAAATACTAATTCTTAGACTAGAAAATGAGGATTAAAATATAAAAACAAATCCTCATGGAAACATGAATAATCCCTATGTGAGTAACTAGTATGAAAACAAGGCCATATAGAGCCATCAGGGGGTGGGCGATGGCTCAATTGTCAAGAGCTCTCTTAACTGCTCTTGCTGAAGACCAGAATTCAGTTCCTAGTATCTGCATCTAATTGCTTACAACTTCCTGTAACTCCAGCTTCAAGGGGATTTGGTATTCTATCCTTAGAAGACATCAGCACTCACATGTATGGACCCCAACAAAGACACTCATATACACAATTAAAAACAATAAAAATAAATCTTAAAAATTGAAAGATCCACACTATTTGATTTTAAAATGTAATGTAAATATATAGAAATATACAGCATTAAGTGGAGATATCATTCAGCTAAAAAAAAAAGCACCTGTATCAATGCAATAGAATAAAAAACATAGAAATACATATATATTCTTAAGGCCAAATAATTTTTAGCAGAGGAAACAAGATCTTACATCTGGACAAAGACATTCTTTTTGATCAATGTTATGAAATAACTCTATATGCAAAGTGTATCAACTATCTTTCATATACTCAGTGCATATAAAAATGGTTTCAAGGCTAAGTAACAAGGAAGACTCAAGATGAATGGATCTCCCTGGGATGGGGAAAAAGAATATATTTCTCAGGCAGACTGGGAGGAGGTGGGGATAGAAATAGGAAGGATTAAATGATGGGGTAAGAGCTGGGAAGAGAGTACTGGGCAAGACTGCAGAAATTGGATGGCATTTGGGGGCAGCTAGAAACTAAAGGGCAATGGAAACTCCCAGGAAATCACGAGGGTGACACTAGTGAAGATTCCTAGTAATGGGCACTATGGAGCCTGAACTTATGTAGCTAGCCAGTGTCTAACATAATTGTCATCAGAGAAGCTTCTTCCAGCATCTGATGTGAGCAGATTCAGAGACCCACCACAAATAAATAGGCAGATTTGGGGATCCTGCAGAAGATTGTAAAGAAGAAGAGATTTGGAGCCAGAGGGGTCAAGATCCCACAGGAGAACGGCTCACATAATCAACTAACAGGGCCCATAGAGACTGAACCAATAATCAGAGAGCCTGTATGGGTCTGACCTAGGTCCAATGCATAGATGTTATGGTGGTGTGTCTTGGGAGTTCCTGAGGTACTACTAACAGTGAGAGTGGGGAGGGTGTCTTTGATTTCTTTGCCTGCTTTTGAGAGCCTTTTTCTCCTTCTGTGTTGTTTGTCCAGTCTTAACATGAGGGAATGTACCTTATTTTATTATAACTTATTATGGCTTATTTGTTTGATATCTCTGAGAGGCCTGCCCTCTTTGGAAAAGAAAGAAGGAGTGGATCTGGTAGGGAGGGGATATGCTGATGAGAGAGGCTGGAAGGAGAGGAAGGAAGAAAATCTTTGTTCAAGATGTAATATATGAGGGAAAATAAAAGAATACAGAAAGTAATCTCAAATAAAAAGTTTTCAAACTATAAAACTAGTGAAAGAAATCAGAGGAAACACTACAACATTCCAAGTGGTTCACATTAAACATGCACACATATGAACAACAATAAATAGACTCAGTAGGCTGTGTGTTTATATAAGTGAATATATATGTAGCAATATTTATTAAAGAAGAGGTCATGAATCCAAGAGGCAGGGAAATGAGAAAAGTTGGAGGATAAAGAGGGAGAATTGGAAATAATATAAATATAGAGCTCATGTATGGAATTCTCAGAAAAGAAATTAAATTACAAAACAGACAAATGCAATTACTTCAAACATATAGCTTTGACTTAGCAAAGAAGCAACAAGGCAAAAAGACATCACAGAGAGTGAAAAATATTTTCAAACTACTATTTAATAAGATGTTAATGTCTACAATATTTAAGGAATTCAACTCGGTAATAGAGTAATAATTGGATTAAAAAACAATTTCTGAATAGGAACCTCTTAAAAGCACAGTAGTCAATGTGTGCAAGGAAAAATTTTTAAGGTCACTCATTATTGGAGAGCTCTAAATGGGAGCAACAGAGAAAAATCATTGTGCTTCCACTAAAACCACTCTTAGAAGAAAAAAGATAGAAGACACAACAAGGCTATGAAAAACTGGGGCTTTTACACTGCTTGAGGGAATGTAAATTAGTGGAGCTGGTGTAAAAAAAGTACAGATGTTATTGCTTTGTTTGTGTTTGTGTTTTTTAAGAGTACTACAAGATTCAGCAATTTCACTGCAGGAAATAGACCTAAAATATTTGAAATCATGTTGAAAGACATCTGTATTTCCATATTCATTGTAGCACTGGTCTCCTTGGGCAAATACAGAGTCATCCTGGATGTCCATCTGCACATGAATGCTAAAATAGAATACAAATTCACAATGGATTGATATGCGTCAATAATAAAAACATTGAAATTCTGTTGGTCATTGACACATAGAGATCTGGAGAAAATAATGCAAACTGAAACAAACCAGGTCCCAAGATATAGATTATGTGATTTCTCCTACATACTCTAAACAGTCAAGCTCCTAGAAACAGGAAGTAGAAGAATGCTTAACAGTGGCTGGTGAAAGTGAGGGGGATCAAACCAACTGATTAATGGGTACAAACTTACATTTTGATAGGAGAAATAAGCTCTGTGTATATTACACAGACAGTGATTATAATTAACCATGTTATATGTTTCCAAAAGGCTCAACAATCTATCATATCTTCAAAGTTGTTGGACATATCTCTCCATGAAAACAAGGGAAGATTTTTAATTTGCATACTACAAAAACGGTTAATTCATTTTGTAGGAGGTACATGTATGAAGCACAATAGAACAAAGACCCACCCATCTGAACACTTAGAATTCCCATAAAAGCACTAAACTGGAAGACATAATATATATATGCAAAGGACTTGTAGCATAAAGGGAGAGAAAAATGGCATATAAATGAAATAAAAAATAAAACATAAGCTAAATTTAAAAAAAAAAGCCCTTGAATTGATGACACTTGCTTGTAGAAAACTAAACTTTCATTTGCAAGTTGTTATGAATTGAAGACATGTTTTTGGTTAGGGATGGGGACATGTGCCCACTTTTCCTTTCAGCTTTACAGCCCAACTGATGCAGACCTATGCAGACCCTGTGCATGTGGCCTCAGTCTCTATAGTTCATCTGTGCATCTTTCTTGCTGATTTAGAGCAAGAAAGTATTGTTTTGTTTTGTTTTGTTTCTGTTCTCAACACTCTCTAGCCCTTGCAATCTTTTTGCCTTCATTAATGAGGTAAATTACATGAGAAAAATATTTCCAATAAATGGGGAAAAAAGAAAGAGATTTCCTATAATTAAGTGGTGAATAAATATGGAAATCATGCTCAAAAGTTATGATATAAACAGTGTCTTGAGATGCTGTCTCACAGGATGAATCCTCTGCTCAATAATTAACTTCATTTTTCTAGGGACGATGGAATATGGATTTCTGGTGAAAGAATAGCTAACCCAGCAAGAAAACGCACTGAAAAATTACAGCGCATTTTTAGAAGACACAATGATCATAGTGAAGCTAATTCATGAAAAAATAATGAGTGAAATCCTTTGGGAGCTTTTAAGGAAGAAAAGATAATGGTAAGGTTTCGCTTGTCAGAACAGCTCTTGTTTTCTGTTTCAATTACCTTAAAAGAAAAAGAAGTAATTCACTGGCTTTTGTGTTGTGCTGTGTGTGTGTGTCTATATTGTATTTCATGTTTTGTAGTCTATGTTTTCAGTTTAAGAATAAAGCCCCCTTTTGAGAATTTCCAGTCTTGCTTAGGTAAAACTAGGAAAAAATGAACTTACATACACATATCTCATGAAATATAGGCCCCATGAAAGTAATAAACTGTAGTCATTATAGAAAACAATATGTAAATTTCTCAAAAATACAATAGACCAACCATATGTTGTAGCTATACTACTCTTGAGTATATTCCTGAAAGAAATGAAATTTGTATATAGAAAACAGATCTAAATGCTCATGTGGTTCAATTTCTTTTTTATGGCTATGATAAGATGATTCAGCAAATGCAATGAGAAGAAGAAAGGATTCATTTTGGCTTGTAGTCCTAGTTTATTTACAGTCATTCCTGTCAGGGAAGTCACCACAACAGGAAGCTGAGATAGCTGGTTATGTGGCAACTGCAGTTAACAAGTAGAGAAAGTTGAATCCTAATGCTCATATCCGGCTTTCTACTTTCTGCAGTCCAGAATCCTCACTAATGGAGTGTACTTTGTCATCTACCTTTAGGGTGGGTCTTCCCATCCAATCAATCTAATCCAATCAATCTACTCAACAGAATCTGTCACAGGCATGCCTAGAGGCTACATCCTTCCCAAGTGAAGCTGGAGGATTGTCTTGGCAGGGACACTAAGCATTACAACTCCACCTCATGTCAACTTAAGACCCAAATATCTTATTCTTATCATAACCTTTCACCCTTAGTCCTCATAAGCTAATTCATAATGCCAAAATGCACTCAGTCCAATTTTAGAAGTCTTTGTAAGCCGGGCGGTGGTGGCGCACGCCTTTAATCCCAGCACTCGGGAGGCAGAGGCAGGCGGATCTCTGTGAGTTCGAGACCAGCCTGGTCTACAAGAGCTAGTTCCAGGACAGGCTCCAAAACCACAGAGAAACCCTGTCTCGAAAAACCAAAAAAATAAAAAAAATAAAAAAAAAATAAATAAATAGAAGTCTTTGTAGTCTTTAATAATTTCAATGCTATGAAAAAGTACAAATCTCATCTGGAATAAAGAAGAAATCATTCTCATTCCAAATTGGAAATATTGACACATATTCAATAATGATCAAAATTTCAGCATGCAGGATCCCTGGCAACTGCAGTGGCAGAAACGTTTCAGGTCCCGAGTGGTGGCAGCAGGCCATGTGGCAGCAGGCAGCAGGTCCCAAGAGCAGCCAGTCCCAGGTGGGACAGCTCAGTCACCAGATTGATTGCAGCAGGCCACAAGAAGAGGCAGATGGGCATGCCACAAGACCATGCTGCAGGTCTTTGAAGGTGGCTGGTCCCTGGCAAGGAGACATGTGGCTGAGGGTGAGAGACAGAGACATGGATAGGCACACCATGCAGAGTGAGGTTAGAGATTTATTTAGTGGGTTATGGAAGGGAAGGGGGAGAAGAAGAAGAGGAGAAAGAGAGAGAGAGATGAGAGAGAGAGAAAGAGAGAGAGAGAGAGAGAGAGAGAGAGAGAGGCAGAAGCTGCCTCTTCGAGAGGGAGATAGAAAAGGAAGAGATTCAGGCCTCAAGCAGGAAGGAAGATCTGCCTGCCTCAGTGGATGTGGAAGGGAGTGGCATGGTTTGTCTCTTAAAGTGACAGAATAGATCATTACCGTCAGCATGGAAGACACACACACAAGTATCAGTATATGTACCCAGCAGGTTATATTTAGGAATATATATGTATGTACAAACACATATATGCAATAAAAATTGAAGAAAACAGAGGTCGTGAATTTAAAGGAGGGTCAGGAGAGGTATATGAAAGGATTGAAAGGAAGGGGGAAATGTTGATATTAAATTACAGTCTCAAAAAAACAAAACAATGCAAGAGAGAACAAAAGACCCTATAGAAAGCTTTCTTGTAACATGCATAATAGTGGACCAAGAGTTATAAATTTTCAGGATTTGAATATATTTAATGTTTTGGACAAAGATTAATAGAAATTTCCATTTTGATCAATGTTAGCAATTACAAATACCACCAAAGCTAAGCTTTTTTCTTTTTTTTTTGTCACTGAGGCAGCAAATATTGCCTTATGGACAAGTAATGATATAAGCAATGATTAATTATTCTTATAATTCTCACATTTGTATACTTCTCTAGCTAACTAAACTTAACCTTTCTTCTGATTAATACTTTTGATCTTTAAAAATGATAACATACTGTGCAATTAATCCTGTTAGTATGGACATCAATAAATATCTTAAAATTTAATTGTGCATATCCTTTCTATATATGTTAGGATCATATTATATTATTTTGTCTTAAGCTGTACCACGTTGGGCTGCCATAGGTCATAGGAAGCTTTTTGGGGGTCACTACTGCTGCAATCCTAGCCATGGCAGGTTTGTACATTGGGCCTAAGGATTAGAATTGTTAGGAGGAACAGAGATAAGAATCGCAGAAACATAGGATAGTATATGGAGGGCAACTCAGCAAATCCTGCATGCTGAATTCTTACTTCTGAGTTCTGAATTCTGAGTTTACCTGTGTTTAGTTTTTCAGACACTTTTATACCCCAATACAAAAGAGGAAAGAATGCAAATGACTGCATTAATATGACACAAAGGACAACTAGGACAATTACTTGCTTCAATACTTTGAGACATTAAGTCATTAGTTCTTGAGAAAATCATTTTGTTGTTTAGCTATTGAATCCACCCTAGACCAAGTATCCTGAAGGCAGCCACTCCCTAGGTCAAACCTCCTATTTCAAAAGATGGAGCAGAAGTATGCTTGAATTCTCTGACCTTATGTCAGGGTGGAGTGGATCTGCCTCTACTGGCCATCTTAACATCCAAAACACCAAGTAACCACCCCTAGGTCAGGGTGGGTAGCCACAGTTGTTGTTAACTACTTTGAGCAAGCTAAAACTCTCTGACCTTCAGACAAAGTGGACTAGGCTCACCTTCTTAGGCCTCCATATTATTTCTCATTTAAAAAGGAACTCGAGTCATTTATGATACTTCACAGAACTTAATCCATTGACTAGGTCATATGCAAATGTATATATTTAAATTTAATTGTGCATACATTTTCTATATATGTTAGGTTCATATTATATATGTATGTATATATGCATGCATGTGTGTATTCCAGGTCTACCTCTCTGTTGAAAATTGAGTCACCTGTGTTCTACAATGATATCTTAATTAACTCTACCATTAATCTTAATTCCTTTAAAGTCATCCTTTCAAAAACATTTATTGAGATATTTCTAAAACATATACTGACAGCCAAGTATGCACCAAAATTGGTTTATTTATGCAGAAAACTGAGAAAGTATGAGCCTACAAGTTAATACCACATTAAAAATAAGCATGTAGTTATTTGACATGCTAGTTGGTACTGTGCCTTTCAAACAAAAATAGAGGATAAGTAGGATATGCAAAAGCATTATAGAGATGGTATTATTCTATGTAAATGATAAATAAATGCCTTCACTGATAAGACTATATTTGAGAAATCAATATAAAGAAATTAAAATAAGCCATGTTTATATACTTCAATAGGTCCCATAGTTTTCTACTCAGAGAATCAAATGGCCCCTCTGATGAGTGCCTGCCATAATTGCCATTTGGTTAATCAATTGGTGTGCTCTTCCCTACAGAAGACTATTTTCTCCTTAGTTGCCTGTAGTTCTTTGAAGCCTCCTGAGCTTTTCACATTCCATGTTGACAAGTCTGCTAGTGTTGTTCTTGTTCAAGTCATGTTTAGGCAGCAATGCTGATGAGACTTCATGGGTGTAGCTTCTGACATTTCTAGGAGACCACCTCACAGAAAATTCCACAACTCTTATAATGATTTTGACTGCTCTTCTGAAATGATCCTTGAGCCTTGGGAACAGGAAGTTGTGTTGTAGATGTATCGTTTGGAGCTAAAGATTGCATGTCTCTCTGAATCTGGAGCTCAGTTCAGTAATGCTGGCCAGATAACGAACTCCAAGGATCTACCTTCCTCTGCTTTCCATCCACCACTGGAATTACTGCCCGAGTTACTGTACCTTGTCCTTAGGTGTGTGCTTAGAACCCCAAACTCAGGTCTTCAAGAATGAGTGGCAAATGATTTACTGAGTCAGCTATCCACTAGTTCTAAATACCAAAATATTTGAACTTGGGAAAAACATAATTAATTTTGGCTAATGTTTATGTAACAAGCTAAGGTATAATCATAGTATGAATAAAATACCTTTACTGAGATGTGAATGTAGGGTTAGGATGATTAATAAATGTGTTTTGTAAAAAGTAAATTTGATTAGAAGGAAATAAAATATTAGTATAATATATATTAGAAAAAATGAGTGTGTATTCAAATTCTCAATTTAGAAATTAAAGATTGGTAGTTACTACACTCAGGTTACTTAAAGATGTGGAAGCATATGAGTTAATTTGGATGACAATAATAATAATAATCCATGTGTTAGGATTAGGGCATTTTAATTTGAAAAAAGATAAAGAGGCAAAGAAGACTAGGTAGGAAGGGCTAATCAGTAAGTTAATATGAGAACTGTGTGAAAAAGTATCAGAAAGGACGAAGAGAAGTGAACAGCTGTTCAAAGATGTGTTAATAGTCCTTTTGTCAAAATGGACATTGTTCTTCACAGGACAGCTACTACTATTAGGAATGAGAAGTAGATATTTACTTCTCCTTCAGATCAAGTCTGCTTTTCTCTCCAGATGCCTTAGTGTAACTGGACTGCTCTACACTTCCTTGTTCTAATGCAACAGTGCAGCAATGGGATTTTAAAGGCCCAACTGATCACCCCGAAAACCACACTTCTCATTCCGTATACCCAGGACCTTCTTCAGTACATTGTTATCAAAAGTATTCAGAAAAAAATATCTCTAGAGGGAGGCCAACATTCAAAGAAAGGGATTGTGCCTTCTTTCTACTCTAACATAAGCTCTCACAAGCTCCTAATGACAGTTTAAGAGAGAAAAGAGCCTTTGAAATCACATTAAAGTTAAAAAACAAAAGCCCGTGGACTAAGAGTTTTAAGTTTAAACGATAAGCCACAGAATAGAGATGGTTTTACCACACCGATGGAAGTTCTTCTCAGTTAAAACATTTCAATTCAATGAGTTTACTGTATGAAAAGAAAAACTGGCAAGAGTTCTGATGAGATGTTAAATGCTGATTTTCTTGAGGCGTGTCTGTCTGGGAGAACTTTCCTCTCCCCACTGCCTGGAAACCTAGTGAACTCATAGAGAAAGCAATGCATATGATCACAATTGAGGAATTTCAAAACAAATGCTTTTGGGTCAAGTACTGGCTGGTAGGTTATTAATTAGGAAGGACAGGCATCAAATCTGATGAAGCTGACTTAAAGTTTCTTTTCATGTAGTGGGACAGAGAACATTACTATATATTACTTATAACTACCAGACATGCTGAGGGAATCTGCAAGCTGGCAGAGGTCTATGGTCATAAGGACAACATCCTCACTAAAGGTATTTAAATGCCATCTAAAAAGATCTAAGACATGATAACAATGTGATATGCCCAATTTCTTATACTAAGCCTGGAAGTACACAATCCTCTTTCTTCTAAGTTAGATATGGAGAGGTTCTGGGCCACCAATCCTTCCTGTACAGAACAGAGAACACCTTCAGAATATACTATAAACACAGATCTTCTGACTTAAGGACCAACTAATCTAAGCTCTGTTGAGCATTCTTTCTGTCTCTACATCTGGTACTTACAATAGAAAGCTGTAAGAATCTACAGAGGTCCTAGTAGTGATGTGCATGTCTTTAATCCCAGCATTCAGAAAGTAGAAGCCAGTAGTTTTCTGAGTTAGAAGTCATCCTGGTATACAGAGGTGCCAGGCCTCCTTAGCCTTATTCCCCAGGGGAAGGTGAGTGTGCGATCCACCCATTCTGTAGCTCCACATGCAGGACAATCAGACGCAATAGGGAGTCAAGTCAAGGCAGGAACTCAGTTTATTACTGTGAGCATCAGCTTATATGGGTTAAGTGACATCGTGTGATGTGGGGGTACCTCCAGCCAATGAAAGATAGCCAAGCCTTCCCTCTGGTTAGAGGGGTGTCCTCTTGGATTTTGCTATCTCATTCTCCACTCAGTAGCTTAAAGACTATCCTTCAAATTCAAGCCAGGCTTTTCTCTGTCCTACAGGCCTCGGGGTACAGGCCCTGAGATAATTTTGGTTCAACCCAGAGCAACTTCCAGCACATTCAGGGCTACACGAAGAAACTCTGTCTGAGAAAATAAAAAAAAATACTCTGAAGAGGAAGATCCCTTTACTTTTCTCTCATTTTATCAGATGTCAAAGACTGATATTGGTAGGATCAAGTAGAAGGTGTATTTCGCACTAATAGCTGCTTAACTCTGACAACCAATAACAATAACACAGGAACTTAAAAAAGAGACACACCACTACTGATGCCAGATGTAGAAATGAATCACATACAATTTTAGACCACTTTAGAGGGAAAGGTTTACCATATCTAACCAAAGGAGAAACATTATCATTATATACAATAAATACATAAATTGAGTTTGCATTTGAAGAATGTATAGTTGATTTTTGCAATGGAATTTAAGATTATTGTTTGAAATTCTCATGCATGAACATGATGTGTTTGAAACTCCATTCTCTCTAACTCCACCTATTCTCACATAAAGACTTTTTTCCTACCAACTTCACGCATGTTTTTTTAAACCCACTGAGTCCAGACAGTGCTGTTGTTAATATATGAATCAATATTGGGCTACTCACTAGACCATCAGAAAGTCTTCAGGAACCATATATTTAAGAGCATAAACAAACAAACAAACAGCAAAACCCTGACCCTCACCAGGAATCATCCATTTTCAATAGCACCTCAACTAAAGGTTAGTCACTTCTCCATCCATGCTGGAAATTTGGTTTGCTTGGTTTTATGTGGACATTGTGCATGCAGCCAAAGCTACAATTAAGTTCATGGATAAAATGGAAAGTTTAAATTAATGTGATTACAAAGATTCTTTTTTTTTTTTTTTTAATTAATTTTTTATTGAGAAAAAAAAAAAACGTTTCCCCCGCCTCCCCGCCTCCCATTTCCCTCCCCTTCCTCCCACCCTTCTCCCCCTCCCCCCACTCCTCTCCCCCTCCCTCTCCAGTCCAAGGAGCAGTCAGGGTTCCCTGCCCTGTGGAAAGTCCAAGGTGCTCCCCCCTTCGTCCATGTCTAGGAAGGTGAACATCCAAACTGGCTAGGCTCCCACAAAGCCAGAACTTGAAGTAGGATCAAAACCCAGGGCCATTGTCCTTGGCTTCTCATCAGCCCCCATTGTTCGCCATGATCAGAGAGTCCGGTTTTATCCCATGCTTCTTCCGTCTCATTCCATCTGGCCTTGGTGAGCTCCCAATAGATCAGCCACACTGTCTCAGTGGTTGGGTGCACCCCTCGTGGTCCTGACTTCCTCGCTCATGCTCTCCCTCCTTCCACTCCTCGATGGGAACTTGGGAGCTCAGTCCGGTGCTCCAGTGTGGGTCTCTGTGACTATCTCCATCCATCCCCAGATGTAGGTTCTATGGTGATATGCAAGATATTCGTCAGCATTGCTATAGGATAGGGTCATTTCGGGTTCCCTATCCTCAGCTGCCCAAAGAACTAACTGGGGACCTCGCCTTGGGTTCCTGGGACCCACTCTAGGTTCAAGACTCTTGCCAACCCTAAGGTGGCTCCCTTAACTAAGAATTGTGCTTCCGTACTCCCCTATCCAACCTTCCTTTATCCCAATCAACCTGTTTCCCCTAGTTTCCCTCATCCTCCCCTTCTCCCTTTTCTCTCCCCATCCCCCGATACTCCCATCCCACCCCACCCCCAAGATCCCAAATCTTCTACCCGGCAATTTTGTCTACTTCCCATAGCCAAGAGGATAATTATATGTTTTTCCTTGAGTTCGCCTTCTTATTTAGTTTCTTTAGGTTCACCAAATATATACTCCGTGACCATTATTTATGGCTAGAAACCAATTATGAGTGAGTACATCCCATGTTCATCTTTTTGGGCCTGGGTTACCTCACTCAGGATAGTGTTTTCTATTTCCATCCATTTGCATGCAAAATTCGAGAAGTCATTGTTTTTTACCGCAGCGTAGTACTCTAATGTGTATATATTCCACACTTTCTTCATCCATTCTTCCATTGAAGGGCATCTAGGTTGTTTCCAGGTTCTGGCTATTACAAATAATACTGCTATGAACATAGTTGAACAAATGCTTTTGTCATGTGATAGGGCATCTCTTGGGTATATTCCCAAGAGAGGTATTGCTGGGTCCAGGGGTAGGTCGATCCCGAATTTCCTGAGAAACCGAAACACTGATTTCCAAAGTGGTTGCACAAGATTACATTCCCACCAGCAATGGATGAGGGTACCCCTTCCTCCACAGCCTCTCCAGCAAAGGCTATCATTGGTGTTTTTGATTTTAGCCATTCTGACAGGTGTAAGATGATATCTCAAAGTTGTTTTGATTTGCATCTCCCTAATCGCTAAGGAGGTTGAGCATGACCTTAAGTGTCTTTTGGCCATTTGAACTTCTTCTGTTGAGAATTCTCTGTTCAGTTCAGTGCCCCATTTTTTAATTGGGTTAATTAGCATTTTGAAGTCTAGTTTCTTGAGTTCTCTATAAATTTTGGAGATCAGACCTTTGTCTGTTGCAGTGTTGGTGAAGATCTTCTCCCAGTCAGTAGGTTGCCTTTTTGTCTTAGTGACAGTGTCCTTTGCTTTACAGAAGCTTCTCAGTTTTAGTAGGTCCCATTTATTCAATGCTGCCCTTAATGTCTGTGCTGCTGGGGTTATACATAGAAAGCGATCTCCTGTGCCCATTTGTGGTAGGGTGCTTCCCACTTTCTCTTCTATCAGGTTCAGTGTGTTCTGACTAATATTGAGGTCTTTGATCCATTTGGACTTGAGTTTTGTGCAAGGTGATAGATATGGGTCTATTTTCATTCTTCTACAGGTTGATATCCAGTTGTGCCAGCACCATTTGTTGAAGATGCTTTCTTTCCTCCATTGTATACTTTTAGCTCCTTTATCGAAAATGAGGTGATCATAGGTTTGTGGGTTAAAATTTGGGTCTTCTATGCGATTCCATTGATCAACTTCTCTGTTTTTATGCCAGTACCACACTGTTTTCATTACTGTAGCTCTGTAATAGAGTTTGAAGTCAGGGATGGTAATGCCTCCAGAAGATCCTTTATTGTATAGGATTGTTTTGGCTATCCTGGGTTTTTTGTTTGATCAAGTAGGCTTTATCCCAGAGATGCAGGGCTGGTTCAACATACGAAAATCTATCAATGCAATTCATCATATAAATAAACTGAAAGAAAAAAACCATATGATCATTTCATTAGATGCTGAAAAAGCATTTGACAAAATTCAACATCCCTTTATGATAAAAGTCTTGGAGAGATTAGGGATACAAGGGTCATACCTAAATATAATAAAAGCTATATACAGCAAGCCGACAGCTAACATCAAATTAAACGGAGAGAAACTCAAAGCCATCCCACTTAACTCAGGAACACGACAAGGCTGTCCACTCTCGCCATATCTCTTCAATATAGTGCTTGAAGTTCTAGCAATAGCAATAAGACAACATCAGGGGATCAAGGGGATTCGAATTGGAAAAGAAGAAGTTAAACTTTCGTTATTTGCAGATGATATGATAGTGTACATAAGCGACCCCCAAAACTCCACCAAAGAACTCCTACAACTGATAAACACCTTTAGTAATGTGGCAGGATACAAGATCAACTCCAAAAAATCAGTCGCCCTCTTATACACAAAGGATATGGAAGCAGAGAGGGAAATCAGAGAAGCTTCACCTTTCACAATAGCCACAAACAGCATAAAATATCTTGGGGTAACTCTAACCAAGGAAGTGAAAGATCTATATGACAAGAACTTTAAGGCATTGAAGAAAGAAATTGAAGAGGATACTAGAAAATGGAAGGACGTCCCTTGCTCTTGGATTGGGAGGATCAACATAGTAAAAATGGCAATTCTACCAAAGGCAATTTATAGATTCAATGCAATCCCCATCAAGATCCCAGCAAAATTCTTCACAGATCTTGAAAGGACAATAAAGATTCTTTTTTTTATTGAAAAAAAAAATCCCTGCTTCCTCCCAGCCTCCCATTTCCCTCCCCCTCCTCCCGCCCCTCTCCCCCTTCCCCCCACTCCTCTCCCCCTCCCTCTCCAGTCCGAAGAGCAGTCAGGGTTCCCTGCCCCGTGGAAAGTCCAGGGTCTTCTCCCCTCCATCCATGTCTAGGAAGGTGAACATCCAAACTGGCTAGGCTCCCACAAAGCCAGAACATGAAGCAGGAACAAAACCCCATGCCATTGTCCTTGGCTTCTCATCAGCCCTTATTGTCCGCCATGTTCGGAGAGTCAGGTTTTATCCCATGCTTTTTCAGTCACAGTCTTTTCCCTAAGGAGAGCCTGGTCTCTTCACATTATGGGATGAGATAATATTTTTTAATAATTAAAACGTTTTCATTTATTTTATATCCTGACAACAGTTTTCCCTCCTTCCTCTCCCATTTCCTCCTCCTCTTTGCCCTTCCATCCACTCCTCCTTTGTTTCTGTTCTGGAAGGGGCAGGACTCCCATGGGTGTTAACGAAACATGAAACATGGAATATCAAATTGAGGTAGGAACTAACTAAGTTCTCCCTTTGTATTAAGGCTGGGTGAGGCAACCCAGTATGAGGAATGTGTTCCCTAAAGCCAGTTCAAGTGTTAGGGACAGGCCCTGATACCACTGTTGGGAGTCCCACAAGTAGACCAAGCTACATAGCTGTCACATGTATGTAGAGGGCCTATATTGGCCCCACATAGGCTCTCTAGCTGTTGATCCAGTCTGTTAGCTCCTATGAGCCCAGGTTATTTGTTTCAGTGAGTTCTCTTGTGATGACCTTGTCTCCCCCTGGCTCCTAGAACCCTTCCTCCCTCTATTCAGTGGGATTCCTAGAGCTCAGCCCATGCTTGTCTTTGGATTTCTGCACTTGTTTCCATCAGTTACAAGATGAAGGTTCTCTGATGACAACTAGAGTAGTCACCAATCTGATTACAGGAGATGGCCAATTCAGGTACTCTTTCAACCATTTCTAGAAGTCTTAGCTGCGGTCATCCTTGTGTGTTCTTGAAGGTTCCATGGCACCAGGTTTCTTTCTGACACCGAAAAGCACCCTCAATCATGATATGTCTTTCATTGCTCTCCCCGTCTGTCCCATACCCACCCAACACATTCCCTCATGTTTCAACATCCTCTCCCAGTTAACCTTGGAGAGCTCTTCTACTTCCCCTTTGCAGGGAAATCAATGTGTCCCTCTTTGGACCCTCCTTGTTATCTAGCCTCTCAGGATCTGTAGATTGGTTATCATATACTTTATAGGTAATATTAACTTATGAGTGAGTACATACCATGTTTGTTTTTCTGGGTCTGGGTTATCTCACTCAGGATAATTTTTTTCTAGTTCTACCCATTTGCCATTTTTCTGATATCATTGCTTAATATTCCATTGTGTAAGTGTGCCACATTTTCTTTAGATAATATTCTTAATGATTGCTTATATTCTTTGAGTTTCATACATGCATACAATGACAAATGATTATATTTACTCTATTTCTCCCTACAATTTTTTTATATTCCCTCAAATTCACTCTCAATTTCTTCTATCATTTCCTTCTTTCATCCCTTCTTTCCTCTCACTATCCCTCCCTCCCTTCTTTCCTTCCTTCCTTCCTTCCTTCCTTCCTTCCTTCCTTCCTTCCTTC
>JABTXL010006712.1:29166137-29185855 GCA_025134845.1 Neodon shergylaensis
TTCCTTCCTTCCTTCCTTCCTTCCTTCCTTCCTTCCTTCCTTCCTTCCTTCTTTCCTTCCTCTTTTCCTTACTACCTTTCAATAACACACTATGTTTGCCTAGCAATGCCCATATGGTCATTGGTGTGGGGCCATCCACTAGAGTATGAGAAACTTAAGAATGACTGCTCCTCCCCAAGCATCTATTTACTACTAATAGTCTGTCAGTAAGGAGAAAGGCCTAGACAACACTCCATCCAGCAATGTTGAAATCCTGCCTGGTTTGCTTTTGCGTTGGAAAAGTTTGTCAAAGCATGTCTGCAACTTCAGCTCTTACTTGAGTCATGGATAGAAAAATGTAGTTTTTCCACAGAATCCCTAAGATGAACATATCAAGCAGAATTTGGGTATATATGTTCCTATTCCTTGCAGCACAGAATGAAATAAACATCCCCTCCTTTCCTCTTCTATATAATATACATTGGAAAGACTAATAAAAACACAGTGAATAAAAAATATTTGTTTGTTGTAGGATTCCCCTCTATGAATACCATTGGTTAATGAAGAAACTGTCTTGGGCCTATGAAGGGAATAGAGGTAGGCGAGGGAAACTAAAATGAATGCTGGGAGAAAGAAGGAGGAGTTAGTGAGAAGCTATGTAGCCCCACTGGAAACAGATGCTGAAACTTTACCCAGTAAGCCACAGCCATGTGGTGATACACAGATTAACAGAAATGTGTTAAATTAATATGTAAGTGTTAGCCAGTAAGAAGCTAGAGCTAATGGGCCAAGCAGTGATTTGATTAATACAGTTTCTGTGTGATTATTTTGGGGCTAAGCAGTTGGGAACAAAACAAATGGCTTCCTCCAGCATTTGCTTGTTAGTTTTATGTCAGACTGGAACAAATTAAAGTCATTTGAGAGGAAGAACCTCGCTTAAGAAATGCCTCCATATGATCAGGCTGAATACAAGCCTGTAGGGTATTTTCTTTATTAATGATTGCTGGAGGAGGACCTAGCCCATTGTAGGTATTGCCGTGCCTAGGCAGGTGGTTCTGGGTCTATAAGAAAGGAGGATAATTAACTCATGTGGAGAAATGCAGCACTCTTCTGTGATTTCTGCATCAACTCCTGCCTCCAAGTTCCTTCCCTGTTTGTGTTCCTGTCCTGACTTCCTTCCTGCAAAGAAGAACAGTAATATGGAAATGTAAGGCAAATAAACCCTTTCCTTTCCAAGTTGCTTTGGTCATGGTGTATTACCATAACAATAGTAACTCCAAGACAATATATAAAACAATTATAAAAGATGATTGACACTGTCAAATCTACAACATAATTTTAAAATTCTGTCTACCTGCTTCTCCCACCCAATAATATCTTAGTACTTGTTGATTTGAATATCAATCTTAATCCTCCAGAACTTAACTTTATCATTCTATAAATACACATTGACAGGTCAGAGAGCTGCCACAGTATGCAGAAATACTAGCCATGCAAGGGTGATGACCTGAATTTGATCTCCAGGTCCCATGGTAGAGAGAAAGAAGCAACTCACCTACAAACATGCATCATGATTTATGTGAGCCTACACTCATACACACATACCATACATATGCACACAAGAGTTATAAATTTAATTTTTTAATATGTATAGAGTTAAATATTTTTAATGCAAGAATCATTTTTATTAGGAAAAAATGACGGGTTGGTTCACAAAATCAAACCAAATGCTATTTCCAACACAAACAGACTTGAGTTAAGCTAAATCATCTTGACATTCATAAAACTGATAAGCAGTGACATCAGTTAGACACGCATGCTGAGTTGGAGATCCCTGGTAGTTGCTCTATATCATCAAAATTTACTTTTTCCATCTATAAAAAAAGAATCATGTAAATTAGCACATTATGTAGAAGATCATATCAGATTACCTTCACAAGTACTCAATTGCATGAGTTAATGCTGTCAAGTAATTGCAGTGTCCACTGCCAAGCAGAAAAAGAAACCTAGTTATGTGTGCAATTATATGTTTGCATTTCCAATTTGCTGTCAAACACAAGTAGATGCAAAAAGAAAGGCAAAGATGAGGAATCTTAGCTGATTTTTTTGTCTAGTTTTTTTATGTTTCAACATCAAATAATAATTTTTAACTATGTGAAATCTTTAAAATGATTTTTCATATATAAATCTACAAAATAAAAGTTGCCATTAGGCAATGGATATTGTAAAATACAGTGGGGAAGGTTCATAAAAAGTTATTAAGAATTTTTAAAATATGAAATGTGCCCTTCAATAATTCTTTTGTGTATAGTATAAGTATTAAGATTAATTATACCTTTTTTGCGCAGTTTTATAAAAACTTTATCACCTAAAATAAAAGTCCCTGTCCCAGATAACTGTTTCAATATCCAGTTTGCATGATTTTGGCATGCATACATATTTCATATATGTGATAACATATATTATTTCTTTTTTATTATTGACATATTTCAGTCAGAATATTAGCATAAAATAATTGTTATAATTGCAACATAAAACTATTGAGGCTTGTTTTTATATGGTACAAGTTAACTGATAATAAAATCTTCAAAATCTGGTGTATATTTTACATTGAGAGCACATCTCAATTTAGGACAGTCAACAACTATTCAGCTCTCAGTAGTGATCTGTGACAAGTAGTTACCATGTCTGATGTCAGATCCACTGAGAGAGAAGTATTTTACAAATTTCCAAAGTTAAATTCTGATTTGAAGTTCCCCAGAGGTTTTATTAGTCTAAGCATTTTGAACTTAATCCCTTCTGTTTTTCTAAGGGTTAGTTATCTGTGTGTGTGTGTTTCTCACTTTTGCATGCATGCCATGATACATGTGTGATAGAGGTCAGAGGACAAGTTGAGATAGCTGATTATAGTCCTATTCTATATGAGTCTCAGGGATTGAACATAGAGTATGCAGTAATGAATCTTTTTACCCATTGAATCATTTCATCAGGCCCAACATACAACTTTTAAAAAGAAAGCATTCTTTTAATTCTTTTGTTTTCCAATTGACTTCAGTGACATTCTTATAATTCCAGTCAACTTTACGTTGGTAGATATCCATAATTTCAAATGTAACACAATCATGCGTCACATAAGATGAGATGCTTTCTGAGAAACATGCCATTTGTGATTTGTTACTGTGTGAACAGCAATTTCCATTATCCTAAATCAACCAATTTTTATCAATGTTTTAGTACAAAGAAAAATATGGAGAAAACTGAAGATGTATAAAACTTCTCTGAGCATAAAATAAGTGCTGTATTATATTAAATAATTTTAAATAAAACATTTAAATATAATGACATAATGTGCCATAGTAAATATTAATAAAATAAAATGGCACTATCAATTTTACCAAATATTTCCTTTCTACCCCATTTCTGAAAAATGCTCTGTGAATTATTTTTAAGTTATTCAACCACTTTCTTACAAAACAACCAGCTATACTACTTGAGTCAACCTAAAATTTCTTTTATAAAGAGTGGTTTTAATTCCTTTTCCTAGCATTGTTTCTTTTATTTGTTTGGAATATATAAGCACCTTAAAATACATCATTAGTCTCCCTAAAATTTGTGTATCCCGAATTGTAACTCTGATGAGCCCAAACAAACTCCCTTTGTTTCCTAATAAATGTGCTTCTCTTAAGAGCTGAGAGTTTCCTGCGCTGGAGGCCTACTCAATGTGTTACAAAGATGAAGCTGAACGAGAGATGAAGTGCCAGGCCTCTTTAGCCTCATTCCCCAGGGAAAGGTGAGTGTACCATCCACCTGTTCAGCAGCCACACAGTGTAGGACAATCAGATGCAACAGGGAGTCAAGTCAAAGTAGGAACTCAGTTTATTACTGTGAGAATCAGTTTATATAGGTTAAGTGACATCATGTGATATGGGGGTACATCCAGCCAATGAGAGGCAGCCAAGCTCTCCCTCTGGCCGAATCTACCTAGATTTTGCTATCTCATCTCTCCTCGGTAGCTTTAAGACTATTCTTCAAATTTGTGCCAGGCTTTTTTCTCTTACAGGCTTCGAAGTACAGGCCCTGAAATAATTTTGGTCCAACATCTCACCCATTTTTGTTTGATACCCCACCCCCTATCCCAGTCACCAAGACAGAATAACCCACTAGGGAGAGAGTATGGGTCAGGGCCACCCCTTTCCAGAGTTTTGGCATGGATACCCTCAAATTGAGAGTTCACCCATGAGGTGAGATGTATCGAGCCACCAGACTGAGCTCCCAAGGTCCCAAGGAGGAGCAGAAGGAGGGAGAACATGAGCAAGGAAGTCAGGACCATGAGGGGTGCACCCACCCACTGAAACAGTGGGGCTGATCTATTGGGAGCTCACCAAGGCCAGCTAGTCTGTGACTGAAAAAGCAAGGGATAAAACCGGACTCTCTGAACATGGCGGACAATGAGGGCTGATGAGAAGCCAAGGACAATGGCATGGGGTTTTGTTCCTACTTCATGTTCTGGCTTTGTGGGAGCCTAGCCAGTTTGGATGTTCACCTTCCTAGACCTGGATGGAGGGGGGAGGACCTTGGACTTTCCACAGGGCAGGGAACCCTGACTGCTCTTAGGACTGGAGAGGGAGGAGGAGAAAAGTGGGGGGAGGGGGAAAGGAGCGGGAGGAGGGGAAGGGAAATGGGAGGCTGGGAGGAGGCGAAAATGTTTTTTAATTTTTTTTTCTTTTCAATATAAAAAAAGAAAAAAGTATAATCAAAAGGTCATGAGTTGTACCTGTTGTATCTGTTTTTGGAATGCTTGTTTCAGCATTCTCACTCATGGGCCAAAAAGACAGATCAATAAACAAATGGCCAATAGAACAATTAGGGAAGAAATGAGTGTGGTAAGCCATGGGACCAATTAAACCAGGTCTCATAGGGGGGTCATTGACTTAAATAAATCAATATATTTTCTTAACTCATCTAGGGTTCTTGTAATTATCCCGGAATGGTCCACATAGAAACAACATTCTTCCCCAAGAGCCCTGCAAATTCCTCCCTGTACCATAAACAGCAAGCCCAGGTCTCTCCTATTTTGTAAGGCTACCCTTGCTGAGGAATCCAAAGACTTTTGTAAATAATGTAATGCAGTCTCTGTGTTTTCTAAGGTTGCTGTCAGTTGTGAGTGAATTATTCCTATTTCTTATCATAAAATCACCAGGGACGAGATGTCCAGGGCAGTCCCGGCCACTCCTAGCCCCATCAATGTGGTGACAGCCCGGGCCATTATGGACTCTCTCTTATGCCTTCGGGCTAAAAATTCTTGTGTGTGGTAAAGCACATCAGGGAAAATTAATGCAAACAGGCAAGTATCATTATGCTGAATGATCAGTGTGTCAGGCAGGCAAGAAGTAACCCCTGTCTCTTGGCAGATCCCAAAATACCCATGATCTTTGGGCACCCTCCATGAAGCTATAGACCCATTAGCCACATCACAAGTTAAGAAGAGGGTGTCTGGAAGGTAGTGGACCCTCATCTTCCCTTTGAAACTTCCAAGCCTCCTCCCAACAAGCGATACAACAGAAACTCAATCAAATGTGTTAGCTTGCTCAGAGAACAAAGGCTTACATCCAATGAAAATAAGGATGAGATGGTGATATTCTAGGTCACATCAACTGATACCTTGATGCTAGCATGACACGTTTTGTGAACTCCTGTCTGTGTCACTTGGTAGATCTTTGTTATTATATCTAACTGCATAATGGATTTCCCACCATCAAAAATTATCCCCTAAAAAGTTTAGAAGGACTGCTGTTCTTTAGCTTTCTTCTAAATCGTGACAAATACAATGAGAAATAGTTTGGTTTTTAATTTGATCCACTTAGCACTGGATCT
This sequence comes from Neodon shergylaensis, assembly GCA_025134845.1. Taxonomy (NCBI): domain Eukaryota; kingdom Metazoa; phylum Chordata; class Mammalia; order Rodentia; family Cricetidae; genus Neodon; species Neodon shergylaensis. Next base: position 29,171,991 of record JABTXL010006712.1, read on the forward strand.
CTGCAAATGTCATTGGGATTTCTGAACAACTTACCTTACATCTTGTGAAATCTGTTATATCAAGGCTCTAGTGTATGTGCTATTCAGATCGTACAGTTTTGTACAATTAATAGAACACTGTGATTCTCTTTTACACATTGTGATTCTCTGTAGAATAGGCCAGAAACACAGGACCCTTTGGCCTTTACCACAGTGATGGTGGAGAATTTACACAGATCTGGTCTCATAATGAATTAGAACTGCATTTTGGTGTTCATTCTGAAAAGGACAAGCAAGATTATACTTTTCAGATCTTGGTGACATTAAGATCATGCTATTTAGCTCTAATGGAGATGCAACATACAACAATGAAACTAAAATTACAATTACCACATTGTTTAGACACTCCATTATTTTTACAGGTTCTTTATTCTTATTTTCACTGGATATATAAGCCTCCATTCTCTGAGCAGGATAACATATTTTATTTAATTTGCTTAGTTCCTGTAGTGTTTTAGAATTTGTTAGCTTGTTGGGATGCTTGGGGAGGTAGACTAAGAAATAAGAGAGATGGTACCTACTGTTCAAGCCAGAGGACTATCATCTTCAATAAAAAAAACTAAAGTAAAGCTTCATCTACATGTAAATATTAAGTATGCTGGCCTAGGTGTCTCACGGTCATCAATCATCATGTTTCCATCTTAGACCTCAGCGTCCTAGCCCAAGGAAGCATGCTGATGAAACAGTAGACTACATATGTGTGAGTAAGTGTGTGTATACACATATATAATCCAACATTATATGACGTGATCCATGTAGTAAACCATTAGTAACCAACTTCCTGCTACTTAGGTGAACAACTGCTCCAGTACTGAAAAACTGTATTACAACTCATAATAGCCTATGAGATGAGATAATTTCCTATGCTTTACACATAAGGACTGTAAAAATATCTTAGGTACTTTGTCCAAACGAACAATTGAGAACATAGAACTGATACTTTTAAAGGAGTAGCCACCCATTCAGAACACGAGAAAGTGAAAGGATCTTTTATGTATTGTTCAAGTAGGATGAAAATTTTCCCTATAGTTTCAACATTTTTTTTATCATACATAAACAAGAGAATCTCCTGGGTCCCAAGCGGAAACAAAGATGTCAGAAGTTGTGTATAGCCAATTATACAAATCAGGTAATGACAACTAAGTGACCTTACAGAGCTAACAAAGTGATAAGATTGGCAGTATTGAGGGCCTAGATGAAGGTGATTCCTATGAAGTTCCATTTCCAAAGCTGTCAATAGTGTTATGAGTTACCTTCAGATGTGAGCAGCCCCAGGTAGGCTTAAGCAATGCAAACAACTTGGTTGTTACAGTGTAAGTATTTTGGAAGTTTTCTCCCATTTCACAGTGCTTCATTGTAATGTTAAAACACATTTGAGAAAACAGAACCTTTGTGAACACAGAACTTGGTGAGCTAAAAATCCAAGTGATAAAGCGGTGCTCCTTTAAAATAAGCAAATAGATAGATAGATAGATAGATAGATAGATAGATAGATAGATAGATAGATAATAAAAAACCCATATAAGCAGATGACAAAATGGCCACCCAAACTTTGAGAGAAACTCTCAACTGTACTTCTCAGACTATTATGTTTTCTCTCTGATTGAAGGTGAGAGGCATGATCACAGTGTATGCCACCCACCCCACTAAGAGAAGCCTAGAAAAAGCCTTCAAAAGAATTTTAGGAAAAGAAGTAGATGGAGGGAAACAAGGAAGGATTTATAGGGGGAAACCACTGACTCTGAAACAGGTAGGTTTCTCCTACCTTTTCCTGTAAGAAAATCTTCTTTTGGAATAATTTATTTTTTAAAGCTTTATGTTATGTGTATATCTATGCATATGTGTGTGGGGTTTTACACATGAGTACAAATGATTGTAGGGACCACAAGAGGGAATTGGATCCTCTGATGCTAGACTTACGAGTGATTGTGAGTGTCTGAATGTGGTTGCTGGAAACTGAACTTTGGATAAATGGTAAAGTCTATCACAGAATAAATTTTATTCTCTCATCTCCTTACACCACTGTTTCTTTCTATCACTTTTCATTTATCCCAGGACCTCATATATGAAAAGCACTAAAGTGTTACTGAGTGCCACCCCGGCCCTCAGTAAAACTTGAAAGGATTTGTTAGACTAGGGTTTGAAAAAACACATTTAAGTTGACCTCTTTAAAGCATTTTATAACTTTAGTACTTGATTTGAAAAACGTTACATTTTTTAAAAAAAAGTCTGAGCATTTTTAAATTTCATAAGGAATTTATCACTTTCTCCATGATCAGTGAGTGCTTTCATTATATAGATTTATAAAGGCTTTAAGAAAGAAGGCTAGAACATTATTTCAGACTGATGGTCAACTAACAACCTGTAAACAGTAGTTTGTTCCTCCTATTTGTTTTCAATATATTTCTATTACACTGCAAGCCAAGAGAAAGAAAATGAATTAGCTGAAGGCCCAGGAAATGTGCTGGAATAAATCTTTATTCCAGTCTTTTTTTTTAACCTACATGTTCCTGAAGTAGATCCATAGCCAGCAAATTGAATTTCAGATTGCTTTAACTTCAGCAAGCACATTCAATTCTCTGCCTCAATAGAGAGGAAATGTTTTCAAAATATTGTTTATTTATAATCCTTCTCAAAGAAAAGTGGTAATATTGGTCCACTCCAATTAATTATATTTGCTTTTAGTTATTCTTTGAAATCTGAGAAGAATTTGTAGCAGTTCAGAAAATATCTCTTATTAGATACCCATTGATCAATGAAAAATAATAATTGTGATGATCAAGATGTTTGGAATGAAACCAAATAAAATTCAATTGATTTTTAGAAGTAATCACTGGCTTTATTCAGCAAGTATATCAGTTCAGGAAGCAATTCATGATGTACTTTTTTTCTAAAATATATCCTGGATGTATTTTAAGATAACCTAAAGTTACTAACTTTCTGAATTTAAATTTCATTTCATGGAATTGCCTAATAGTATTTGAAGTTGAGAATACTGTTTAAGATTTTTTAGAATTATCTGTCAGAAATTCAGTAAAACATATGGAAAGTAAAGCAATGATTGTTCATAATAACAAATAGGAGAAAGATTCTTTCAAGTGGGATTCAGATATTGTTAATTTAGAAAAATATATTTAGGCTTATTATTTCAATCATTTAGTTTGTCTATCGTTTTATTACCATCTTCTATATCATTGCATGAATAAAGGATGATAAGATAAAATGCACTCAAATGGGAAGCTTAAAAGGACTAGCTCGATTTCAAACAAGTTAAACTTTTCATTTCCATTATGCCTGTAGCCAAATGTAGAAATAAACAGACAAGCAAAATGCATTCTCAATAGTACAAGGCTGACTATTCAGCTTAAGTGATAGCCATGTTGTATCCACAAGGCAAACAACCAGATTAATGACTGCACCCCTACATATGTTCTTCACTCCACGTGCCATTTGGAAAAAGCATATAGCGAGTACACTGGAAATCATACTATTTTCCATCTTTCTGTTCTGGAACATTTGACCATAAATTCCTAATTTCAAAAGAAAGCATAGTTCAGAATGGCCTTTGATGTATGTACAAAATGTTGATTGCTTGATATTTAATACCTAAGAAATTCAAAGGAACTTACTTTCTATGTAGTCCTGTGTAGTCAGATGCTGCGTGTTCATTTCCTGGCCGCCCAGACCTGAAATAATCACACAAACTGTATTAATTATAATACTGTTTGGCCAATAGCTTAAGCATATTTCTAGCTAGCTCATTAATTTGTGCTTTTTTTCTCCCTGTTCCAGAATACACAGAAGAAAAGTGATTTACCAGAAAGAGTCTTATGCTCTGGCTTCTTCATGCAGTGTTAGATGTAATTGAAAAACAAGCCTAAATAACACTCATCAGGACTCAAATATGACCTGTATATGAACCACTTACATATGTGTACATGTCTTTAAGGTAAATTTTGTAAAATTAAATTTCATTACATCTTTCATTCCTATAAATGCTGCCATACTTCTCTCTATAGGTTTTATAACAGGCTTTATGTTGTCTAGTTGCATTTGAGCATATTTTTCAAACTGAAATGTTGCAATCAAATGTGCAATCTTTCTAAATGTACTAAGTGAAAACAGGTGCATAAGTGTATTACTTTATCTTATTGTGAAAGTATATATGAGATTATTTTAGCAAATAAAGTGCTTTAATATGGAAAAAATTTTGCTTCTATTTAAATCTTTTCTATTATGACCTCCAAGCTTCTAAGTTGCTTTTAGAAGAATAGTCTATAATTTCAAGTTAAAAAGTAATTGTCTCATGATTGCTCTTAGTGCTTCTATCACTAAATATTGCTTTTAATCTTAAAACAAATAATGACTTATGTAAATTATGAGATATAAATATGTTTTCCAAGACTTAACTCAGTTTTTGCAGTACTGTTTAATACAAAAGCTTTTTGGGAAAAATATTTAATTAAAATGGTAACTTACTATAGGCCAGATTCTTACTGGTCTACTCGTCTACAAAGTGGCACTGGTAGGTTCTTCCTTAAGATCCCTTACTTCACTAGCCCAAGGTAGCAGCTAAGGTTTATAATCCCATGTATGATTTCACTCCTGTAGAGTGAGCCTCAAATGCAATATGCTGCTGGTTACCAACCTTTTGAGAAGTTCCATTACCTACTAACCAATTTCTTTACTAATGTGGCTCATATTATGCCACCTCAGTTATTAAAACTTAGTAACTTAACTTTGTAATTTAATAGGGCTAGATGCCTATGATTTTGCATGTTTAAAAATTAAATTGCAGGTAATTGCTGTCTTTTTGGTTTGATTTTTCTTTAAAGCAGACGTTGTATGTGTATCCATCTGGCACTTCATTTATTTATTCGGGGTTTTACTTCTTTCTAAAATATGTGTGTCTTTCTAGAAAACTGAGGGTTCTTTTAGATATTTTGGCTGCATAAATATGAACTTTATTATTTAGTGTCTAACTAATGTATTCATCTATATAGCTACCATCTAACTGAATAAATGCTTACAACATCCTAGGACGTTACCTCTGTTAACTTCTAGTCAATGCCTCTACTCCAGCTCTAACCACTCTTTGCTTTCAGTTATTAACAAAAAAGAATAGTATTGCCTTTTATTAATTAATTAATTTATTCATTCACTTAGTGCGCATGGGTGTTGGTTGAGATAGAACCATCTCAATATTTTACTACTAAAAAATCCATTTTGAATGCGAGTATTTATAATTTATTTTTATGTTAATTATAAATGATTTAAAATTTAATTGAAATATAATTTATAATTTTCTTTCTCTTCCAGCCTTTTCCACATTGTCTCTTTCCAGTTCCTCCTATGATCTCCCTTATTCTCTCTCGCAAATTCATGTCCTCTTTTTCTTGCTTGTTGCTGCATATATTTACAAATCAATATACCATCTGCTGATTTTATTTAGTGTTGTGTGTGTATGTGAGCTAGCACATGCGCATGCATGTGTATGTGTGTGTGTGTATATATATGTGAAGATTAGCAAACAACTTTAGAGCTGGTCTCCCCTTTCATCTCTATATGAGTGCAAGTCATCCTGCTTGTGTGGCAGACACTTTTCCCATTGAACTATCTCACCAGGTCAATGCTTGTTGTTGGTATCCATGCATCCATTTTTGAAAGACTTTGTGTTATTTTGTTTTCCTGGTATAATAAGCCCAGCTTTCCTAAGAATGTTTTGTACAATCACTTCTACAGACATATACCTATTTATCACCAGGGTTTCTATAATTTTTAATAAACTGAAAGCCTTTTATATTTACACAGGAGTGTGAATGTTATTGGTTCTTTCAAAAAGTAATAAAAGAACATTAAAGTGACATTTTTAACTTGTTTAAATTTGAACATTCTCTTGGGAAGCTAGTAAGGTTTCTTATGAACTAACTAACGTTGTATTTAATTGATCTCTAAAGATGGTGAGTGTTCTTTTTCACACACAAGTAGGTCAATATCTTGGAAAAGTGCTAGTTCAAATATTTTACATTTCAAATGTTTTGTCTTATTATTAGCAAAGTATAGTTATTTTATGAATTCTGTTCATGGATCACTTTAAGATGCAAAAGAAAAAATGATTTCTCATTAGTGGTTAGACATAAAATGCTAACATATTGCTAACTTAGAAAGTATTAATTAAATACTGAAGTGAGGAAAGTCTCTTTCTGCAGCATGTTATTCTTTTATTATTATTTAGATTTATTCTGTGATCCCCTCTAGAGCCAAGTCTCTTGCCAACCCTAAAATGGCTCCCTTAATGTAAATCTTGGGCAGTAGAGTAGAAGGTGCCTGAACTGGCCTTGCCCCACTATCACGCTGATGATTATCTCGAATATCACCATAAAATCTTTGACCGGCAACAGATAGAAATAGATACAGAGACCCTCATCAGAGAAAAGGACTGAGCCCCCAAGGTCCAGTTGAAGAGCAGAAGGAGGGAGAAGATGAACAAGGAAGTCAGGACCATGAGAGGTTGGTCCTCCTACTGAGACAGTGTGCCTGATCTAATGGGAGCTCACCAAATCCAGCTGGACAGGGACTGAATGAGCATGCGATCAAACCGAACTCTCTGAATGTGGTTGAAAATGGGGGCTGACTGAGAAGCCACTGATAAAGGCACTGGGACTTGTTTCTACTGCATGTAATGACTTTTTGAGACTCTAGTATATTAGGTTGCAAAGCTTCCTAGGCATGGATGTAGGGGGGAGGGCCTTGGACTTCCCACAGGGCAGGGTTCTCTGTCCTCTCTTAAGGAGGGAGGGGGAGTGGGGGAGCGGCAGGAGAATGGGAGGAGGGGAAGAAGTGTAAATTTTTGAATGAAAAAATAAAATAAAATAAAACAAAAAATAGATTTATTCTGTCCTATGAGTGTATTTTGCATGTGTAGATGTATACCACATGCCTGCCTTGTGCTCTTGCAGGTAGAAGAGGCCATTGGATCCTTTGGGACTGAATTACACATGGCTGTGGACCAACACATGTATGCTGGGAACTAAGAATCTCCGGAAGATCGAAGAGTGTGTTTAATCCACTGAGCCATTTCTCTACCCCCCACAACATGCTATCCTTAAGTAAAACATACCATATATAGCTGAACATCTTACACCTTAATCTAGCTGAAAACATTCTCACCTACCTACTTCCTTATTTTTTCAAAAGTAGGAAGATTGCAACAGAATAAAAGCCAATTTTTTTTTGCACTATTTTGACAGAACCAAGTGAGATCTCCATACTAGTCAAATCGAAGCATTCCATTTTTCATAAAACTATCAAGGACTTTTTCTCTCATAATTCATTTTATATTTTATTTTGTAACTCATCTTCTATTTTATACTTTCTCCCAGGACAGAAAAAAAATCACCTCTAAAGAAACTAAGGTTCTATCAAATTACATGGTTTAGAACTGTATGTAAATATAATTGATAACTATGACACATTTTTATATGTCCCGTTTCTTCTAGTGCAGTCATATTAAGCTACTAACTTCTAAATCTCCCTATTTTTGAGAGTCTCATATTAAGGCTCAACACATTTTGTCCTGTCACACAAACAAATAAATCTAAAAGAAAGAATAAACATTAGCCACAAAGATTCTCAAATTTGAATTTATTATTTTTCAACCTTGATCACAAGAACTATTTCACCTTAAACAGTTCTTACATTTTAAAAAATTGTAAAATATTTCAGGAAAAGTTGACCTTTATTTTCAACTGTGTTATGTTGCAATAATTACTGTAATTATGTCTTCTAGCCTTGCAAATAGCTGGATGAAAAAATTCAATTGTATCTAGACTTCAGCTTCTCATCTTGGTAATTGCTTATAAATCATATATCTAAAGAATGCGCTTATGATGAAAAGACTGTCTAGTTTGGTCTTAAGTTGTTGTTTACTTAAATAAAATACATCCAATGTTCCTATATCTTTATCAATAATGCTAAAATTTAATTAGAAATCAACTCTGGATGAATGAGGAGGCATGATTCAGCAAATAAACTTAGGGCCAACTATGTACCACTAAGCTGCCTTATGTTCAGCAAGTACAACGCCTTTTGTTCTTTGCTTTATTTGTAATTTAAATTTGGATAGATATACTATATCGAAGACTTATATTCTTTGTTATTTTAATGGATGTCTTTATATAATAGTCTATGTATAGTAACTCACAAAAATGAAAAAGAAATTAATATAAGTAATCAGACGGTATTCCATATGTAATCTGGCACACTTTATCCACTGTGGCAAAAAAATGTCAGCTGAACAGTGCATATACGGGTATAGTGAGTGCCTGAGAGCTAGGAGAATACTTATGTAACAGTAACGATTTACTACTGACTACTTTATCTCAGAAAAAAAATTTGTCAGTTTTTTTATTTGTTTCATTTTATTGAAAATAGAATTTTTACTCATATAATATATCCTGATCATAGCTTCCTCTTCCTCTACTCCTCTCATTTTCTCCCTACCTCCCATTCTGTTTGGATTTACTCCATTTTTGTCTCTCATTACAAAATAAGCCAACATCTAAGGGATAATAATGAAATAAAATAAAACAAAAAAAACTAAAACATTGAAGTTGGACAAGATAAACAAGCAGAATGAAAAGAACCCAGGAGAATGCACAAGAATTAAAGATCACACACCTGTGAATCCCATAAAAACACTAAGCTGGAAACCATGACATATACACAGAGGACCTGATGCAGACCTGTGCAGGTGTGCCTGCCACTTTAGTCTTAGTGAGTTTTGATCACATTGATTTAGAGGGTCTTGTTTTCTTGTGTCCTTCATCCCCTCTGGCTCTTACACGCTTTCTGCCTCTTCTTCCATGGGGCTCCCTGAAGGGTAGGATTTAATAGAGACATCCCATTTAAGCCCAAGTGTTCTAAGACCATTCACTCTTTGCACAATGTCTAGCTGTGAGTTTATAATTTTCCCCTCTGTGGCAGGAGGAAATTTCATTGAAAATGAAAAAGCCAATACCTTTTCCTTTTATTGAAAATGGATCTTTTTTCTCGTGTAACATATCTTGATTATGGTTGCCACTACCTCTACTGCTCTCAGTTCCCCCACCACCACCTATGCCATCCAGATCCATTGCCTTTCTGTCTCTCAGGAAACCAACAGGGTTCTAAGGGATAGTAGCAAAATAAATGAAGATAAAACAAAAAGCTAGCACATTGACACCAGCCAAAACAAACAAACAAACAAACAAACAAACAGAAAAACAGATGAAAAAGAACTGAAAAGAAGGAAGAGCGACAACAAAAACAAAAAACAAACTGTAGTCTTTTGCACACTTGGAAATTCCATAAAAACACTAAACATTTTAATGTTCTCTACAACAGTGTCTCTTCCTCCCTTCTTCCCTCCTTTCACTCCCTCCCACTCTTTCTTTCTCTCTCCTCTCCTTCCTTCTCTCCTTCTTTCTATCTCATTACTTAAGCCAGGCTGACCTTTAACTTCTGATTCTCCTGCCTCAGCCTCCCCAGGGCTGGAATTATAAACACGTACCACCGTGTTAAGATTAAAGACCTCATTCTTCGATAGCTCTGATTTCCCATCAAGATTTTGGAATGTAACAGCAAAACAAAACATTCTAAGTTGTTAGAGTCAGTCAGTTATCCACTAAAAGTTTGACTTAATTCTCGTAATGTGAGACTCAACATTGCTTATTTAGACAGTCTATGGAAACATGATGGAAACTGATAAGGTGTTCATACAATGCATTCTGTCCAGTATCTCTAAAGAGGATATGTTACATTTCCAGGTTGACATGAATAAGGAGTAAGTTTTCTTGATCTATCTTCTTTTGGCTTGCCAAAAAGAAGCTAGGAACAAAGGAATTCAGTATCCAAGGAGATGGCATCATGATGAGGGGAAATGTAACTGGCTTTGTAAATCACTAAATAGAAGATATCACTTCAAAGCCCAGTGAACCATCGTGTGGATTGTGATATCAGTGGTTTTGGCAATGGGATTGGTCTTTGTATTTCTCCATAACATTTATGCTTCCTTGATCCATCACTATAGTTTATATGAGTCTATATAGATCTTCCTTATTTCTAACATAAATTAAAAAATAAAGCCCCTTACTTATATTTTCTATCGACATATTTATTCAGGATTAGGCCTGTATTTGTCTAATATATATATTATGTTCTGTTGCAAACCCTGACTTATTATGAATGGTGATATAAATCACTGACAAGTTCACTCTTAATTCCTGCCAGACTTCCCTGAAGACAGCCAGTGTTAGCACCAGCCTGCCTCTGCCACAAAAGCAGTTATGTCATCACCTGTCACCAGGTGCCATCCTACTGTCAGCTAGGGAACATGTGCATCTCTTAAAAGTGCCCAGCAGGCACCGCTCTCTCTCTCTCTCTCTCTTGCCTCCTTTTTCTCCCCTTACCTCTCTTGTCTCTCTTGCCCATTCTCCTCTCTAGCCTCTTTGCTGTTCTCTGCCTGTCTATCTGCCTGCCTCTCTCATCTCCGCACAATGACATGGTCTTTCACTCAGTGCTCTCCCCCAATAAACCTCTGGCACTCATGGTTTCCTGTGGTGTGTGCTCAGTGGCATACCTTGGCAGGGCCCGCCAAAAGGTATGAACTTCACCTTTCTTTTTGATCCTTTCAGTCAGTCTTGCTCCATTTTCATTTTAGGGAATTCCTGATTCTAAGATACAATAGGCTATATTCTTAATGTATTTTCAGTTGCTAAACAAATCTTACAGTATCTCTAGGGGAACATCTAAGGAATAGCACAGTTAACACTTGTCAAAGTGTGCATGTAAAAGTCCATTCTCATCTCAAAATACACAGATATTAAGAAGATGAACATTTCAGATTACAATTTTTTAAAAAAAATTTGGTGTGTGTTAGAAACTTCTTCAGTGGCTTTTTCCAAGTCATTATAACCAGTGTAGCAGCAATTTCAGTTTCAAAATGACTTCTTTCAGTTATACCTCCTTTGTAATTCTAGCTTAATGACATGTAGTTGGGTCTTCTACTTTGTCAGTGTTAACATCACACAGATGTTCGTTTGTGGAAAACACAGCTGCCTATCCAAATGCTCTTCCATCCAAATGCACAAAGATATCAGTTAAGTAAAGGCACATACAATCAGAGGTTTTATCTTTTTAAATTATGACATACATGAAATTTTGATTTAAGTGGACTCAAAAATACCCTCATACTTAAGATTTTCTTACAAGTAAGGAAGAATCAGCTATGATATTAAGAATATTTTATCTCCAGCTTGGAAAAGAATTATAATGGGCAATAAATTGACAAGATATTTTGCATGTATCACTGTATTGAACTGTTGTGAATTAAGAATCATGAAAATTTCTTCAAAATACACTGCAATGTTTATAGGTTAAATTGGAAGTACTTTTATGACTCTCAGAAGACACTGGATGAGGTGTGTTCACTAGACCTATACAGTATTAACAATACTCCTTTTGCACAAAATGTCAACTTTCTACTAACTTCTCAGCAGTAGATTCCTATACCAATTGGGCACCTAAATTTTTATATGGATTAACATGGGAACACAAATAGGTCTTTTCATGACACCATCTTAATTCTTATAATGTATAATCATTTGTCCACTAGGCTCTTGGATACTCTTAGAAGGCTCTCCTGTCTAGTCCAGGAAGTATTATAGAGGTGTAAGGATTAAAATTAGCTCTTATGCTCTCTCTAGCTGGGTTGTCACTGTATATTGCATTGACTTCTTAATTGTTCTGTCTCCACATATTACCACATTTTATATCACTCGTCAGAAAAGAACCTGAGACTTTTCTGCACAAAACTCGATCTGACCTAAAAGACACACTGTCTGAATTTCAACTCTACATTTTGTGACATGATATCAATATTCTTAACTGTTAGGTCAAACCTAATCTTACTAGGAGTTAGGTGGATGAAACCTAGAAGTCTATTCTGGAACACAATAAAAAGACTGCAGAAAGAAAGAAAATTCTGTCCTGATATCATTGGTTCAGTAAACCAATACCACCTGCTTCTTAGTATGTGAGAATAGCCCTGTTGAGTTGTCTTCCTACTGAGCATGCTACAGATACTAATGCTAACTGAGACAGTCCTGGAACATCTTGCTTTATGCTGAGAGCTAACATATTTTCCTCCTTGATAACGAGAGCAAAATGCTTAACCTTTTGTGCAGGCTGCCAAAAACCTTCGAGCCAGCTTTTATACTTAATTAAAACAACAACGATGGCCTTTCCCCCTGATTTATACATTGTTTGATAAAGTCTCAACAGTTTTCTTTTAATTCCTCATATTATATTTCTGAAAATTCCATATTGTCTCGCTTGGAGTGAGAAAGGGCATATGGGCTTCATTCCGAAATGTACCTAATTATACCTATGTGATAGCAACTTTGGGAAGGGAGAGTACTCTGCATGCTACCAAAGAAGACGTGCAAACATCAAACCAGCCACAATCCCTTTGACCTACAATAAAGTCCTGCATGCAAGATGTGCTAGTGTAATGGTGACACAAATTTTGTGGGAGTAATTAACCAATATCCGATTTTCTGAAGGCCTACTCTGAAGGGTCTGGAAACAAGAATGAAAATATAAAAATAGAAATATAGACACCAAAGATTAGAATGTAGAAATTTAGGATATAGGAAGAGAGATATATAAAGCTGTGGACCTAAGTAAACTACCAACAACTTTCTCAGTGGATCACAGATCAATCATTCACAGGAGCTATTTCTTCAGAAGCCTGGAAAACCTCCATCAGCTTAGATCATTTTACAATTGGCTGTTTTATTTACAAAGCCAGAACTTCTCCCTGAAAATTGAGGGTAGTGTCCTGGCCATCCCTGATAAACCACAGATGTGAACTGAGTTAACCTTTAGGAGACAGAGATATGTGATCTTTGGGTTAGACACTGTCTCCGTTACGGAAAACTAGCGCCACCAGAGGACAGGCATAAGACCCCAGTTTACACCTGGAGGTACCGGGAGACAGTGGACAAGTGCAATGGTTTAATTGATGAGGTCTGTCAATGGATGTTGTAAAGTATGACAGTCAGTATCTGAGTTTTATCTTGAGATAGTGTGCAAAGCATTCCTCTATCTTCTAAGTTCTCAGCCTATGAACCAATTAATACTAATTTATTAACCTTCTAGTATTACTAGGAACCCCTTTTCTGAATAATTGCTAAAGACATCTGTTTTCTCACAATTAGTGATTTTCATTGTAATCTCCTCTGAAACATATTTCATGATGGCTGCCTAGTTACTCATTGACATTAGCACTCACTCCCCTTTAGTGTCTCCGCTGACCAACCCAAGTATCAGGACAAGGTTGTAAAAATTCCTTTGCTCAGTCCTAATGCTTGGCGCCCTTACTATAAAAGGTGGGTTCAGAACCTAGTTGGGGCCACAGCCTAACCAACACCATCTCTGGCTGTGGTCTCAGCTAGCTGATAAGCTTCTGCTTCTGTGTTCCACAGAGTTTTTTTTTTTATAACTTTTTTATTTTTAAGTTTGCTTCTGGTTTTCCTAGGATCTGGTTTCTGGAATAAAGTTTGCTTCTGGTTTATTAGACTTGGTGGTGTTCTCATCTTTGCGTGACCCCCGTGGGCTCAACATACTCCACGAATCAATTCCTGACACTGCTTGGTGACCAAGAAACAAACACTAAATGATAGCCTAGGGACAGAGGTTAAAGCCAACTATTACTGTTCAAAAAGAAGGAGCAGAAGGAGAAGAAGAAGAAGAAGAAGAAGAAGAAGAAGAAGAAGAAGAAGAAG
>JABTXL010006712.1:29185865-29216418 GCA_025134845.1 Neodon shergylaensis
AGAAGAAGAAGAAGAAGAAGAAGAAGAAGAAGAAGAAGAAGAAGAAGAAGAAGAAGAAGAAGAACAAAAGCCTAAACAAAAAAAAAAAACTACCAAAACTAAAGCAATAAAATGACATTCTGCTGTTTTCATAGATCAATCCCTTGTTCAGAAATCATCAGAGAAGCTTCCTCTTGCAGTAGATAGGAAAAAATACAGAGAACCTACATGAAGTGGAGTGAGAGACCTTGGAACATTCAGCCCTGAAGAAGATCCTCCTTCAAATGCATCCCCATGGGGCTCATGGAGACCAAGAAAAAGGAGGTGAAAAGCATGAGAGTCAGAGGGGATGGGTAACAGCAGGAAAACAGGGTTTTTAAATCAACACGATTTATGCACATATGAACTCTCAGAGATTGAGGCAACAAGCACAGTGTCTTCAGGGGTCTGCACCAGATGGAATCCCAGACCCGAATGGGGAAGTGGACTCATGACTGCTTTTCTAATCTAGAAGCATCTCCAATTCATAACCACTTGCAAGTTAGTTTCCTCCTAGGGAGTCTCACTGATGAAGCAAACCACTCTTAAAAGTATGTTGAATGTTTTCAGATGGCCAACAGAAAATGAACTGAATGGCAGGCAACATTGCAGTTTTCTTTTCTCATAGTGCCATGTCAGGCCTCTTCTTTTTCTTCAAATTTTATTTTATCTTATGACATCTATGTATTTTTATTTGAGTTGTACATATTTCTCTCCTCTTTTTACCCTACAGGTCCTTTGCATATATATTGTGACTTCCAGTCTCTGTTTCTTATGCCTTCTCTTAGGTTTATTTATTTATTTATTTATTTATTTATTTATTTTGTCCCATTCGGATGTGGTAGATTTTGTTTTACCTGAGTATATTATATTTTATTATAGTTTAAAAAATTTTATTAATATCCTTTTGAATCTGTTTGTTTTATATTAACGAGAGGAAGGGAGTGGATCTGAATAAAAGGTTATGTGGGGAAGAGCTGGAAGCAGTAGAGGGAAGGGAACCCATAATGAGGATACATTATATGAAGGAAAAATATCCATTTCCACAAAAGAAAAATGAGGAGTTATATAAAAGTACAGGGAATCATATAATTTTTGATAATTTTTCTCATCAACCTCCTTATTGTCCTTAATATCACATCATTAACAATTAATTCATTAAATATCTTTGTTGAGTTTTTTGTCCTGTCCAGTTCTTGTAGTCGTTAAATCCCAAAGAAATCACACAGAGGTCTACATTAACTATAAACTGATTGGTTAAGTAGCTCAGACTTCTTATTAACTCTTATAACTTATATTAGCCCATTATTCTTGTTTATGTTAGCCACATGGCTCGGTACCTTCTTCAGTGAGGCAGTCACATTTTGCTTCTTCTTTGGCTGGGTCAGGACTGCAGAATGCACTTTCTTCTTTCCAGAATTCTCCTGTCCTCATTGTTCTGCCTCTACTTCCTGCCTGGTTGCCTACATATACTTCTTGCCTGGCTACTGGCCAATCAGCATTTATTTAAAATATAATTGACAGGATATAGACCATTGTCTCACAGCATATCTTGAAATTGTATGTTCACCTCTGCAAGGCTGGGGTCACAGGGAAAGAAGGAAATATGACGGTGATGGTCTTAACATCACTATAGTGGCAGAATTAAGTATAGCTCATGAATAACCTATTTAGTGATGATGTAATTTTATTGATTATCACAGCTAAGTGAATATTGAATTTCC
Source organism: Neodon shergylaensis (assembly GCA_025134845.1). Lineage (NCBI taxonomy): Eukaryota > Metazoa > Chordata > Mammalia > Rodentia > Cricetidae > Neodon > Neodon shergylaensis. Next base: position 29,187,608 of record JABTXL010006712.1, read on the forward strand.
AATCCAAGACAAGGATACTTTAAGTTGTTTATAACTATCACGTATTTGAAAAAAAAAGGGAAGCTTTTTTTTTTCATGAAAGCATCTGAAATTGTACTTTTATCATGATTTCTTCTTTCATCTCAATTTCATTTTTGTCTCATGAATGCTAATGATTTGAATATAACTCCAAGGAACCTAGATCTTTATTAAAATTCAATGTCATATTATTACCAAGGGAAAAAATGAAAACTGTCCTTGGTGAAAGCATTTTTAGAGGACTATTTGACCTGGTGGTTTGCACAGAGTTAGCATTCCCCATGTGGCTTGTTATTTGAAATGTTCAGTGTAGTTGAGAAACTATGCCTAATAGAGATAATTTATTCTCTGGGGTATTAAAATGCTATAATGTGAAAACAGAGTAGAGATACCCTAATAGCCCAATAATCATAAACTGACTTAATGAAGAAAAAATGTTACATCATCTTGCAGAAAGCTGTAGTTACATCATAACCATGGAAACAGATAATACGAAGAACCAGAAACCATAACACATACAAGTAAGAACTGGGTTAGCGTACTTGAGAATCTTCAAGTTCTTAGAATTTTCTAAAGATTAGATCAGGTCACTGAAAAGTATTAATATAAATGATGTTTATTTTTAAATTGGTAGTTCATGTTACACACATTTTAATATATTTGAGTATTAATTCAATTTGCAATCATGTGGGTTTTTATAATTTGCATATGTTTAAAGAATATTTACCTAAACCTCGCTAAAACTTCACGGCATGCTTTCAATATTGCCACTGCTGTTGAAATACCAACAAAATCGGAGGGAACATAGTTATATCTAAATAGAGGAAGGAAATTGCTTGCATGAGTGCTTGTCCTTTGCGGGGAGCTTATACATAGACTCCACCATGACCTCATAAGACGCAGCACATTGCCTGTTTCTTTTTGCTCTTTCAGCATTGTGCCCAGAGGAAATAGCATCTGCTCAGAGCTCTGTTGTTTCCAGACTGCTGAGGAAGGTCTTCCGCTAAGTCTGCAGTCTAGCAAAGCACATTGTGTGCTCCTTCAATTAAGCTAGCAGCCCATGTAGTCTCCACGTTTAATGCTCCAGTAAGACTTGCAATGGATATTGAACTGGAGGCAAGGGAGCCATCTCTTTCCCATAGAAAGGCAGAGTTAGAAAGCAGTTTGCCTGTGTCATGGAGTAAAAAGATCATAGAGGCTCAGAGAGAGAGCTAACCTGACTTTTAGGACCTGCTCTACAGCAGAAAATTGTGTCCATTCATCAAAAGGATGTCTGGCCTACATCAGAAAACTGATAGGAAAATGAGTCGTAATAAAAATATAAGACAAGATCTTTAAGATGCAAATTTCCCTACATATACCAGCTGTGCACCACAGGGACTTGAGATTTTCTCCTTCACACAAGGATGTCTTAGAAAAGCTGCACTGTCTGAGTCAGTTTTCCTTCTCACCATTCCCCTTGATAAATCATCAAATGAAATTGCTTGAAAGGTTTAAACACTTTCATCATCCGACCCCTTGCTCTCCGTTTCTCACAGTCTCCCTTGTCTTTTCTCCTGACACTAATATATTCCAGATACTATAATGGCCCAAAGCGTGCCCACTTAGCCAGAACATTGTAGATGCTGACCTTAATTCAGCTCCAATATTCTACAGTAGTTATAATCATTCCCTTTTGTCTGCGTAAGAATTCTTTAAAGTATAAGAACGTTTAGTTCCCAAATACTCACTGCCCTCTTATGCCTAAATAAATGGTTGTCAAGTAGGTTTTCTTTCTTAGTGACAGTTAAAGGTTTTTAAGACAGATGGTCTCATTAGCTTGAGATATTTAGAGGCATCTATCTTTTCCCTAACTAATTGGCAGCTCACCGTTTTTTAAAACAATATTATAATAGAGACAGGCAAAGTTATTCCATATAAAAACTCCTGGATTAATACTTTTCAGTTTGATGTTTTTAATCTGAGTGAGAGGAAACTTTATGGATTGTAATTGGCCTTAAGTAGGTCACTAAAAGATGGTACTAGCATCATTCCATTTGCAAGTTTTACTTATCTTTTAGTTTTATTTAAACAGATTATATCAAGTAACTGTAAGTCTCAGAGTACCATTGAGAAGAGTAGAGAAAAAATTTTACATATGTGGCATTTATGGCCTTGAAGACAGGCTAGTTTTTTACATTGTTTTCAAAGTAAAGGTCTCTACAGTTAGGTAGACCCACTGGCCTCTGAAAAATGCTTTCACTGTGATGTTTGTTCTGTCCCTGTTACTTGGTCAGGAAACATGTTCCCTTTATTACTGTACCATATAAGCCAATCATATACAAATTTTAGTATAGAAGCAGTACACCCTAGAAGAATTTCTATAATAGCTACTCTCACAGAAAAGTGAGTTTAAAATGGAAGATGAAAGATATGGTCCTCTTCAATGTTGATCCACTTCAGAAGAACTTGGAACACAAAAATTACAATTACTTCAAATGACACACTTCACAGATATATTTGTATGCTCATGACCAAGAAAATTATATTTATGGAAAGCCAAAGAGGATTTCCACTTACATAGTCAAATTTGCTATGTTTGTGGAATTTCCAGATTGGTGATCAGGCCTAGATTTAGCTATGCTTTTAAAATACATGCACAATGACTTGGTATTTGCAGAATTCATCCAGGCAAATAATGAAGCAGATGAGGCCTCTTTGCACCTGAAGTTGCTTCAACACAAAAAAGAAAATATAAAAAAATGTAGTGAGTAAAATACATTCAATGACTCATATACCAATGGCCTGTCTGTGTGGTATATATATACATTAGCCAGTCAGACAGAAGATTGCCTTGCTCAAAACATCTGCTGTTTCGTTTTTGTTGTTTCTGCAATAAGATATCATATAAAACCAGCTAGTATCAAGTTTATTAAGTAGACAAGACTGGCCTTGAACCCTTGTTCCTTTTGTTTCTACCGCCCAAATCCTGGAATTATAATCCTATGACACCAGTTGCTTTGTAAGAGGTGTGACCTTATATACAATCATTATTTAAGCATCTAAAACATTGTTTCTCTTTTTAAAATGGTGTTAGAAACTGCATTCTTATTGCCTACGTATACTTTTGAATAGCTCAACATGCCAATATGATTAGTTCAAGTCATCAAAATAAATTGTTAATAACTATCTTTAGATGATTGCATATTCATGAAAAGTAAATGATCTTTTTAGGTGATTTATAGTCAGGAAAACATATCCTTTGATATTTACTGAAAAGTCAAGAGACCTAAAGCAATTTCAAAACTGTGCGGCAGTGTTAACGGCTGTATTCATGTAAATCAATGGGTTAGATGCACGGATGGTAAGCTATACCACCAGCAAATTTAGCTTTCGCCTCCACCCCCAGCGTTAATGTATTTCTGATCAGAGCCCAGTACCAGAACACGTGCAAGTCACAAGAACAGTTTACATGTGAGTGGTGGAAGCCACTCTCACACATTGTTGAGGCAAGCTGAGGCAGGAGGGTTGAGAGAACAAGTGAGGTTTTCATTTCATCATATCATTTTTGTATATTAATAGGGTGCTTGTACAAATGGCACTTTCTCCATAGCAACTGTTCCTGATCTTCAACCTTTTACAACTAAGGCCTTGGATATTAGACCTTTCCTTGTGCTTTCCTACACCCCTGTAAATACTCTTCTGTTAGTACGAACGATCTTATTAGAGCATTTCATCTATTTCCTGACAGTGTCAATAGATTTGGAGTCAAAATTCTTTGTCTTGGGCAAAGAACTCAAAGACAGATGCAGAGGAGACTCAAGCAAGAAGAGTTATTGAGGCAAAGTCAAGGTACACTTCCAAGAAGGAAGACAAATAGCTGTTATTTTAAACTACCCAATGTCTAGAATTCTTATGATTGGATGCTTTTATGGGTTGGAGGCAAATTTTATGCTAGTTTATCATAGAACTTCTTGGAATGGGAAGAATATTTCCAGGAACGGGGGGAGAGAGGAAAAGCTTTGACCAAACATTTAACTCTGGGAATCCATTTAGAAATATCATGAGCCAGATTTCCATTTTCCTTGTTTCTCTCGGAACTTTTGCCTTTCATACACTCATAAGAACGGTCATCAGGGCTAAGATTCTCATTCTCAGATTTACCACAACAGCACACCCACTCCTTATAACACTTTCCTAGTTGCTTTCCACGTTTTTGTGATACAATATTCTGACGAGAGAAACTTGAGAGTAACTGGATTGTTACTACTGACAGTTCAAGGAGGCAAAGCAGCAGGTGCTGAGAACAACAGGTCACACAATTTCACATCTACCGCCTCGAACACACAATGAATAAATGTTGGTCTCAAATTTCCTTTCTCTATTTATTCAGGATCTCAAAGAATGAATGGGTAGGTCTTCCAATCCTAATTAATGTAATTATAATAATACGATATGTTTATGGTCAGAAGTCCATCTCCCATGGGAGTCTAGATTCTGTCAAATTAACAATTGACCAAGACCATCACATTTATTTTCTTGTCTCAACAGAACAATTTATTATATAATTTCTATTCAGAAACTTCATAGGTCTTATTAACATTTATTCATTTATAATGTAGTTGTTTGTATATTATTCCATAGGATTTATATTTATTTCATCATATTTTTCATTTGGAAAATGTTTTGAGTTTTGGTTTTTCAAGTTATAAATGACTTAATAATGAATATATCTCTGCTTAGAGTTTGTTGGCTAATTTCTTTCAACTTAATTCTTATGTTAAACTCATCAGGGAAAGCATATGAATAATTTAAAGCACTTAACTAAAAATGGAAAAGTGCTACCAATATGTAGTCCTAATTTGGACTTTAAATAAATAGCGCTAAAATAATGCTTCTCTGGGAATATTGTCGGTTTTCAGAAGTATTTTTGGTAATGATTTTGCTAGTTAAGTTTGTCAACTTGATACACATGAGAGTAATCTAATAAGAAGGGAAGGGTAATCTGGAAAGAAGGGAGAATCTCAAAGCCTTCATCAGATTGGCCTGTGGACAAATCTATGGGTGTCTTTCATGATTAATGATTGATATAGAAGGACCAAGTCTATTGTGGACTCTACCTCTTCTAGGCAAGTAGTCCTGTCTACCACTTTCATGGTCCTCCTATGAACCAATTCCAAAGATTTCGGAACCCTATGATTAGATACAGTTACAACAAAAACCCGAAGTCCAGTTTTAAATTCACTCTCAGCCAACATTCTACTACTGAGGCAAGGTACCAAAGTTAATCAGTTCAAAAGGAAATAATATTTGATTTAAAACTGAGCTTACCTGGGCATGTTTTGTGGGTCTAATGGCTGAAAAAATAGAAGAGATATGAAGGAACTAAAATCCCAATATCCCCCATGAGGGATGTTCAACTTCCTTTCTGTAAGCCTCATCTCTTAATGGTTTCATCAGATTCTAGTGATACAATCAGCTGGAAATGACATTTTCAGCACATGCGTCTTTGGGGAGTATTTTTGAACCAAACGATAACAGTCTGATTCTGTAAGAGTCATAAAAGATTGATATTCTGGTCTGGTTTTTGAAAAGGCTCATTTGCTGAGTGCATCCACTTAATTTTCTGTGTACCAGACCAAATAATTGCTTCTCTTTCTCTCTCTCTTTTTTTTAAATGAAAATAATAAAGCCTGACTGCTTATATCACAATTCATGTAAGTGGCTATAATGAATGACCAGGACATGAAATGTTCGATTAACTAGTTGGACAGGACAAGCTGAGCATATGGATGACATTCCCAAACTCCCGCTCTTAGGAGGTAGAACTGTGGCCAAAGAAACTGAAGCATGTTACACTCAGGCTAAATATTTCACAATTTCTCTATTCACTCATTAAGCGAACACTGAAAATCTAGCTAACATTCATGACCTTAAGGCCGGAGAAGGCTGCTGGATAAAGAGTCTTGTTTGCTTAATGTCTATCAGTCAGACATCTATTCTACCAAAATCATAATGAACTGTGTAATGAAGGGTAAATAATGATTTTTAATTTCAGTCTATTTGCTCATTGGTTGGAGCAGTCAAGCTTTACTTAATTTGGCATTATTTGACCTGGTTATCAATTCTTGTTATGCCTAGATGCCATTACTAAAGAAAGTTAACATTTTTGAGAATTTATTTTTGTGGCTGAAAAACTTAGATTCCTATTTGGGAGATTATGATAAATAATTGAAATGTTTTCTACAATGCCTATTAAAGAGTAAGATTGACATCCAGCATTTCTTATTAGTAAATATCTGTAACTGAATCGCTTAATTATTTTCAACAGCTTTAAGACATTTCTAAGATTACTCATTTTCTTCTCATAAAAGAGAAAGCTAAGAATGCTATTTTTCATTAATCATCCCCTATCAGCAATAATGATTCCTAGAATTTATCTTCATGCATACTTAGAGTTCAGTGTGCTTTCTGTACATTTCCCCTTCTATTAAGTTTCTCTTCTATTTATTAATGTGGAGCTGTATGACTCCCTATGCTATGTGATTATGCAGTCTTAACCATAAAGGTCCATTACAAAAATAAGCTCATCAAATATTGTCCTTTTGAATTCCTGAAAATACTTATATTTTTATTATTTATGATATTTGACTCATCACCAACATTGTCACAAAAATTACAGCAAATATCTTTTCCATTCATAAGGACTTTCCATCAGTTTTTATGTGGAAAAGGAAGCTTTCATTTATATATCCATCCTACCCTTTCAAAATAAAACAAAAGAAAAGTCCTCTGGCTTTCTCTGTCACCAGGCGACTTAGCCTCTTGTTAAACACAGATAGCGGCAGGAAAATCTTACGAGGTCACCTATTCTGTTGTTTAAAAGTTTTATTTGCCTAGGGAAAAAATCTAAATATTTTAATACCTATCTCTCTGGAGCAAAGAAACTCGTCATTTGGCCTTTACTGTGATCTCTGGAGCAAATAACGAATGTCTGTTCCTGTTCCTCTTGTGCATTTTTAAACCGCTGCTGAAGGTAGAATTTGTTACAAGGACACATATAAGTTTAATAAAACCCGAGGCAGAAACTTAGCAGGAAGTGGATCAATCCAATAAGATGAAAAGTTACAAGAAGAAAAGAGCAAAACAAAGATAACTACTTTCTGGCTATCATTTTCATTCTTTCTGTGTTTGACCTGGCACTCCTTCCTCAGCCGAGTGTCAGCAAAGAAAGACTGCCATGCTCTCAGCAACAATTGACCAGTGAATTGTGGTTGCTTGAATCACAAGGTAGGGAGTATATACTCTTGTAGGTAAGAAAGAATTAAAGCAAGGCATTTTTCCCTTCCATCTTCATCTTCCTTTTTATTACTTTTAGGTACTGTGAATTGAACCCAGGGCCTCATGGAGGTCAGGAAAGCTTTCAATCACTAAGCTATATTCCCACACCATTTTAAACTAAAATTCTTTTTAGAGCCTTGTGTGTTTCATACAGAATATGTGATCATGTTCCCCCACTTCCTTCAACTGTTCCCAGATCAACACATCTATGTGTGCTTCTCTGTTCTTCTTTTTTAAACCCATCAAGACCAGTTTGTACTGCCAAAATATTCATGGCTGTGTGATCTTATATTGGAATGTAGTTGAGTTACCAGGTTCTATAATCATAGAATACTGTTTTATAGTCTCTAGGAATTCACATTGGCCAATACCCTCATGACTAGGGGAATGTTTTATGTTCAAGTTTTGTTTCTGTGCTAGGATTTGGTTTGGCTTGAACTTGCATAGGCCTTATGCATGCTGTCTCAATTGCTTTGAGTTCATGTGTGCAGTTACCCTGCTGTGTCAAGGAGAAGCGATTTCTTTGAAATCATCCGTTACCACTTACCTTTAAAAATATTCATAAAAATATTTTTAAAGTTATTCATTAACAACTTCACATATCTATACAATGTATCTTGATCATATCCTACCCAAATCCTACAATGCACTTCTCCCAGAATCCTTCTTAGGTGAAAACGAAGATGCTGAAAACGCTGAAAGAGCTGCAGGGAGAAGCTAATTACAGGCAACCAGACACGGATAATGCTAAAAAAAAAAAAAAAAGACAAAGAGGGGAAGAATGACAAAGTTTACAGAAGTAGTAAACAAGGAAAGGCGTTCATATATTATCGCTGTCTGACAATACCGGAACTATAAAGCGCAAAGGAGCATCGTGGAAAAAGAGAAGACAACCCCGTTATCAGGGAAGCTGTCAGGAACTATGATAAACTATGTTACCGAAAAGTATCTCTCTGAGTATGAGTCAGGGACGAGAAGCTGAATTATCTACCTGTAGTTCTTAGGAACTGCATTTCTCTCAAATTAATATTTTGAAGACAACAAGCCCTAAACATGACCACAGTTGGAGATTGCAATGGAAATGAATGGAATCACCCTTGCTTGGGTCTAATCCCAGAAGACTGACACCCTAATAAGAAGAGAAAGTTACATCTGAGCCCTGTACCCTGAGTGCAGATGGAAGGCTATTTTGTCATGGTAGCCTTGGCAAACTGATGATGGAATTCAACTATTTGTGTTTAATTTTCATTTTTTATTAAACAAGCATAGGCTTCTAACTCAGAATAATTTTAGTAGGTAATAAACAATATAACTGGCTTAGAGCTGTAAAGACAAAAAACTTCAATGAAATGGATCCATTCAGAAGATGACTGTTGCTCTGATATGTATTTGTTTCAAAGACCAGAGTTACACATTTCAATAAAGATGACTATTTTTGTGGGAGAGATTAATTCCCTTTCTGTTGGTCAATCAATCTCCCAAATTGAAAAATGCAGGTGGACCCAAATCAGGCGTTTTCATCAAGAAACTCAGTACACATAGTTTCAAATTAATTATTCAATAGATCATACAGTGATCCCACTTATTCAAACTGGGACTATGCATTTAATACAAAATGTGATTAATAGGCCAACAATCCTGAATAGATGAATTAATTGCACACTTAATCAGAAATCCAATTTTAAGGACTTCTAAATCAATACATCATATTCTAAGCTACCCTTGATACAAGGGAAGCATAAGTTGTTTAAGGTCTGGTTATAATTTTAAATTGTCCAAAGTTAGTTCAGAATTAATCACGTTTTCTGGTACTCTCATTCTTTCACATGCTAAAATTATTTTATGATTTTTTGAGGATTTTACTCATTGTATTTTGATCATAATAACTCCCCCTTCAAATTCCTCCAGAACTACCCTCCATCCCATATCCACCCAAACTTTGAGTCCTTTTTTTAAAAAGAAAGAAAAAACCACCACCCACGGGCTTTCAAAGAGCTGCTTATATATTTTGGGTGTGTGGCCATTGATGGAAGTGACATCAACCTACGAGGGACTATGTCATTAACGAAGCCAATTCTCCCTCTCCAGGAAGCAACCAGTCACCAATATTTCCTCATTATTATTAAATCAATAGCTACCAAGGATACTGGCATGTACTGAGCTTTTTGTTTATTTGCTTGTTCTAAAAAAATGTTTATGTATTTGAATAATTCTACCATGCAAAAATCAAGGTTTTATTATTACTATTATATTCCATCAGTCAGTTTCTGTCTGTGCAGTTGTGCTGAGGTAGGTAGACAGAATACTGCTGATAGACCCCCATCTTCCCAGAATGCTCACAAGCATACAATATTTTCAGCTACAGTAAGCTGTATTATGAAAAGAATGCGCGAACTGGATAACATATAATGGAAGAGCAGTTTAGGCATTGTGCACAAACTGAGAAAAACATGAATATAGTTATTGATAAAATGTACAAGAAAGAACTTTTGATGATTGAAGCAGATTAGAGGCAGATGCACAGGAATTGTTGACTGAGCTAATTGTAAGGTTTAATTGAGATTTACTGCTCAATGTTTCTGAGTTGGGCAACTCTAATATTTACTTCTAATTTGCCACAAACCCCCACAACTTATTGACCTTGCTTTGTGTAAAATAATAGGAAAAATCAGAAAGAATTACTGTTAAAAACCTCTTTCTACTTTGAAATAAAATTGTCCATTTGCTATCAGTCGACTTGTAAATACACTCAACATGAATACCTACCTGCTTCAATAGTCTTTCATCCTGACTGTTTGAGCCTATCATTTCCACAACTCTTGCCAATATTTTAAAGCTGACTGAGTTAAATTGCTGAAATGTTGGTTGTTTACTTAATTCCTTCAAAGCATGATCTTTGGATTACATCAGAAAAAGGTTAAATATAAAATTAACAAAATATCCTTCAAATGTAATCAGTGTGAACAATTTCATGATTAACTTAATAAGATACCAAATAATATCATTTTTTTTTACTTTTGTGTTCTATAAAAGCAGTATTTTTAATACGGAGAAATTTCATAGGCCTACAACTTCCAGAGATATGTAATCATAGCTCAATAGATTTTTACAAAGTGTTTTTTTCTATATAAAGATGACTCCATTCCAGACATTCCAGAAAAGAACATCGCCAGCTCTGTCCGTCGTTTCTTGGTACACCCCATTACATGATGACAGCGTTAAAGGTCATTACCACTCTGAGTTTACTACGTGCTCTAGTCTGCTTTCCATTGCTGGGATAAACACCGTGACCCAATTTGGGGAAGAAAGAGTTCTTTTGGTTTATGATCCATTATCACAGGAAACAAAGGCAAGAACTCAAGGCAGAAGCCTGGAGACAGGAGCCAGAGACGGACAAGGATGGCTGCTTTCTGGATTGCTTCCTCTAACTGGCTCAGCTACTTTTCCTATATAGCCCAGGCCCACCTACTCAGGGATGGAATTGTCCACAGTAGGCTCTTCCATCAATCAGCGATCAAGAAAATGCTCCACAGACAAGCATGTAGGCTAATTCAATAGAGCCGATTTCTCAGTTGAGGCTCCCAGTTCCAGGTATGTCACATTGGCAATGAAGCTAACTGTAAAACCGCTATAGTCTTGCTCCAATTTTACAAATTTATGAAAGTAGATCATGTACTTTCATAAAAGCACCCCTTTGCTCTTCGGTTTTAACCATACCTTATTTGTGGGCTTCAACTCATGGAACGGTATGTCAGAATATTTTCTTCACTGTGATTTTTACTTAGTGGATTTTTTTTTATTGAGAAAAAGAAAAAAAAAATTTCCGCCTCCTCCCAGCCTCCCATTTCCCTCCCCCTCGTCCCACCTTTCTTCCCCTCTCCCCACTCTTCTCCCCCTCCCTCTCCAGTCCAAAGAGCAGTCAGGGTTCCCTGCCCTGTGGAAAGTCCAAGGCCCTCCCCCCTCTGTCCATGTCTAGGAAGGTGAACATCCAAGGTGGCTAGGCTCCCACAAAGCCTGAACTTGAAGTAGGATCAAAACCCCGGGCCATTGTCCTTGGCTTCTCATCAGCCCCCATTGTTCGCCATGTTCAGAGAGTCTGGTTTTATCCCATGCTTTTTCCGTCACAGTCCAGCTGGCCTTGGTGAGCTCCCAATAGATCAGCCACACTGTCTCAGTGGTTGGGTGCACCCCTCGTGGTCCTGACTTCCTTGCTCATCATGTTCTCCCTCCTTCCGCTCCTCATTGGGAACTTGGGAGCTCAGTCCGTTGCTCCAGTGTGGGTCTCTGTTACTCTCTCCATCCATCACCAGATGAAGGTTCTATGGTGATATGCAAGATATTCGTCAGCATTGCTGTAGGATAGGGTCATTTCAGGTTCAGCTTCTGTAAAGCAAAGGACACTGTCACTAAGACAAAAAGGCAACCTACTGACTGGGAGAAGATCTTCACCAACCCTGCAACAGACAAAGGTCTGATCTCCAAAATTTATAGAGAACTCAAGAAACTAGACTTCAAAATGCTAATTAACCCAATTAAAAAATGGGGCACTGAACTGAACAGAGAATTCTCAACAGAAGAAGTTCAAATGGCCAAAAGATACTTAAGGTCATGCTCAACCTCCTTAGTGATTAGGGAGATGCAAATCAAAACAACTTTGAGATATCATCTTACACCTGTCAGAATGGCTAAAATCAAAAACACCAATGATAGCCTTTGCTGGAGAGGCTGTGGAGGAAGGGGTACCCTCATCCATTGCTGGTGGGAATGCAATCTTGTGCAACCACTTTGGAAATCAGTGTTTCGGTTTCTCAGGAAATTCGGGATCAACCTACCCCTGGACCCAGCAATACCACTCTTAGTGGATTTTTGTATGAAAAAATTTGTAGCGTACCCATTGTACCAATGTGATTCTGTTTTAGTGCTATTGTTAAAAATGCTATTAATAACATTTACATACACTTTATAGAACTCATATTACACACGTTTATTGCTTGCACATGTCCAAGGGGGATGCTGGATCATGCTTGATATACATTGCCAAGTCTGCCAGATAGCATTCCCTCAGGGCCTTAACTTCACTTCCTGCCTTCAGATTCCTTCCTTGACTTCCTGCCCTGACTTTCCTTGATGATGGACTTTAAGCTTTAAGATGAAACGCAACCATTCCTCCCGAAGTTGTTTTTGGTCATAGTGTTTATCACAGGAATGGAAAGCAAACTAAGACAGAAGGGTTCTGGAAAATGGAAATTTCATCTCCAACAGGGAATTTTGTCAAATGTATTCAAGCTATACCCAAAACAAATCTTATTCTGTGCATTGTTGTGGTAGTATTGTACAGTTAACCCTTATCTGTAACATTAACTCTACACAAAAATAACTAGCTTTAATAATTAATTAATTAATTTATTCATTTATTTATTTTACATCCTGGCTACAGATTTTCTTCCCTCCTCTCCTCTCAGTTTCTTCCCCTTTTCTCCCCTCTTTTCCCATCCTGTAATCCACTCTCCTTCTGTTTCTGTTTAGGAAAGGACAAGTGGCCTACGAATATCAATCAAGCAGAATATATCAAGTTGTAGTAAGACTAAGCCCCTTCCAATGTATTAAGAGTGGTTAAGGTGACCAAGCATGAGGAGTAGGGTCTCAAGAGCTAGTCAAAGAATCAGAGACAGTCCTGTTCCCACTGTCAAGAGTCCCACAAGAGGACCAAGCAACACAACTCTCACCTATATGCACAGTGCCTAGGGCAGTCCCTTGCAGACTCCCTGGTAGTCAGTTCAATCTCTGTGAGTCCTGATGAGCCCAGATGTGTTGATTCTGTGAGTTTTCTTGTGGTGTCCTTGACCCCTCTGGCTCCTACACTCCTTTCTCCACCTCTTCTGCAGGAGTCCCCAAACTTCACCTAACGTTTGCCTGTGTGTTTGCTTCTGTTTTTATCAATTGCTGGATGATGCTTCTCTGATGATAGCTGAGTTAGGCACCAATATGGTCACACTAAAATAACTTTAAAGTGGAGGTGAGTGTTTTCCCCCAAAAGTTTCAAATATTAAGAGTCTCTGTGACGTAGTTCTTTACTTGGAAGTTAAATACAAGCTATGTTTCGCTTCTTCCTTATTATTCAACACACAGCACTTCCTTGTTTTTGCCAGGAAATAATTATTGATATTCATAACATATCAAATTCTAAGGTGAGTATGGAACATCAATAAAATATAATTATATTTCTTTAGATAAAAATTATGTGTATAAGTGTGTGAATGAGTGTGTCTAACTAATACAGTGGTTCTCAACTTCTTAATTGCTGCAACCCATTTATATAGTTCCTCATGTTGTGGTGATCTCTAATCATAAAGTTATTTTTTGCTACTGCATAACTGTAATTTTTATGCAGTTATGACTCATAAATATCTAATATGCAATCCTTGTGAAAGTGTCATCAGATTTCCAAAGGGGGTGCGGCCCACAAATTGAGAGCTGCTGCTTTGCCCTGCCTCGCTTCAGATTATAAAACATTTAGAACATAATTTTCAAGATAAGGGGGTTATTGGTAAGGGGAGTTTACAGAATACAAGTTTAAACTTTTCTATTTTCCTTAATATACAGAACAAAACTATTTTCACTGAGTTCTAAAATATGTTCTTCAACTAAACTTGGTACAGGGTAACTCTGAATAAATCTGAATACAAAAAAATAAGTGTTTGTAAATAGAAAAGGTTTTCTCATCTGCCGCCTAATCCCAAGTCACCAGAATTTCACAAGTGCTCTCTACAAAATCCTGTTGTGTATTCGGCAATGAGGTAATGCCAGCAGAATAAAACTGTAACAGGAGCATGAGCAAATGCTTGCTCAGACATAAGTCTATCTCCTTATCACTACAGTATTTTGAATTTTGCTTAATTTCCAAGACTTTATTCCCTTTGGTGATAAATTCGTAAACAGACCGTTATAGTCCCTATGCTAGTACTTTGGCATCTCTGAGTTGTTGCTTTAATACGTGCACGCATCTGGTATTTTCATTCATCTGCATCTTATTAATGTCTGTTGAGACTGTGATAAACATATGCCAGTTTGTTATTTTAAGTTTTGTTAAATTGATAGCAATGGTTTTGGAATGCAAAAGCATGTAAAGAATATTTTACCTCGTAAAAATTGCAACTTATTAGGATTGCACAATTACCATGCATAAAACTAAAAATGTCTTTGAGTTTTCAGGTTTTTAATACTTACACAATTATCTAAAGGTAATGAGGGAGAGAGCATCTTGAAAGAAGCCATTGCTGTAACTTACACGAAGATGTATAAATATTTCCTTATTAGTCTGCTAATTATCTTTAAACTAAAATATAGTTACATTACCCCCTTCTTTTTCCTACCTTCAACCTCAACACAGAGAGGCTACATACAATAAATCCACAGTCAACATTATCTTAAAAGGAGAAAATCCCTCAGAAATCCAATTAAAATCAAATACTAGACACCGATACCCATATCCTACTCTTTTCTAACACAGTGAGCAAAGCAATAAGAAAAAAGAAAATTAAAGGAATACAAATCTGAAAATAAGAACTCTAATTATTTGCAGATGATATAATATTGCTCATATGATGTCCCCAAAATTTCACCAGAAAATGTCTAGAAATTTAACAACTTAAAGACAAGAAAATCAACAGTGTGATATGGCACAAGAATCAACGTATTTTTATACCAATGCAATAAAACAGAATTTTGACAGAGACAAAAAACAAGCATTGTTCCTAGGGAAGCATCTTCAATCATGGGGCTGAGGAAAGTGGATGCCCACATGCACAATAATGAAATTAGACCTGCATCTATAGCTGTACAAATAGTCACTCCAAGTGAAGACCTCAATTTAAAGACCTCAATCTGAAACACGTTTTGCTAGAAGCAATCATAATTACTACCCTACAAGATATAGATGTAAATAACTTCTGAACAGAACTCTAATTGTCCAGGAATTAAGGCCAACAATAGACAAATGAGACTTCATAAAACTGAACACTTCTATACAGTTAAGAAAGCAAACAATCTAGTAAAGAAGAATCTTTGCTGTCTGTGTACCTGACGGGGGATACCTATCCAGAATACACAGAACATTAAGGAAAAAAAAACAGATTCAAGGGAACAAATGACCCAATTAAAAAATTGGGCTAGAGAATAAAAACAGAGAATTCACAACAGAACTAATGAAAAACGGCTAAGAACATCACAAAACATGCTTATCACTTTTAGCAAGCAGTCAAATTCAAATTAAAACATCTTTGAGATTCATCTCACCCAAGAAAGAATGGCTAATATCAAAGAAACAGCTGGCAACAAAGCTGGTGAGGATTAAGGGAAAAGGAACATTCATTGTTGTTGGGAATGCAAACTGGGGCAGGCACTCTACCAATCAGTGTAGAGAATTCACAATATCTAAATATAAGTGTACCATATGACTCAGCTATACTACTGCTTGGTACATACCCACTGGACAGGAAGTCCTATTCTACAGACACTATCTCATTAATGTTCATTGCTACCTTGTTCACAATCACTAGAGAATGGAAACAACCTAGTTTCTTTCATTAATTGAACAGATAATTCTAGTGTGGTTTCTTTATACAATAGAATACTATTCTTCTATAAGAAATAATGAAATTATAAAAATTTCAAATACCTGAATAGAATTACAAAAAACATCACTTTGAGTGAGATGACCCACACCCAGAAAGGCGAATGCTGCATGTTGTCTCTCATCTATGGTTCCTAGTTCCATTTCCTCAGTTGAGAGTATATAACTGGAGCAGCCATAAAACCCAAGAAATATAGACACCAAGAGGGGGCATCTTGAGAAGTGAATACCTGGATACAGGTGGTATGAAGAGGGAATTGGACAATGAAATTATGCTTCTTTGGCTGATAATGTTCCACTCAAAAACCATAGAATACCTAACGAAAACCTCAGTATTCTGCATAAGAAACCTATACTCAAATTGTTTTTCATGTAGTCCAAAATAATCCCTAACCTAGTAGAGTCAATTGTTGTTCCCCTTGTTTGCCTCTAGGGTGTTGAAGGTAAAATTCCTATTGCTGAAGAAGTGGCATCCTTAGGACTCAGAAATCAGATGAATGGAACTGCATCTAATCTGAAAGCAAGTCTCTCTCCTGCATTTTAGCTCACATAGCACCAGAAATTGCTATGCAAGCTGCCAAGAGAGGGAAGCAATTAATAATCCTATTCACCTGTGATACATGAAATATAACAATATCCAATGTGGCAAGCTACTCCTAAAGGTGCAATCGTAGCACCTATATCTTGGCAGTAACCAACAGCTGTCTAATTTGACTTAAGACCGGTTCAACAGGACAGAGATTATGCCTTGTATTATATGATACCCAGGGTTAATGTAGTCAGGGATCTTAGAAAAGCATCTTGTCCACTGAATTTTTTTTGAAACTTTAACTGGCTTTGTGGGAGCCTAGCCTGTTTGGATGCTCACCTTCCTGGTCCTGGATAGAAGTGGGAGGACCATGGACTTCCCGCAGGGCAGGGAATCTGGATTGCTCTTCATTCTCAAGAGGGAAGGGGAATGGAGTGGGGGGGGAGGGGGAGAGGGGTAGGGGAGTAGGGAGAGGGGGCAATGTGTGCGAGGAGGGGGAGGGAAATGGGAAACGGGGAGGAGGCGGAATTTTTTTTTTGCAAAAACTAAAAAAAAATAAAATACACAAAAAAATTTTAAAAAAAGAAACTTTAAACGTGGAACTCTTTCAACTAGAATGGTAGTCAGCAAGTCCTCAGGACTTGCCTGTTCTAACCCCTAAAGCTGGTAGAAGCTTCAACCTCCAAATCTAGCTTTTTACCCAGGGGCTAAGAAGCAGAACTTAGAACTTCATGCTTGTGTGTGTGGCAAGCGTTTAACCCCTGAACCATTCCCTCAGCCTCCAGTGTAAATACTTTTAAATGTTCATCACTGTTTTGCCTTGTCTTTCCAATTGTTTTGTTATGTAATTGCACAGTCATGCAATCGTATGATAAAAATACAAGAAACAAAGACAAAAGAAAAAAATGGTGATTTTTCAGAATGTCTATTTATAAAAAGACCCTGTGTAGAGATCCTAATTCATTCTTTCTAAGTTTGGGTTAACAGGTTTTAATAAGCATTACAATGTGTTTACAGGCAGTTCTTTGCACTCTTCGATCTTTGGGTTTCCAACGTAACATTGCAGACTTGGAGCTAGTGTATTGATTTTGAAATCAAAAGCAGACCGATTTTCCTGCTAGGTCAGTTGTTTTGTGCCACTGTACTTTCAGACATAGCTTTGAATTATGTCTCATTTTGAAAATATAACCTTTCAGACACAGAAAAAGAAATCCTTTTATTGTCAACTCTAAATATTCTGTACAAGTAACCGCAGCAAGATATTCAGAAGTAATTGGCGTAGTTCTTATTCTGGATAAACAAACACCAAAATAACACCTGACTCTTGCAGGCCTCAAATTGAAGGCAAGGGACTCTCAAATCCTAGTGACTCGTTTTTGGTACCAACGAAGTGTGACAATATTCCTGGACAAGTTCTTCAGCTTATGCATTAAGCTCACAGTAATGACTGAATAAATTGTTCATATAGGGCACTTTTAATTTATGCTACCATGTGTGATCTTAGAAGCCTCACATTGATCACATTCTCACTAAAAGAAGAAGAAACATGGGTTTAAAGTCTCAAATGTTGAGTAAAATACATGAAGGTATTTTACTGTCTTGAATTTTCCTCAACAGAATTGATCAGTAGTGAAAATTACAACAGCGTGTCAGTGTACTATCTTTTTAAGCAGTGCAAAATTCAGTATTGCCTTCCCTAAAGTTCTAAACATAATCTCACACTACTGTAAAATATAGTCATTTTTTCCTGAAGACATTGCAAACACACAAGTAGCAGGTTTTTTAATTTATATTTTATATTATTTTTATTGATTTTTAATGAGCTCTACATTTTTCTCTGCTCCCTTCCCTGCCGCTCTCCTCCTCACTTTAACCCTCCCTCAAGGTCCCCATGCTCTGAACTTACTCTGGAGAGCTTGTCTTTTTCTACCTCCCTTGTAGATTAGATCCATGTAAGTCTCTCTTAGGGTCCTCATTGTTGTCTAAATTCTCTGAAATTGTGGTTTGTAGGCTGATTTTCTTTGCTTTATATTTAAAAACCACCTATGAGTGAGTACATATGATAATTGTCTTTCTGTGTCTGGGTTACCTCACTTAAAATAATGTTTTCAAACGCCATTCATTTTCCTGCAAGATGTTATTTTTTTCTGCTGTGTAGTACTCCAGTGTGTAAATATACCACATTTTCTTTATCCATTCTTCGGTCGAGGGACATTTAGGTTGTTTCCATGTTCTGGCTATGACAAACAAAGCTGCTGTGAACATAGTTGAGCACATACCATATTTAACAAATGACACTGGCATACCTGGATATCAACATGTAGAAGAATGAAAATAGAGCCATATCTATCACCATGCACAAAATTGAAGTCCAAATGGATAAAAGACCTCAACATAAAGACAGCCACACTGAACCTTATAGAAGAGAAAATGGGAAGTACACTTGAACGTATTAGCACAGGGAACCACTTTCTAAATATAACCCCAGCAGCACAGACACTGAGAGAAACAATTAATAAATGGGACCTCTTGAAACTGAAAAGCTTCTGTAAAGCAAAGGACACAGTCAACAAGACAAAACAACAGCCTACAGAATGGGAAAAGATCTTCACTAACCCCACATCAGACAGAGGTCTGATCTCCAAAATATACAAAGAATTCAAGAATTTGGTCATCAAAAAAACCCATGATCCAATAATAAAAATGGAGTACAGACCTGAACATAGAACTCTCAACAGAGGAATCTAAAATGGATGAAAGACACTTAAGGAAATGTTCAATATCCTTAGTCATCAGAGAAATGCAAATCAAAACATCTCTGAGATTCCATCTTACACCTGTAAGAATGGCCAAGATCAAAAACACTGATGACAACTTATGCTGGAGAGGTTGTGGGGTACAGGGAACACTCCTGCATTGCTTGTGGGAATGCAAGCTGGTACAATCCCTTTGGATGTCAGTGTGGCAATTTCTCAGAAAATTAGGAAACAACCTTCCTCAAGACCACTTCCTCAATACCACTTTTGGATATATACTCAAAGGATGCTCAATCATGCCACAAGTAGCAGTTTTTAAGTTGCCTTTGATATCTGAAACAGAAAACTGGCATAACATATTTATTAAAATATAAAGCTGGTTTACTAGAACTGGAGAGATGTCTCAGTGCTTAAGAGACTGACAGCCCTTTCAGAGTAATCATGTTTGCTTTCCAGCATGTACAGTGGCTAATCATTGTAACTTCAGTTCCAGGTGATCTGATGCCCTCTTCTGACCCCTTGTGGGCACTGCTTAAATGTTGTACACTGAAATTCATGCGGCAAAACACCCACAGGCATAAAATAAAACTTTGTTTATCTTTTATATAATAAAGGTAAAGTCAAAACAAAAGATATAATCTGTTTTGTTTTTATTTTTTTGTAAAGGAGATTTTTCTTTAAATTTTTTATACAATATATTTTGAAGATATTCTTTCCCCTCCTCCACAATCTACCAAATTCTATTACAAATCCACCTAATTCATGTGTTCTGTTTCTCTTTGTCGAAACTCTCTCTCTCTCTCTCTCTCTCTCTCTCTCTCTCTCTCACACACACACACACACACACACACACACACACAAAGTGAGAGAGAGACTCCCAATTTAAACAACAACAACAACAAAACACAAAAAGACAAAAACCACCAAACCACAAGAACAACAAAAATGTACAGAAATTTACAATCTGATTTGCAGTGTTCAGCCACTCCTGAGCATGAAGCTGCGTGTGGCTGATCTACCCTGTGCCACCACACTGGAGAAAGCTATTTTTCCCTTTCCTAGCAGGCATCAATTACAAGTAGGTGTTTGGTGAAAGGTGGAACTTTGTGCCCACTTTCCCTTTTCTAGGCTGAGATTTTGTCTGGCTTGAATTTATGTAGGACTTGCACATTCTGTAATAATCTCTGTGGGTTCATATGGGCGCAAGTTCTGCTTTGCCAGAAAGATGCTGTTTCCATGGAGCCACACATCACCTCTGTCTCTTGAAAAGCCTCCGGTCTCCTCTTTCCCCTAGGTTTCTTAGCCTTGAGGGCAGGATTTAATAAAGACAACTCACTTAGAGCTGAGAACTTGAAAGTGTCTGATTCTCCACACATTGTCCATGTGTGTGTGTCTGTGATAATTATACTGCAAGAAAAAACTTCTCTGAGAAAGGTTTAGCATTAGGTACTGATCTTAGCATTTAGCAATATGTCATTAGGATAATATCATCACATCACTCTAGCTTTAAAGCAAACTATTTCTTTTGCAATGCATGTATGGAAAGAATGGATATGCTCTAAAGAGATACTTGTGTTTCCCTCCCTCTTTGGCCATTAGACTATTGAAAAAAATGGGTATGCTGCATGCACACACACACACATACTCAAACACACACCCCAGCGTCTTGGGGCTGGAGAAATGGAGAAATGGCTCAGCAATTAATCTGCTGCCTTCCCAGAGATACCCAATTCCATTTCCAGCAACTACATTAAGTAGTTCCAGATCTAACCAAAGTCCGCTCATGCATTTTACACTCACCCACACACATATGGCAATACATAAATAAATACACATATACATAAATGTTTAACAAGTCTAAAAATAAACTTAAAACTTAATCTCACTATGTAGATCAGACTAGCTTTAAGTTTACTGTACAGCATAGGCTAGCCTGAAATTAAACTCTGCCTTCCCAATATACAGACATATACAAATGCATTAGCAAGTCTAGTGAAGGTGAGTTTCACTGAGATTTCTTACGTGCCTGGTTGTTTATTGCGTGTACAATAGAAACAATATTTTCTAAAGTTCTGTTTAAACAGTATATAAATATGAATTCTAAGAGACCTTGATAGAAGTTATGGTTTCTGTTTTTACCATGGGACAGCACTGAGGACACGTGGCTGCATAGGTCTAGGCTACAGAACTGAGGTTCTCTAACTGCAGCAGACTACTGCCAGACATAGAGACCAGGTTTCTTTGAACCTTTCCGTCTAACACTCTAATTCAGTGGAGATAGAGGATAGAGACCAGACAAAAGCAATGCACAGGGACCAAGAGTAGCCAATTGTTTTCATTTTATAGGAAGATTTTCTACGTAGCCAGAAATAGTTAAAATATTTATTATATTATCTGCAGGTGTTTTTTAAAATCTTCAGGCATTGAAATGGAATAAAGCTTAATTTTTCCTCTTTGTACAAAACAAGCACTAAATATAATTTCTCACATGTTTCTGTGCTTTTTACTCTGCCTATTAATACTAAATGTCTTTTTGATTGATTGAAGTCACAGCTGGTTCTATTATAGACCATCGCATGACTCAGAAAGAGTGTAAGTCAGTACTTAATATGTAACTTGAGGCTGGAAATAATAAGACAATAGTATATATTTATTTTTTCATTTATAACAACCCAATTGTCTCCACCCAATAATTTTCTCCAAGTATAGATGAAATGCAGATAATCAGGCTAGAATGAGAAACATGTCTGAAATGGATCATTCATGACAACAACCTGGTGAATTTTAGCTGTAGAATAAACAACCTGTGCTGACTGTTCCCCAGGAGACAGAATAACATCTCCAAATCATTCACGGAAAAGTAGAACTTTTAAATCATCTTTTATGAAGTTAAATGTTAAGGAGATGTGTATATAGTTGGTACTGTTACTTCTGTTGGGAGTTTGAAATTGAAAAGGATAATGAAAAGATATATGTTGCTAATTTTTATTGCTTTTTATTGTCCTTTATAGCAGTCACCAATAGATAATATTGGCAAGTGAGTTAAAACTTTCTGCAAAATTTGCAAATGATTCTAAACTGACTGTTAAATTATATATTTACAGCTTTTTTGCCAGAGTAATATTTTATCATATCCCCTAAAGATCATCTTTCTATTATTGATATGTGGCTTTATGTGTATTTATGTTTAAATATATAAGAAGACTAACTAAATCAAAGCTGTTTACAACAAAATTGCAAAGTTACAAAAAACACTGAAACCTCTTATGCATTTTGTTCATTTTATTCATTAAGTATGGACACAAGTTCATACTTAAATGCAATTATTAGAGTTTCTTTGTCAACAAAAAAATTGCTTCCATCCTGAGAAACATACAGGATACTATGTCAGGACACTGGCTAACATTTCTTATCAATGTTCACTCATATCAATGTTCACTCATATAGAGATTGTACTAGCTAACCTCCTGCTGCTGTGATAAAAACACCCTAACCAAGGTAACCTAATAAGGAAGGGTTTATTTGGGCTACAATTCCAGAGGAGGAAGAGTCCATCACAGCAATGAAGGATGGCAGGAGGAAGGCATGGCAGCCAGAACAGGAAGCTGAATGCTCACGTGCTCAAGTGCAGACTCAAGACAGTGAGAGTGAACTGGAAGCAGCACAAGGCTTTTGTCTCACAGTCCAGCTCCAGTGCTGTTCATCCTAAAATTCTCCAAACAGCGTCACCAACTGGGCACCGGGTGTTCAAATATCTGAGGTTATCAGAGACATTCTCTTTCAAACCACTACACAGACAGTTAAAATGGACAACTTTTACTGTGGGCTGATTTTTTTTCAGATAGTATATTTATCAGAAAAAAAGGAGGTTTAAATGAAATTACTGATAATTTTTGCATTTCATTTTTATTAAATACAAGCATACATTGAGTGACTACTGTGCAGCAGGAAATCCTTGAGTGCCACATTTATAAGTGGAAAAGGAAATTGTAAAGAGGTTATTTGAGGTTAAGACCTTCTAAATTATAATTTTCAATTCCAGCTCAACAAGAAACAATACAGTAAGAACAGAAACAGCCTCTTCATTCTAGTATCCCAAGTCCCGGCTCCTGAAATAGTCAAGTGCCACAAGTGATACCCAAACCAGATATGTGACACTTGGGATTCAAGTCTCAGCTCAACTCACTGGACCATCCAGGCTAATTTGTCTGTATATTCACATTTCTTAGCCTCAGCTCACTTCTGTACATCGCTGTGTTGTTATAGGAAAGATGGAAGTGAACTAAAATGACCCATTCTCACCAAAACTGTAGTAAATACATCTTCTCTCTGTCATTTTAGGTTTTGTTTCTTGTGGTTTCTGGGATGT
Organism: Neodon shergylaensis; assembly: GCA_025134845.1. Lineage (NCBI taxonomy): Eukaryota > Metazoa > Chordata > Mammalia > Rodentia > Cricetidae > Neodon > Neodon shergylaensis. The sequence goes on from JABTXL010006712.1 coordinate 29,211,232, forward strand.
AGGATTCAGAACCAGAAGTCCAGTGCCTTTATTGGCAAAATCTCTCCTCCTGATTCTTGCATGTGATGTTTTATGTTTCCATCACTTTGAAAATCCGCGTACTCTGTAACTAAGACTGTTAATAATGCAAAATTGTTAGAAAAGTGCAGATAGCGTTACGGCTGTGAGACTGTAATACGAATCTCATTTACTTTTAAAAAATAGCTATCTAGAAATTAAACCTTTAGAAATCATGATGTATTTTGAGATCAAAATCCTGCTACATCTACAAGACATGGAGCAGAATCATCAGTCTCAATTTTTTAAGTACAAGTTTTCTATTTCTGTAAGGAATGTCGTGGGAATTATGATCAAGAATAGTGAATCGGTGCTCCAATGTGGGTCTCTGTCTCTGTCTCTGTCTCCTTTCATCGCCTGATGAAGGTTAATATTCAGGAGGATGCCTATATGTTTTTCTTTGGGTTCTCCTTCTTATTTAGCTTCTCTAAGAACCTGAGTTATAGGCTCTATGTCCTTTATTTATGGCTAGAAACCAAATATGAGTGAGTACATCCCATGTTCCTCTTTTTGGGTCTGGCTTACCTCACTCAGGATAGTGTTTTCTATTTCCATCCATTTGCCTGCAAACTTCAAGAAGTCATTGTTTTTTACTGCTGAGTAGTACTCTAATATGTATATATTCCATACTTTCTTCATCCATTCTTCAATTGAAGGGCATCTAGGTTGTTTCCAGGTTCTGGCTATAATTAAACAATGCTGCTATGAACATAGTATTGGAGCACCGGACTGAAATCTCAAGGTCCAAATCAGGAGCAGAAGGAGAGAGAGCACGAGCAAGGAACTCAGGACCGCGAGGGGTGCACACACACACTGAGACAATGGGGATGTTCTATCGGGAACTCACCAAGGCCAGCTGGCCTGGGTCTGAAAAAGCCTGGGATAAAACTGGTCTCGCTGAACATAGCGGACAATGAGGACTACTGAGACCTCAAGAACAATGGCAATGGGTTTTTGATCCTACTGCACCTATTGGCTTTGTGGGAACCTAGGCAGTTTGGATGATCACCTTACTAGACCTGGATGGAGGTGGGTAGTCCTTGGACTTTCCACAGGGCAGGGAACCCTGACTGCTCTTTGGGCTTACGAGGGAGGGGGACTTTATTGGGGGAGGGGGAGGGAAAGGGGAGGCGGAGGTGGGGAAGAGACAGAAATCTAAAAAAAAAAAAAAAGAATAGTGAATCGGTAAATTGCCTTTGTAGGCTGTTCATTTTTACAACATTAGTCCTACAGATCCATGAGAATGGGATGCCTTTTTAACTTCTAGTGTCTTTCTTAATCTTTTTCTTCGGAGGTCTTAATTTTTTATTATAGGGATCATTCACCTCCTCAGACAGGAATATTCCTAGATGTTTATTTTGAAGTTATTGTGGATGTGTTTCCACATGTTTTATCTTCAGCATGCTTGTTATTGATAAATAGAAACATTAATTTTAAAGTTGATTTTGTATGCTGTCACTTTGCTAAAAGTATTAACTGTTTCTAGAAGTTTTCTGCTAGCATCTTTGGGACTTTATGTATACTATGATATCATCTACCAATAGAGGTAATAAGACTTTTTCTTTTCCTCTTTGAATCCCTTTACAAAATCAGTTGCCTTTCTATACACTAATACATATTAATATTATATATTCATTCTAACATATATATTATTAAACCATAGTAAAATTATATATGTGAGTTTATTATATACACACAGACATATATAATATATATAATTGTATTTTTGTCACACAAGTGGATAATGAGCCCCCAAGTGTCATAGATTATTCAAAGTCTCCTGTATTAGGCATGAAAAGCCTCCCTTTGACTTGTTCTTAAAGGGAGACAAAGAAACTGCTGTAACAATAAAGGTTCTTGCCCTTGGCCTTACTTGCCTCTCAGAACTTAAAGGTATGACCTAATTGCTGAATACAGCACGCACTTTTGCAGTAAGACTTGGTGGAAGCAAACTGGAACTCACTTAGAAGGTTCCCCAGTGAAACCTAGATCCCATAGTATCAGAAGGTGCCATGCAAGTTTCTGAGGAAGAAAAACAATCAATAGTCTCACCCAGCCCTAAAGTCATTGATTGGGCAGCCAAAATATCAATGATGCCATAGTGATACTTTTACCAAAGTGGTAGCCAACAGCTGTCTAATTGAACTGAAGACCCATTCGATAGGAGGTAACTCATACCTGGTACAGTAAACCTAGCCAACTACCAATGATTAGAGAAATCATGGACTCTAGGGAAAAATGTGCTACTACCATTTTCCCAAACTATAAGTTCCTAACTGTATTCTAAATACTTTTCCTTAGACCCACAGATAAATATTGTTCTCATGCTTCATTGAATAAATTTTTGCATTTTGCAGCAACCAGAGGCTCTTATAGAGAATCTCAAGTGGTAAAATGCAGAAGATATTGACCATCAGGTGTTTAACCACAGTTGAAATAAGGACAGCCCAACCCTTATACTTAGGGCTCAGGAAACATTGTGGAAGAGGGGAACATAAAGATAGTGAGAGCCAGAGGATCAGGATGTCTACTGCAAGATGGTGCCTTCTGGATATGACAGGGAACTTGCATCTGTGAAATATAGCAATATGGTTGTTTAAACAAGACCTCCACCATGATAATACCAACTGATACACTAGCACTTACAGAAAATTTTACAAGACTCCATTCCTAAGTGACGAACTACAGGCAAATCGGTGGCTTAGAAAAGAGACTCAGCCTTATCCAGGGATGAAGGCCTTGAAAGGTTATCAATACTAAGAGATCAGCACTAAACACATATACATATGAGCAACACTAAACTGAATCAATAAGACACATACAAATTGTGTGACACTATTCCTAGGGAGATGAAAATAGTATCAATCTCTAATGTGTTGAACCAGTGAATTTTTATTAGGATTACTTGTAGGAATAAAGGGGAAGTATAGATTACAGGACAGAAAGAGACCTGGTCAGTCGTCCTCATCAACTTTGACCATGAAACTCAGTATAGACAAGTTCAACAGAACTGCCATATACAGGCTGCTCACGCATGCTTCAGCATTGCCAGAGCATACATTTCATTTTCATTTCATAGCTTACAGGAGCAGACATGACTCATTCCAACATGGGTGACAGTTCGTGAAAACCTGGTGTGCACTACACAATCTCCAGATGTGCAATAGTTTGGAAAGTGTTCTATCTTGGAAGCTCAGTTGTTCTGAGCCTCTTCTAAGTAGCTTGGCTATCTTTTGCCTCCTTCAGGTAACTTGATTTGTCTGAGAGTCTTCTAGGAACTTCAACCCTTCTGAAAATGTTCCTCAAAGGAATCTTACTGCTTATATATACTTTGGTAGGGAGGGGACTGGTGAACCTGCCCAGTTTCTAAGACATTTTGAGGTCATTGAGTTGTTTGCTTCCTTAGCATAAAGATCTTACCTAAAGGATGGAATGTTTTCCTCCTCCTGAACATTGTATGTTTTTATGAGCTCTCTCCAAGATGTAATGTTTTAAACTTGTAGGAGACTGCTGCAAAATACACACACACACACACATACACACATTTGTATGTATTATCTACAAAAGCATAGATATGTGCTATTATATATGTGTGATAATAATTATAGAATAGATTATGAATTTGAAGGAGACTATAGGGGAGATCAGGAATGAGTTGGAGGAAGAAGATAAAGTACTGAAATGATATAAATATAGTATTCATATATGAAAATCTTTAAAAATAAAATATTAAATAATATTTAAATTAAATTTTAGACTTTCTAAAACATTTGAATATTTAACTTTTAAAAATTGATTATTATGTAATCATAGTGTTTGGCAATGTCTATATAAAGGCATATATAAACCTAATATATACAAGTAGTGTATATATATATGTATAAAATTATATTGCTACATGGTACCTGTCCATATAGTTTTAAGAATTACAAAGATAACAATATTTTTATACTAAGTAGCAGCTAATGAAAAATGCAAATGGGGAAAATAATCTATAAATCTTATGTGAGAAAAATAATTCTGCCATCTATAAGCTTATAATATACCTTTACTTAGATTTAGTGGTATTGTCCACCATATGGTTGTATACTTTTCCCACCTGATTTAGATATTTAATATGATAACCATGTATAAACATTCCTGTTCAACTTTAAGTCAGCTCCTAATTTTCCCATAGATATTGCTCAACCCTTAAATGTATCCTCTTCAGTTCAACAAGAGTTTCAAGCTATAAAATCTTGGTGTCATATTAAATTCATTGCTTTCTCTACTTTCCTATACTCCTGAAATAAAGAATATTTCTTCAAAGAAAACATATATCTGACCACAATTCTGTTATATTGAACTGAGCCTTTGTGTTTTGTTTCCATAAGCACAGTAGTCTTGATGTTGGTCTATGTCTCCCCGAATATGCCACAGCATCCTTTTAAATTTAAGCTTTATGTTTTTCAATGGAAAATTCCAAGATTTATGTGTGTGTGTGTGTGTGTGTGTGTGTATTTATTTATTTACTACATCCCAACCGCAGTTTCCCCTCCTCTCCTCCCAGTCCCTCCCCACCTCTCCTCTCTCCCCACCATCCACTCACAGTTCACGTATGACATGTCTCCCATTCACCCCATCATTTCTCCTTGTAATCATAATGACCGCTCCTTTTGCCAGCCTCTCATTGTAAGGCATTCCTCAATGGCCAATTCCTTTCTCCTTAATTTCTGAGGGTTGCACTCAGATGGAGCAAAGCAGACCTAAATTGTTACTTTTGCCTCCCTCTCCCAGTTGTTTCTCTCACCTTGTAGAGACTCATCGTTTTACAATGGCGATATCAATGAACATGTTAACATGGAAGGAGAGAAAACTCACTGGGTCTTATCACTAGACAAAGAATTACAGACAACTAATGACTGCTGGAAGGAGGAATTCTTTCCCATGGATGAGCCCTCTAATTGGTTGTCCAATACAGGGCATTCTACCTTGAAAAAATATACAAACCACAACAGAAAGGGAGCCAGCAGGTTGCAATTATATGTATTTGTGCATACACAATACACACACATCACACACACACACATACACACACACAAACACACACACACACACACACACACACACACACACACACACACACACACA
>JABTXL010006712.1:29219890-29274158 GCA_025134845.1 Neodon shergylaensis
TCTCTCTCTCTCTCTCTCTCTCTCTCTCTCTCTCTCTCTCTCTCTCTTTCTCTTTCTCTCCACCCTTTCCTGAGCTCCCATTTATGAATGTATAATAATTTTCTATCTAAAACTCACACTGACATTCATGATTTTTATACTATGAATCTGAGATTCAAGAGAGTGAAAGCCACTGTCTGGATGACTTTGGTGGCCTTCTAGTTTACAGGGACCTCAGACAACCAAGCCAAACTCATCATGAGTCAAAAAGGCTCTATTGCTCTCAGACTTAATAACCTCAGAAGAGTTATAGTGCAAATTAATGACTATGTTAATTCATTCCATCACAGTAATCATGTAATACTAAGTAGCCAAATCATTGTATTGTAGCTTTCATAAAAATGGGATTTTGTTAATTATACCTCATTAAAGATGGAAGGAGTAAAATTTCAGAATTATTTATCCTTTTATTAACTGTAAATTATTTTTCATCAGGAACACAACAAGCACTCTTAAGACATATTGCAACAGAAAGAAAAACATTTTTGAAACATTTCAATTAAGAACTGTCGTCAATAATTCGCATTCGGTTTAGAAATAGTCTTGATCCTCTAAGAGGATAAAATATAAATAAATAAAGATCACTTTGTATGAATATTGTGGAAACCACTTGGTTCCCTAATTTCAAAAAGTAATGAATAGGCTTATAAAGTATGAATGCAAGCATTAAATAGAAACATAAACATAAGTATGGTAAGGAATGGCTGCTGCATTTTTAATGAAATAAAAAATGCAACATTTTGTTGCTATCAGGAGAGGAAATTTGATTGTTGGTGTAGGTGGTAACTATTTTCCTATCAGCTTATCAGTTGGAATGAGCCTCAGAATTAATGTTCTAAATAAAGTTATGCACTTGATTAAATAGAAAGAAATATAACAGTAAAAAGTACATGAGTACACTATGTTATCTCTGAAATATTTCACTTTGAGGTAACATAGTAAAATAACAAATTCTTTCGTATGTGAGTGTCTTGAAAAGCAAGTGGGCTAGTCTGAGCCACCAGATCACGAACTGAATTTCATTCATTGTCTTCAGCCAAATATAACTACAATTGCTTCCATCTCTTTTTGTACTAATAGATGTTTATATAATTCATAGGTCTTTCATCAAAGCACAGAGAACAGATTTTCTGCTTTGAGTTAGAAGTATGCTTTATGCACATAAACAAAATAATTTCAATGTATATGAAAGTCCTGGGAAGTTATATTTGCATTTGAAACAAAAAATAATGTCTCACATTTTTTTGTAAAAGAGAAATAGGTTTTATTTTTACCAAAAACATGCGAAGAATTTCAAAAGGCTCAGTAGATTTGTTAAAAAGAATCTTATTTATTTACCTACTTTTTCAGAAGCTGACACATATTGTGTTTCATAGAAACAGTATTCTTCAGCTTTGACATAAATATCAACACTTCCTTGGATTTATACTTGTTAGTTGTGTTTGTTAATTTTGTGATATTTGAGTGGGCCTAAGGACCTTGAACATACCAAACAAGTCCTCCTCAAATGGGCTGCATTGCCAACCCCCCTTTCCCTCTTTTTTTAGTTTATTTTTTAAATTGTAATTTTTCACATAATCTATTTTCATCATATTCTTTTCCTTCAAGATCCTTTCCACCAAGGCAGTGACTGTATTGACCCCGCTTCAAAAGACAGGAGGTTACTTAGTGGAGACATCCCCTTAGCCAACATCCTCGCTTCATCTCCTGCTTTGTCTGTGGCCTGTAGCTGTGGGCAAGCTTAAGAGAAGGGGTATCTGTTTGCCAGTCGAGGGCCTTAGAGAACTGATTATTAGCAGAAGATACACCGTGTCTCTTCTAGAGGATGGAAGCCGCTGCATCTGATGTACAGGAACATTTGATGACATGAGTGAGATCTCTTCCAGATAGAATATCCTGTCCAATGCCTAAGTCCTTAGGTCTCCAACATTTTGACCTCCTGCTTCTTCATGATAGCGGGGGCTGTAGCCACCTTCTTCCTCTTGGCATTCATTTCTTTAAGCATCACGCTCAGCTGGAGGGCACAGGCAACTATGTGAATTGTCAAGAAATCTCATCTCAGGCACTATTAGCATCTTTGTTACTTAATAGGTTTGAGCTTGTACTTTTCTAGTTAGAAAATGTAGAAAATAAATTTGGTTCTTGAGTCATTTTGAAGAATAATTAAACCATAAATGTCATCTAATTAGCACATGATACATGTTGGTATGTTTTCCCTGAGGTTTGTGCTTTGAGTACCTTTTCATATTTCTATACAGCTATTTTTTATATCTACTTTGGAGAAATGTATATTAGGCACTTGGCATTTTTGACCATTGACTTGCTAATGTTCCTAAGATTTGGTTATTAAACCCTTATTAGGTATGAGATTTGCAAACATTATTTATTCAATTTGTATATTGTCTTTTCATTTACTGTTTTTTTTTCTGCTGTTAAGAATAACATATTTCATTTAAAGGTTAAATTATGAAAATAATTACTTTTTATTTGTTCTTCTTATTCACATGAAATAATTGAATTGTGCATAAATGAAGTTTACTTAATCTTAATAAATATTACATTTGTATTTATTTTGTTTACATGTGTTTGTTTGTGTGGGGGTGCACATGCTATGATGTACATGCCAAAGGGCACATGTCGAGGTCAGAGGACAACTTGCAAGAGTCTACTTTTTCTTTCTTTGGACTTAATGGGATTCATCTTCACCTCTAAGTTATGTAGACAGTGTCATACTGGGAGTCAAAGTGTGATGCTCTAGGAGGTGTGTGTGTGTGTGTGTGTGTGTGTGTGTATGTGTGTATTACATGTATATTGTATAGATAGATTGATAGTGATAATATGGATGCAGACTTACACACTTATTTTATATGTACACCTTTCTCTGCAACAGAAGCAACTAAAACCTATCAACAAAAATTCCCAATTCATGAAAAATCTCTCCACAGTAGAGGACATCATCATTTGGAAAAATTGGCAGCCTACAGAATGGGAAGATTTTATCAACTACACATCCAATTATGTTTCAACTACACGTCTGATAGATGACTAATATTCAATGTATATGAGGAACTAGATATCATGAAAATAGATAACCCAAATAGAAAATGGGGTACAGATATAAACAGAGATTTCTTAAAGGACAAATTCAAACAAGAAGCACTTAAAGAAAAGTTCAACACAAAAATCATTAAAAAATGCAAGTCAAAAAACTGTTGATATTTTATTTTACACTAGTCAAAATGTCTAAAATCAACAAAACAGTGACAGTTGATGCTGACAAGGATGTGGAGTCAGGAAAACACTCATTCAATTGCTGGTGGAAGTGCAAACTTGTACGGCAACTATGAAAATCAGTGTGGTCGTTTTTCAGAAAATGGGAATCAATCTACCTCAGGATCCAGATATACCACTCTTGGGCATATACCTGAGAGACTCTTCATCCTACCACAGAACGCTTGCTAAACCATGTTCACTGCAGCTCTACATAATAGCCAGAAATAGTAAACATCTTCTATGTGGATAGAGAAATGTGCTGTATTTACCCACTGAAATATTACTCAACATCAAAAAATGAAATCATTAAATTTGCAGGTAAATTGATGGAGCTAGAAAAAAATCATCCTGTGTGAGGTAACCCAGATGAAAGGTAAAAATAATATATGTTCAATTATATGTAGACCTTGGATATTAAGTCATTAGTAAGTAAGCTACCATCCATATAACCACAGAGGTTAGGTGTAGGGTTAGGAACTGCAGTGGTGCATCTCCCTAAGAAGGGGAAATAGAATAGAAAATTGTGGGTGGAGGACAACAGGGGATAGGTGTCTGAGATGGGAGGATCAAATGGGTATGGGAAGAAGGGGAGGAGTGAGAGAGGTGCTATGTGGAGGGTGAGATAAACTAAAGGCCGTTTGAGGGGTCATATGGAAACCTAAAACAGTAGCATCTTCATATATACATATACTATGAGATCAGTCTAAATGAAATCACAAAAGAGCAAGTACCTGGTTTATTTCACTTATAATGTCCTTTATCTTGATCCATATAGAATAGAAAATCTTTTATTATTTTTTGTCTTTTTGATAATGGTAACCAAAATAGGTATGAGAAAGTATCTCATTGTGATTTGATATTTTCATGTCTGATGGTTTGTGTTTTGAGCAGCTTTTTATAGGACCATTTTTCATATCTTCTCTAGAGAAATACATGTAAGATCTCTTGTTTGGGCTATTTACTTCTTACGCTTTATAAACTTTGAGCATTAATTTCCCTTAATAGACATGTGACAAAATTTTTTTAAAAATTAAAAAAAAAACACGAATGAGTGTGTATTCCAAAAGCTCAAGCTATTTTGACCCTAAAAATAGAATAATCACAGCCAAGTCCAGTGAATTAAAGTAAAAACCAATAGAAGGATATACACAAGTAAAAATAGAAATAACAAAAAGGTTGACATGTTTTTGTAAAAGGAAACACTATTGAGAATTCAACATGTGATTCAAGAAGTCAATGTTTGCCTTATCTTAGGGTAGTAAATGGTGGGGCCAGAAAGCATGAAGTGAAATGGGGGATGACATGCTTTGAAGTTGCTGCTGAATTAGGTATAGCTTTTCTAATGAATGAAATGTTAGTAAGTTTTCTTAGAGGTTTATTACTAACTGGTAGTTCCAAAATCAGCAAACAGAAAACCTCAATGACATAAGCAGAGAGGGAGCACATTCAACCACCCGCCTAGCAAGCATTTCCTCAAATCATTGCAAACATGCATGAGTCTCAAAAGTTATTATGAAGAAAAGAATAAATTAGAGAAAAACATTATTTTACTGAGAATATTTCATTTCCCAAACCTTGTCATAATTGAACGGCCTAGGAAAAATACAAAGTTTCTGTTCTATTTTTTTTATTCTTTCTTTAGTTTTGTTTTTAAGGTTTTGGTTTTGAATTTTTTTAGTGAGGGCAGTGTTTCTCTATCTAGACAAGGCTAGCCTGGAACTTGTGTGTAGATAAGCTTTTCTCAGACTTACAATGAGTCTTCTGTCCATAGCTAGTCTTACTGGTATTCTCCACCATCCCTGGGTAATATACTCAGCATATATCTTAATAAAACACACATGTTAAACACTGTTGTGGTGGTTAGTTGTCAAATTGACACAAACTAAAGTTAGCTGGGAAGAGGGAAAGTCCATTGAGAAAATGCCTCCATAAGACTGACCTATATGTAAGTCTGTAGGAGCATTTTCTTGACTGATGATTGATGTGGTTGGACCCAGGCCATCATGAATAGTGCCATACCTGGCATGTGGTCCTGGGTTGCATAAGAAAGCAGGCTGAGCAAACCATCGTAAGAAAACCAGTAGCAGTACTCTTCATCTTCTCTGCTTACAGTTCCTGCCTCTATTCTCCTGCATGAGTTCATGCCTTGGCTTGCTCTGATGATGGACTATAATCTGTACTATAATCTCCCCTTTTGCTATGGTTATGGTGTGTATCCATTAGAGTGCAAACTAAGACGTACATGAACTATATGCTTCATACCTCAGATGGCATAGATCCATATACCGCTACGTAAATAGGATTTTCTGTTTCTATGCATGCATTGATATAGGCAATATTTCACAAATGATCATAGAGTAGAATGTTGTGCTGTTCCTGACGTATCACTTATTCTCTCTGCCCTGTTTGTTATTTCATTTTAAACCCTATCTATTTAGATGTTGAGCAAAATTCACAAAGATAACACTATACATATTTTAAGTAAATAAAGAAGGATGAAATGATATATAAAGATATAAGAAGTATAAATGATATACTTGTAATATTAGCTTAAAAACTGTATTTTTCATATTTGTATCCATGAAAATGCAAAATTATACAGAAAAAATAGCTACTTTTACAATTTAACCAAAAGAATATATCAAAATGTAAGGAATAATAGGTGAAACATATGCTCTATTAGTTAAATCTGTAACTCATTCTTGATAATATTATCATTTCAATGACATTATCTTAGTGGGTGCTCCTGCCATAAACATATGTATGGTGTCTTCTCTGATCTAACTGTTATTAAACTGCTTTTTTATAGCTTTAGACATCTAGGTAATGAAGAAATTTTTACAGACTTGAATAACAGGCACAAATCATTTAACTGAGATTCAGAATCTGTCAAAAATTTTTAACAATTTTAATAGTTTAATCTCAATGGTATAAATGTCTTTGAGATTTATGCCTTGGATTGTAAACTTTGTATTTTACATGTGTTTTCCTGCATGCATCTTAAGACACTTTGATTCACTTATATTCATTTATCTAATCAGTACTGAATAAACAAAATATTGATTAGCATTCAAAATTTACCAAGAAATTTTTTTCTATGCAATCAGTGTACTTACAAAAGATCTGTGAGTTTTAGGCAGATTTAAGTCTTGAGTAGGATAAACAGTGTCTCCTCTCAGAGTCCTTATAAGATGCTTATAACAGATATGAGGATATCATTTATTACACCACTGTTTGAGCAAGAAAATTCCAAGTGCATTATGAAAGTTAAATTGTATAATTTAACTTTCGTTCCTTTAAAAGTGTCTTGTAAGTGAATGAATAAAATGTCATCAACTTAAAATTTAGAAAAAACAAACTTCACTAAGATAAAACTTACTTTATTACAACGGGTAATGAATACTTTTAGAAATCATTCATGTGGTAAAATAGAAATGAATAGAGCCTAATTAATTTTGCTTTAAAACACACATTTATATGCTTAAATTTAGACAAAGCAGGAGAATGTCGTTTTATAAATAACTGAAGTAAGCCAAGGATGAGAGATATTTGTAGGAATCATTAAATTGTATAGTTGTATTATTAAAAATCCCACCAAGGAGACTTAGTGATTTCCTCATTGTCTGCCAGCCGACAAAATCCCAGGACTGAATGGTTATGAATTCCCTAAATTTTTAGTGAGATTTTTATCAATGCCTTTCATTAACCATTCTCATTTTAATTTCTCTTGCATTGTCAATTTTAATAAACGTTTTGGAGAAAATGGCAAAGCTAATTCTGTAATAAAGTTCATGACACTGTTAGATGAGAAAGATATTCTCAGACGAGAAAGGAGATGTGAAGAAGACACGCGTGAAAGTAATCAGAACTGATCATTTCTTGTAAGTGAACTGAGCTTCTGAGTACTTTTTAAACATTTACTTTCATAGCCTCTGCATTTAAAGGTGCCTATTTTAAGTTACCATCATAGGTTATGAGCACATATTTGATATTATATTCTAAATAAGTCCTAAAATACAAAGGAAATAAAAGTTCTTTTTAGTCGTTTGTCACTTCCCATTTCATAAATTTTGCAGTTACTTTCTTACATAATATTTATTTGGTTCTGTTCATTTTGAACTTTAAAATATCCATTATATGGCAGATATTATGACAGATGGTCAGTATATGACATGTAAACAGTAGATTTCTTGACTTGTAGAAATTCATAGGCAATATATAATTGCTTATATATATGTGTGTGTAAATTTAAATTAAACTTACCTCTATAAGTTTATGTAAATGTAAACAACATGCCATTTATTACAATTACTGGAAATCATAAGTCTTCATCAGTATTCATAGATCATGTATTATGTAAGAAGAGATTTTACTACAAGCACTTCTAACCATCACAATCAGACTTGAATTACTGAGTTAAGGATGCTGTATAAATGGTACAATGCAAGATGAGAGATCGGTAGGTGCCCACCACTCTAATGGCAGGAACTTGTTCTATAAATCATGAAGAATTTTATAAAGCTGAAATATTCATTCCACAGTCATTCGATGCATTAGTGCATACTCTAGGTGCTAGATGTGCACTCAATACATAAAGCCCATGAAAATTTCAGTAATAAGTCACACCTGTAAAAAAAGAACTTTACAGAACTGGAGTTTGCATATTTACCTCTATCACATTAAGAGGAGCGTTTGAATATTATTAATACAGAGAGAGTCATAGTAGTATTCAATATTTTAGAAGTAGATAACAAGAATAAAATTTGAAAATTTCCATAAATTAATAAAGCTATGTATGTTCCTGAGGTCCATTAAATATTAAAATTTATAGAATACATGATGATCGCCTTCATCTGGGGGACACAGGGATAATTCTCTTGGAAAATCAACAGGTTCAGTTTTAGTCAATCCAATTATAAAATTCTTAGCTGATACATAAGCATCTTTATCTTTAAACTAATAGTAGTACATAATAACTCTGGGCTATATTGATGAGTCCAATTAAGGGTCTTTTAACATGAGCTATCCAACCACATGCATTACCAGTATTTTCTCTTTGTAAAGGAATAATGTTTTCTTCTGCAGTTTTCGTCACAAAGCATAGGTGATTTAGGCATTCATTTCTTACAGTTCAGTAAATGTTTTCATACCAAGAGCAAGAAGCAAGAGTAATGAAGAATATCAAGGAAAGCTGCATAAGCAAGAGCTAATTCAATATGCTGTAAAATGAATAAATACTTAAGTTGATGAATATTTAAGACTCTGGAACTTAAAGGTCTAAAGATTTAAAAATATTATTGTTATGCGTAGCAGCTTGCAGTCTATACATTTTTCTCTACACTTTCCCAGATTCACCTCCCAGTCATCCTTACTTTGCTTAAATCTTGGCCAGTCATCTATTTTGACTAGTTCTGTTATTTCAAGCCATTATTGCAAAGGATTACTCAAGAGCATCATTCGCAACAAATCATTGCTGCATACTATGAAGAACTATTTATTTCTTCTTCTCAAATAGCAATTATAGATTTACTTCTTGGTAACTTAATTCATCAGCAAGTCAATATCAGTTCCCACCTGAGTCTTATATCTCAAGTTTGCTCTCAACTGCTTTTAGAAAATAGTGAAATCATTCTAGCAGGACAACTGAGCCAGCACATATAAGACACAAAGTTTATTAAACCACTATGAGGATGATCACAGAGGATGGGAAGGGATGAGGTGGGCACAGGAATGTATTCCCTCATCTAGAATGAATGCTTTCCCAAATGACATCTAAAGAGGCCTACTTTTATTGATATGGATAAAAATCAACAAACTGGTCAGATCAAGTCTGTTCTTCAGGTTGCATTAGTTGACAATAACAACACACAATGTGGATTAGGGCAGTCACTTATATTTACGTTCCAGGAGGCAGAGACTTTCTCTGAGGCTATTTACTGTTTTTTTTTGCACTTCAGAGTACAGAAACTTGCCCCAGTGGGTCAGAATGACCTGGGTGCCTGTTAGCTCATTCCTCTTGTTTCCCTGTAATGAAACATTTTGTGACCTTATTCCAAGTTTTTGTTTGAAATACAGTTGCAAAATCATTTCTCGGTATGTGTACAGAAATGGCTAAAATAAAAATTGGAGGAGAAAACAATAGCAAAAAAGTCACAGATAAAAACACGAAGCACATGCATGCATAGAGGGAAATTAATATTTGCTAATTCACATGAGAAAGAATAAATCTAATAACTAAACATCATACCAACATTTTTTGAACTGGTCAAAGAACTAATGAGTCATTTCAACAGATGGGAAGTGTTTCAAATATCTATACTGAATAAAAATGAATTAATCCTAGAAAGAAAGATTGGAACAGAGTATGTCCTATTAATTTTTTTTCCAAAGTAGCAGGTATTAACTAAAATGGAGTGAGGCAAGGACCACCATAGATTTTTGCCTTGAGTTTAAACTGGTACATTTATACAGAAAATGCAACATATAAAGTCCTTCACAACAATGTTTCAGCTTCTGAAATAGAATGATTACTTATTTATTAATCTGGCATTTAGTATACATTCATTCCCAAAATTATGTTTTAAAAAGACACATAATTATATTTTTAATGATATAAGAGCAATACCTTCTAAATTCATTTGTCTGTGGCTTTTATAATATTGCTATTTATAAATTTAGTATGTCATCTTTTCCTACATCGGTTAAAATTCTTATTATGATGATACTGAAGTGCTTATATTTTTTAAACAGTTTCTTTGAAATTGCCTTTCAACTTCAGATATATTCCCAAGAGGAATAAGTAGTGAAAATCATGGAATACTGGGTCATATTTTATTATAAAAAGTTAACAGAAGAACTTTATGAATATTAATAATCTAATGTCTGCATAGTGATGATAACAATACTTTAATCTATAAAACACAGCAATAAAAGCAAAATCATTTCAAATAGTCTCATTTTTCTGCAAGTCTTTAAGAAACACTGGCTTCTGATAACATTTATCCAGATTATTTCTTAAGATTGGCTAGCAAAATGACACCCAAGTTAATTTGTAAGTTGTCCTAAGATGAATAAATATTTATGTTTGCTGTCATTAGTAGAAATTCGAAGTATCTAGAAAACATAATCTAACAAATAATAAGAGGAATAATGAATCAGTCATATATTTTCCATTGTGATTGCTTTGAAAGTTTATTTTTCTGTCTCTGTTAATAACTTTAAAATCTATTTTATGGCAAATTGGCCTCTTTTAGACACCAATTTACTGTGAGCTGCCTTCACTTAAGTTATTTATACTCAGTATAACAACATTGCTGAGGTTCTTGTATTTTAACATTCTTAGAAATGCTTTAACTTGAGATATGTTCTCAAGAGGATCCAGTAGTGAAAACAGTAAGCTGGTACATAAGAATTAAGTAATTATAAAATATTGCACATATCATGAAGGAAAATTATTGCACTTTCAGAATTTTTGTGCTTCTAAGGTCCATGAGCCTTTATCTTATAAACTAAAAGTTTCATTCTCCCCAGATTTTCTAAGATTTGTCTTTTGTTTTGAGTTGTAATTTAAAAATTTAAAAGTTTAAAAAATGTATTATTGTTAAGTGTAGAAGTTTTAAACCATACAACTCTTATAAATACATATAACAAATTATATCTCAAAATTATGCAAATATATTTGCAATATATACAAATGTTTTTAATACTTTCATTTTTCTGTCATTGGTAATTTTGAATTCTTTTTATATAAAAAATATATTAATCACACATAAAATACCTAAGATTTCAAAACTCATATCTGAGCTGGACATGGTAGCCAAAACCTATAACCCTAGTACTCAGGGTGCAGAAGCAAGAGGATTACTATGAATTCTATGAATTCAAATCGAGTTCATGTTACATTGTAAGACTGTCTTGGGACAAACAAAATCATTAAAGTGTACAGAAACCATCAAAAATGCATGCCATAAAACTTTAGTTTAATCTAGAAACATATCAACACCTTAAACATGCACAATGCAAACAGAAATAATATATTTAAATTACATATACAATGTTCTCTTTGGAAAACATATCAGTGAAATTATGAATTATATTAAAACTACTGTAAGTGGACAACAACTTCAGTCTTGTTTTTATGACCATAGGATAGTTATTTACAGCTCTATTTACTTTCTTTGTTGGAATTCCTTAATTTAAGGTGTGTAAGAAAATTGTGTGCATGTTTGAGAATTAACATTTCCATGATTAGAAAAATGCATTGCTCCTGAAAAAAAAAAAGAGAAAAGGAAATTGGAGAAAAATATGGACGAAGAGATTAAAAGGAAGAGGAGGAAGAGGAGGAGCAAGAGGAGGAAGAGGAGGAAGAGAGGAAAGAATTTATTCTTCATAATGAACTTTCAAGGTTATGTAACTTTTTAGTTCTCTTCCACCTGGAGAGCTATTTTGTATTCTTCACAAGTCAGAATCCCATTCTCTTTTGATTACACAGTTCCCTGTTTAATAGCTACCAATTTAACATTACTTGGGAGGTTATTAAAGCTTGAAAGACTTTTCTATTTCCTAGCAGTCTTATATAGTTACTGAAAAGAAATAAACTGCAAAAATGTACCTAGAATTATTTCTGATCTTTAGAAATATAAAAGTACCTATGAGTTGTGGTTTGAAAATAATATGGATATGAAAGTTTTCATAAAAATAATTCAGAATACTATAATTAAATCACTTTAGCTTTAGGAGTATTTTCTTTATACAAAACAAATGATACATAAAGTGTAATACAAGCTCTCTTAGAGTGTTGTATACAGAGTTGTTATCTAGGGGTAAGTTGTTACAGCATATCTATGTAAGCTGGACATTTTGTATAGTTGAAATTCTATAAACTTTAAGTAGCAATCTTTTATTTCCTGTGAAGGTCTCTGAGCATCCTTCTTCTAATTTCTTTTGTGGATTCTACTACTTTAGATGAATTACAGAAATTATGTAATGTTTTTCCTATGTGATTAGCCTATTTAATTTAGAACAATATCCTCAAATTTTCTCCATTCTGTATTACAGTGTGATTTTTTTTGTTTGATATAAATGTGTTGGTGTTTCATTAAGGAATGTTAAAAATGTTACTTCCACTTGGGTTGATTTGACTAAGAATGAGTCCAAATTTGAACTCACATCTCCTAAGTCTTCTGTCTGACTGGGATGACTGAAACTTATAGCTTTAATGCCTGTTTGGAATCTGTCTTTTGTATGTGTCTATCACTCCCTCCCTATTGCCTGTGTGTTGAACTGTGCTTTTGTGTGTGCCTGATGTGTGTGTGTGTTGGTGTGTGTGTGTGTGATATTTGTCTTACAGGTTCTTTATTCTTTTTCAAGACAGGGTTTCTCTGTGTAACAGCCCTAACTGTTCTGTAACTAGCTCTGTAGATCAGGCTGGCTTTGAAATCACAGAAGTCTGTCTGTCTCTGCCTCTTGAGTGCTGGGATTAAAGACTGGCTTCTGTCTTGCCTCTTCTTAACAAAGGAATTTATTTGTTGAAGAGTACAGAAACACTGTGTGGGAAAGAAGTAAAGAATACTTAAGAAACCTTTGAATTTTACAAAGGAAAAAGTTACTTTAATAATACTGACTAAAAACAGTATTGAAAACTTCAAACATTATCAACCTATATGCTACTTCCAACATTTATGCGGCATCTGTTTTTAAGGTAATTTGACCTATTAGCTCATTTCAACAAATAATTTCAAAAACACACATATATAATGTGTATTACCCCAGGTTAGGAGCACAGAAAAGTACACAATTGAAGATTAAAGATATGAATTTAATTTAGCTTATAAGCTGATTGCATGAAAAATCTAAGACAAGTAAGGTTTGTTACAGTGTTCTCTCAAAGGCAGGTTAAACAGGCTGAGTAATGGTAGCTCGAAGTTAGCATAAGGGTTAGGATTAGAGTTTGGTCTAGCAAATTTAGATCAAGATATACTTTTAGAAAATAAATCACCACAGATAAATACGGCAAGCATATTGCAAACACCTGAAAATCCAGCATTTAGAGGCTGGAAAATATTGAGAGTTTGAGGCTATTCTACAATCCATTTTTCATAACCCCACTTATTTTCTTCTATATCTTTGAGTATCTTTTAAATGACAATTCCAATGTAATTTTTAAAATTAATTTTTCATTACCAAACAAATTAACAGATTTTCTTAAGTAGTCATGGTTAATATCTGTGAATCACCCAGGCAGTGGTGGTGCATGACTTTAATCCCAACTCTTGGGAGGCAGAGGCAAGCAGAGCTCTGAATTTGAGCCCAGCCTGGTCTACACAGTGAGTTCCAAGACACAGAACGTGAAAAAAGAATAAATACATGTATGTATGCTTCTGATATGTTTCATAATCTATAAACATCTTCTTTACCTATTAGGTAAAGGTTCCCTATTAAGTATCCTAATAGTACTAATTACCACTGACCACCTAGCCTTTTATGATGATAAAACTGAGTTTTATGATGATAAAATTTTTATGATGATAAATCCAGACCCTAACACATGGATATTCATTCCTAAAAGTAGAGGCCACTGCCCCTAGCCCGACCCCCCCCCATTAGGTGGGCACCTGGTAAGCTGGTATGAGTAGACCAGTGGCCATTACCTGAACTTAAACTTAAGATGCTGAAGGAAATCACCAGAAATCTGCATAAAGAAGGACAGATAAAGCCCTCAAAGAGCCCCTGAAACAGCCCTATGTTTGTGATATTAAGCCTAATGGGACCATGAGAATGCTACAGGACTTACAAGCAATCAATGTTAGTATTGACCTAATAGGGGCCCTTTTAAGGGGTTCTCCTAGGGTTCCAGCAATTCCCTCCCAGTTTCACCTCACTGTAATTGATTTAAAGAACTGCTTCTTCTCATTTTCTCTTCATGAGGAGGATTGAGAAAAGTTTGCCTTTTCCATTCCTACAGTTAATTTTTCTCAACCTGATGAGAGATACGAAAGATACGGGGGGAAATGAACTTGGTAAAGCCCTGGTTGCCTGTAGAGACTGGGAGACTAGATGTGTTATATGATCTCCTAAAAGAGATACAACCTTATAAGATCATTTCCTTGCCCCCTGAGGATCAACGGGCACTCACTGAATTTGTCAACAAGCTCCATCAGGCTTGTTTGGTGAGATATAATCTTAACATTCCAGTCCAAAGCTGGTAATATTAGGGAAAAAGACCATGCTGGCTGCCATTGTTCAGCAGTCACAAGCATTAGAATGGGTACACACCACCCTGGGAGGCACTCCCAGAGTGTACTCTCTGGTTGATCAAATAGCTGATATGATGATAAAAATCAGGAACACATTCTTCAAACGTTATGGAAAAGATCCCTTTAAATTAATAGTTCCATTCAAAATTAAGGATTTAGAATGTGCGGCCACACATTGTTCTTGATTGAGCCTCACCCTGGAGGGATTTCTGGGGACCCTGGACACCTACTTTGGGGAGTCCTGGTTAGTGAAACTATATCAGAAACTACACTGGAGAGTACCCTTAGTCTTTTCTTGTAGGCCCTGACCCAAGCATTCCGTTCGTACAGATGGAAGGAAGAATGGGATGCCTTTTTAGTTTTCCATGCAGAGGGGACCAAGCCAAAAATTACCAAACTTCTCCCTTGTAGAAGATCAACTCAATATAAGGAAATGATGGCTATATATATTGCCCTACAAAAGGTCCCAGAACCCTGCAACCTCTACTCAGACAGCTCTTATGAGGTGAACCTACCCACACTTACCCTCTGCCTATACCAGATTGGATGCTAGTTCTATTTCTGCCTTGATGATACAACTCTGATCACTCTTAGAAGACAGATAAAAACCATAAATATTCAACACCTCAGAGGCACCAAAATCTCCATGGCCTTATTTCCCAAGGGAATGTTGCTGTGGATGCTGCAGCTTCAGGGGCCTGTCTCATAGAGGTCTCAACTCTGCCTATACACAATGCTACTTAAATGCATGACTTAACTCATCTCTTCTGGAGAGGACTCAAATGCCTATACCCCCAGATTCCTCCAACAAAATTAAAGAGAATTGTTCATACATGTAAGACTTGCCAACAGTATCTCCAACACCCACTTTACAAGGGCCGGGGGAACATGTTGGGCCAAAATTATCTCAGGGCCTATATCTGGAGGCCTGTAGGACAGAGAAAAGCCTGGCTCTAGTTCAGGGCCTGTATCTCAAGGACTGTTGGATAGAGAAAAGCATGGCTTGAGTTTGACTGAGTCTCAAAGCTATTGAGGAAGAGACAACAAAATCTAGGTAGACCCTCCCTCCAGTTAGAGGGAGGGCTTGGCTGTTTTTCATTTGCTGGAGGGACCCCCACATCATAGGATGTTACTTAACCTATAAAAGCTGATGCTCACAATAATAAACTGAGTTCCTATGCTGACTACCTATTCAGTCTGTTCTGCATTGTTGTGCATTGTGGGACTGCAGAATAGACAGATAGTACACTCACTTTTCCCTGGGGAATAAGGAGGCTAAGGAGGTCTAGCAAGTAAAATGGTATTTCACTTTAGAATTTTTTTTTAGTTTATATGCATTGATGTTTCACCTGTATGTATGTTTGTATGAGGTTTCAGATAATCTGAAACTGGAGTCGAAGACAGTTTTAAATTGCAATATGGGTGTTGGAAATTTAACCTGGATCCTTTGGGAGTGTAGTCAGTGTTCTTAACTGCTGAACTATCTCTCCAGCCCTTGGTATTTTACTTTTAATAGAGTCCTGTGCATCGATAATGATTTAATATACTATGACTATAATGATGATTTCATTATTTTGTCTGTTTGCTTTGTCCTAAGAATAGAATCAAACACCATATTGTTTAGAGCAATCTCAGTTATGTTTGCTCTTGAACGTGGAGTAAGCCACTGTTGACACATGGTTAATGCAAAGGCTCCCCGTTACAGAGCAGGGATAAATGTTAGAATATGTAATTGGATTTCCAGCAGGCTAAGATCGTTAATGTGAAACACACTTGAATAAGCATTGCTGAAAGGTTCTGCACTATTGGGTGTAAATCAAAGGGAAAATGATAGCCAGCAAAGGTAGAATGGCTGTGAAGGGAAGCAGAAAATAGTTAAAACTGCTTGAGCATGCTGAGAAATCAACCTCGGTAATTAAAAAGAAGGTAGCATCAGCTACAGAATTTCCTAATTTGTGTTCATGTCCTTAGGTTAAGGAAGAAGAAGATTTTCATTTATTTTGTAAATAATGTTTGCCTCTGCACAAAATAAACATAAAGCAAAATCAACAACAGCATATTTTAACTAAGTTTGTTTCAGTTTTGCTTGCTTTGTCAGTGATCAGTACTTTCTATAAAATTCAAGTATTTTAGTGATAGTATGAATAGATTTTGTTATTGTACTTGGAGTTGTAATTTGAAGGTACAAAATATTCTAGCTATCCTAAAAATAAATTAACTTCACGAAATACTTTAAACAGCTTTAATGTACTCTAGAACTACAGTTTCATATTTTATAATATGGTTTCACCAAAAAATTAATAATTAATATAATATTAAATATTTAGAATGGGGAAAACTTCTGGACAAAGTCTTCAAATATTGTGATGTAGATTAAGGAAATATTGTGAAGCAGAAAGATTGGGAAATGTTATGGAAAGCCAAGACTTCTTATTACAGGGTGACATTAAAAATGTATTCAAACAATGAAAAGCAATCATTCATCATATTTAAGAAAAAGCCTTTAATTAAATATTGTGGTCAACTTACTGTGGCTTAATGATGACATTGTGATAATTAACAAAAATAATACTTTGATATAATTTTATAAAATATTTCTGTATGCATAGCTTCTCATTTCTTCCTTTGCAAAGCATGATGACTCAATGGATTGAGATAAACAACAAACAATATGCTATTGCATGTTCTTCCACATGAACATATGTACAAGAACGGTGATTTCCTCAACTATTGCTAACTACAGTATGCCTTTAAAATATCAAGAGTAAAGCTATGAGTGAAAGAAATAGGTAGGAAATTAAGATAGTGTTAGAAGCAGAGCTTTGCTTCAGGAAGTTGAATATGACAGATATATCAGCATGCATATAATTAACAGAAATTGAAAAGAAAGGACAATGTGGGAACAAGGAGTCCTCAGTCACACAATTGACTAATTGTTCTCAAATGTGTGCCTGAGGTAACTGGTGATATTATAAAAGTAGTAGCTATAATAATTTTTAAAAATGCCTGACCTTACATTCCAAAATATGTAATTTAAAACCTGAAGTAGAGGAGAAAAGAATTAGAGTCTGTCCAAGGTTTATTTAAAAATCATAAAATATAATGCAATTGTAAACATATTTGGGGAAATGAGAAAGAAGAGACCACAAGAACGGTGTAACATTTATAATGCATACAATTTTACTTCAAAAAATAAAGACATAAAACCACTAATAGAACAAGGGGTGATTCTGTAATACCTTTATATTCTCCCTGGCAAGAATAAAGAACATCTAAAAGTAAAGGCATAAAACATAGAATAAAGTGGTAATTGGAGATCTATCAAACCACTGCTTTTTACTCATTTGGTATGTATTTTTAATTTGTTTATTATTAGTGTGTGGATGATGTGTCTGGGAGGCATGCATGCCACACATATGTGTGGAGGTCAGACACGAACTGTATGGAGCCAATTCTCTTCTTCCACCTTTGCATGGATTCTTGGGATGGTACTCACGTGTTTTCACTCACTGAGCCATTTCACCAGCTCACTTACTGATATTTTAAACCCATGCTCATTTTGTTCACTCTGGTATTCATATGCCCATTCTTAACAATGACTTAATACAAATATTTTGCATTTAATTATTGACAATCATCTCCTAGAAATATGCAGAAACAGAGCATAAGGAAAATACTGCTGGAAAATATGTATCATGTTCCTTATTATAAAAGTCAATAGTGTGGGACCCAATTCCTGTTACTTGATGAGATCTTACTTCTTGTAGGGAGTGAATAAATAATGGTACTAATGCAAAGAAGAAGGTCAGGAGATGGTCCAGGTAGGTTTACATCTTATTTTATTGTGTGCTATAAGATCAGCATCATGAATCACTGACAAACATGAACTCAGAGACAATATTTGACTGTCACCTACATGACTATTCAGGAACTGGAGTGGAAAAAGTTCTCTGTTTACAATTTCAATGTGTGAAGCAAAAATCAAGAGAATACAACCAGTCACCCATGAACTCAACATTTCCGTGTGCCACACTGGGGATTCTGTCAGGTAGTAAAATGCTTGCTTTCGTTTTACAAAGCACTGGGTTTGATTTACAGCACCAAATTAATATGTCATGATGGCACAACACTTTAATTCAAGCACTTAGGAGGTAAAAGAAGGAGAATCAGAAGTTCTTGATCATTCACGTAATATTCTTTTGATCTACTGAAACAAAACCAGAATCCCTTACTAACAATGTGCCTGTATCTTTCCTTTTGAATCTCTGCTCCCAAAAGCACTTCTGTGGTGAAAATTAAAAAGGTAAGCCAATAGCTATGATGAATGTGTATAATCTAAGAACATTGGGAAACACAATTAGGTGTACATAAAAATGACAGTACCAAGTAGGATTTATCTGAGGAATGCAATAAAAACATAGAACATAACAAGCAAGAAGGAGAAAGCATGCAATATAATATTCAGTATTGTGTATGTCAAACCTCATCAGAAAAACTTCATTTTGTAGCAGATGGCCAGTACCACAGAGACCCACAATGGTTAAAGTGCACAGAATAGGGGACAGTGGAGTTCTCACCACTAAATGGGACATCCATATCAGATTTCTTCTTAAGAATCAGAGATTATTGTGGAAGAAGAGGTGGTGAATGGCCATAAGGAACTAATGCTTTTCAGACAAAACAGAGCATTTACACACATACACTTACAGATAGTCTTACAGTTTGTGAAAGACCATTGGAAACTTAAGGTGAAGTCCTGAAGTCCCACCTCTAGCTGAGAAGTTACTGGTAACTTCTAACAGTTGGTAACAACTAACCAATGTAATTGTTGTTTATTTGTTTGTTATTTCTTAGAATGTGGTACCTGGTCAAATAACCACTCTCACAAGAGTATATAAGAATCACTAATAGGACTCATTTTTTTAAAAAAATGAAACAAACTTAGTGAGTATGGAATTGAAAGTGGATGTAAAAGGAGATGAGGAAGGAGAATATAATCAAAATACAATGAATTACATTATCAAGGAATTAATAAAAATATTTTAAAAGACACATGAACTGGAGAGATGGCTCAGAGGTTAAAAGCTTATACAGTTCTTGCAGAGGACCCAAGTTTAATTCTAAATACACATGTCAGGCAGTTTCTAACTTTATGTAACTCTTACTTCACAGAATCTGATGCCTTTAATAGCATGTATTTGGAAAACAAGAACACATTACAAGAGTTTTTTTTTTAGATTGTCCAAATGAACCTGAGTAAAATACAGTAAAGAACTAATACCTTAATGCAGCAAAAATACAATGAGTATACAATCATTATTTCGATAAAACTGAGAAATTCCAAAATGAGATAGAGGTGACAGATAGAGACATATAAGAGAGAAAGAGAGATGGTAATGCTACACATAGAGTTAGTAACAAGAATGAAGCCCAATAGGTTGCTAGAGATACAGAAAAAACAAATACGCAACAAAAAGAAAATATGAATACTGTGCTAAAGAATCTCAGAAACTGAAAATAAATTAAGTTCCTTGAAAAATACAATTTGAAACTGTCAGCTTAAGAAAAATATTTAGGAAAAATCTGAAGGACCTATGATAATGAAATTGGTTACAGGAAGCAAAAATTAAGCCAAAGTTGGAATCTAATGAAAACATTATTGTATATAGTACATCAAAATACATAACATAGCCTCTCCCATATCTTTATAATTTTATCATCAATAGTTTCTACAAGATTTGTGTGTGTATGTGTATATGTATGTGTGTGAGATAGAGAATTTTTTTGTTCTCAATTAGCCAAACTGTTTCCAAATTGGTAGACATGTAAACATTATTAATCATCTGGTTGAAATTTAGTTCTTTTTCCACACAAAACTATATTATTAATTAAGTTAGAGAAAATACAGAATGCTTATGCATTTTTCTCTGCTTCTTAAAATAATTCATTTCCCTTTGTGACAATAAATGAAGATGCCTAACTTTTCAAAGGCAAATAGGAGACTATATTACTGGCTATCAACAGACGTATCCCTTTCAGTGGGCTTTCTCAAAATATAACTATAAAATATAACTTAAGCAGATATTAAGTACCTTTAGAGTAGTGCTTGTGAACAGTAGTGGAAAATGTCTACACTATTAGAATAAATAGAAGACATAGATATATCAATGTATTTAATACACTGAATTACGAATTAACTTTGAATTTTAGATATCATATGCAGACTGCTGGTAGTCTAGCATGAAAAATTGAAGCAGTGTAAAGTAGTCGCCTGAAAATTAACAGGAGACCTAGGAATAGTAAATTGCTGAGTGCCTCTCCTAAAGAGTGAAATAAAAAACACAAATAAATCACTGAGACAATAGTTTATTTTTGATGAAGTCAAATAGAGGAACTCAGTAAAGTACAATATTAAATGATGTTATGCTAATCAATTTTGGGATTAAGAAACAACGAAGATTATAAAATTGATGAGTTATGAATGGTAGGAGACTGAATTGTTGACAGCAAAGTAGACATGAACAAGAGTCAGACTGAAAGCAAAAGGATGAAAGGTAAAGATTTCAGAAAACAGAGACAACAAACCTACGAGGGTAAGATGGAAAGTTGGCAGAGGCAGTAACAGCTAGAGGTAACAGTCCAGTCTGTCATTAGCTTACGACAATTTCTATAGCACAGTTAAATCAAATTCATTTTTTAAAGCTTTTACTCAGAATGAATGCAGAAAAGCCAAGCCCTTGATAGCAAATGCAGTCATACTGAGGTCTCTTCTAATTTTCATAGTTCAAATTTAATAATAACTTTCAACATCTTAAAGAAATGTCATGTTTGCTTAGCACTTTTGCATTATGTAATAGCTTGCAATTTGTATTTAGATACATTTTCAATAAATCTAGAAATCATCTAAGCTTTTTTACAACTCAATGATTTGGGATTCCTGAACTATCACAGACCTGTCTTTCTGATTTTCAAGAGAGCACCAGCTATTTACTTTTAAGCAAGTTAGCATTTAAAAATATTTTTCTGAGATTATGATTATTTCCTTTCTCTTTCTCTTACCTCTTTCTCAACTCTTTCAAGTGATCCTCCTTGTTCTCTTTCATGGTCATGGTCTCATTTCTTTGCTAATTGCTGTTACATTTACTTATGTGTATACTTATTCCCTTTGGATAGAATCTCATTAAAACACAGGATGTTCTAAAGGGAGGTGAAACATTCCGTTCTATATGAATGTGAGTCAAAACTCAGGAAGTAAACAACTTAGTAACTCTGGAAAGTCCATGAAACTGAGCATATTCACTGGACCCTGCTGCTTTATGCTTACATAATCAGTTAGGACTGCTGAGGGAGATTCTCCCAGAAGAGTCAAACTGCCTTGAAGAGGTTCAGACCAACTGATTTGCTTGGGAAAAACTCTCTAACCCATTGAGTTGCTTGTCCGTGGAGTGATGCAGTGTGTTCAAGGTTTCCAGCTTGAGTTTGTAGTGTTGTAGTTGTCTTTGAGTGATTTCCCACTCCTGTGAGTCCCATCTTGCCCACATACTTGTTAAGTAACCCCATAAACACTCATTGATTAACGAGATTAGACTTTGGTGTTATTCCTGCTTTGGTTTGTTATTGGTTTCCTGTCTGAGGCAAATAGACATTGGTTCTCCTTTCCTCAGGATGGTGTCACACAACAGGAAGTGATCTTATAGTTACAGGTATTGCACCATATCTTTAATCCATTTGGAAACAAGGTTTATGTTGCGAAAGAAAGATAAGGACTTAGCTTCATTCTTCAAAACATGGATGTTTAAATTTTTAGCTCCCTAAAGAGACAGCCATTTATTCACTGTATGTTTTTATACCTTGGCTTTAAAAAAAATGTAGGCAGTACTAGCTGCATGCGTTCATGTCTGTGCTTTCTATTGTAGTCCAGTGGTATACCTACCTGGTTCTGTATAATGATCACATTTTTTATTCTGTAGTTTGACATGAAATCGAACTTGAATAGTTCCAGTATTATTATTCTTACTAAACATTGCATTGGCCTTTTAGGTTCCTTATGTTTCCATAGGAAATTTAAGATATTTTTTCTATTTCTTTGAAGGCTATTATTGGAACTTTGATGTGACTTGCATTTCATATATAATTCATTTTAAATAATATGGCCATTTTCACATTAACTCTGCCACATGTGCATATACTATGTTTTCCTCTAATCCGTCTCCCACTCACTCCCCTCCCATTTCTCCTTCCTACTTTTCTTTTCAACTTCATGTACCTTTTTCCACAGCCACGATCCCACTTAGTGACATATGCATGTGCTCGGGAGCATTGTAGGTCTAGCCAGTGCACCTCTTGTTGCCTCTCTGGGTCTGCATCCCTAAGAAAATTAGCTCTCTGTCCCACAGCTATTAAGGTAGGAATGAGATACTAAAAGTTCCTATTCTAACCATGCTGGAATTCTGGGGCACTTGTTCTTGTGCATACATTAGAGTTTACTGTGAATTTTCTTTCAACAATACCAATATAAGCACTGCTGAATTATTCCATAACTTTATTTAAAAAATGTTGAGGGATCTTCATGCTGTTCCTCCTAGGCTAATATTTCTGATTTTTATTTCAGTAGCATCACAAAGATGCCTAATCTTTACATTTCTCATTCATTTATTCCACAGTAACCAATTGTAAAGAAATAACTCATTGTGAATTCGATTTGCATTTTCAGGACAAGTAACACTGAGAATTTTTCATATACCCATAGACATTTGTATGTCACTTTTTGAGAAGTAATGTTGCTAAAATATAATTTACATTTATATTAAAATATATTTATAGAAATATTAAATATAATTGCTACATAAGATTCCCCTTCCTTTTCCTCTATCTAAACCCAGCCATATTTCCCTTCTTGCTCATTTTCAAATTCTTCACCTGTTTTTCATTAGCTGCTATTACACACACACACACACACACACTGCTCAGTCTGTAAAATGTTACTTTTATTCATGTTTCCAGGGCTGACTTTTGGTATTCAATAAAAAATTGACATGTTATTCATGGGGAAGATCCTTACTCAGTGATATTGTGGAAGAGGGTTCAGAGATGTTATAAGAGCAAGAGAAGAAGAGTTTGCTATGAAGTTGTGTCTCCTAGGAACATCAGAAGCTATTTCCATAAAACGTCACCATGATCGTCTACACAGTGAGGGAGCACAGACAACAGCTGTAGACATGCTAACATGGAGAAGCAGAGCTCATGGTACTTCAGTCTACCTATAGAACTACAGGCAACTAGGGAATTCCAAGAGCTGGACTTGAAGGTTTAGCCTTTGTCTTCTTTTTTAGAGAATTGACTTATTTATAAATGGTCTGTAGATTAAGCACTTACCAGAATCAATTTTGCAAACTCTTTTCACATTTTGTAGGTCATCTCATTCATATACTAATTTTTACTTTATTGCACAAAACAACATTGGAACAATTTTGTTCTGTCTTCTTTTAGTAGTTCATTGTTTTACATTTTATTTTAAAGTAACTTTGAATTTATATTTATATATGGTGTGAGTTAATGGTTTGATAGCATGTGTGTATCCACTTTACTAAATTTATTTATTTAAGAAATTATTCTTGTCTCAATTTCCATTTCTGGAACTATTACTGAAAATGTATTTATCACATAAAAATGCATTTGTCCCTAAATTCCCAGTTGCATTGCTTGGTTTATGTCTGTTTCTGTACAAGTAGTTATGATGATACTTTGATTTCTGTGACATAGCATATATACATATATATGTGTATATATAATCTGTACATACATGTGTTTGTGTGTGCAAACATACATATACACATACATATACGTGTATGTGTGTGTATAAATCAGGTGGTATAATACCCAAAGAGATTTTTCTAATTATTTGGTTTTCTTACTGAAGGATTTTGAGAAGCCAGGAGATGGTGGTACATACCTTTAATTCCAGCACTCGAGAGGCATGGGCAGGCAGTTATCTGTAATAACGAGGCCAGCCTGGTCTACAAGAGTGAGTTCCAGGATAGGCTCCAAAGATACACAACTACTCTGTCTCAAAATAACAACAAAAAAGAACTAAAGGTTTTGATTAAACATGAACGTTTTGGGCATTATTTTTCAGTTTTTGTGCAGAGTCTTATTGGAATTTTGCTGAACTTATATTGTGAATGCACCAATAAAGGTGTGTCCTATAAATGTTACCTTAGTAAAACTAGAAGAGTCCACATTGTTGCCTAGCATATTCATGGCATGTGCCTGTAACCTGAGGTTTGGGAAGGCAGAGACTAGAGGATATCTCAGGTTTTCTGGGTAGTCTATCTACCTAAACTGATGAGTTGATTCAATGAGAATAATTGAAGAAGTTGAGTTTCATCTACATTTGGCACACATTTAAACACACATGCATGCGTGCTTGCACACACACTTGATGTGGATATTTAGAGTAAACATTTTGGATGATTTGACTTATTTCTTACTTTAGATTTGTGTGTGTGTGTGTGTGTGTGTGTGTGTGTAGCAACAGTCCAGTATTATTGCAAGGAAGATTGTGAGATGGGAAAGATACAAGATAACTTTGAGCATCTTTGAAGACTCCATCTTCATTAACAATAGAGAAGCAGGGAGAAAGCATTCCCTTAAGAAGAACGAATAAACTACAAAAGACATTGTGAGAATACTGAATGTTCTCTGGATATTATTAGTTCTACAGTGTGAAGCTAGACTTCCTTATGCTTTAAAGCATATTATTCTAATCTTGACCCAAATAGGTAGGAATGTTTCTGAGAAGTAAATGTCATAGTGTAAAATTATGGGATTCCTGAGTTTGAGAACAAATGGGTCTCTTTGTGTTAATATTTTTTTCCTGGGCCTTTCTTGGGCCTTTCCCCTCATCTTTAACTTTTTCTTTATTCTCATGTGTTCATTTTTATTCTATCTTTTTTAAAAATTTTATTTCACTTGTTATTATCCTTTAGAAGCCTGCTTATATTCTAATGAGAGACAGAAATGGGGTAATCCTGATGGCAGAGGAAGTAGAGAAGAATTAGAAAAAATCTAGGGAGAGAATACCATATTAGGATATTTTATAGAGAAAAATATCCATTTTCAATAAAATGGAAAATTTTTAAAAAGTCAAGTAATTTTCCTACTCATATTAGTAACTGTATACCTTAATATTATCTTATACTCACAGAGTGAAGTCCAATCTTGCTTATTTCTTTCTTCTGCTATCTCTCTAAAAACACAGACTATGAATCAACCTAAGTTAAAATGGGATGATTTCTCCTTCTTTCCTGATTAGACAATTCATGGTTTGATAACCCAGGTGTTTGACACATGTAGGTCAAAAGAAATATCATGCCATTACGTTCATACCATCTTTCTGAATTCATAGCTTTCTGAATTCATACTCCATTGGGGAATTTTCTTGTGAAAGAAGAATAACAAAATCTAGCTAGTACTAACATTTCACATAGCATCTTTAAAAAAATAATTTCACTACTTTTTTTTTTGGTTATTCAAGACAGGGTTTCTCTGTAGCTTTGGTGCCTGTCCTGGAACTAGCTCTTGTAGACCAGGCTGGCCTCTAACTCCCAGAGATCCGCCTGCCTCTGCCTCCCGAGTGCTGGGATTAAAGGCGTGCGCCACCACCACCCAGCTCACTACTGTTCTTTATCTATATTATTTTTGTTCCTCATTTTCCTTTCTAGCTTTTTCTAATACTGAATCTATATGAATAAATTTAAATGTTTTATGATCAAGTCTAAGATGAACATATAAATAAATAATACAGAATGCATGTTGACATATAAAATGTAAACCTTAAATTTCCAAGTTAAGAGAATAATTTAAAATATATGCAACAACGTTCTTCAATGGACATAGAAAGATAATAATAACATTATTACAAGCCCATAAGTTTTCATAGATAATCTACTCAAGTGATTATTTTGCAACTTAAACCTATACTTAATAATATTATCAGGGCCAAGAATCTGAAGTTAGAAAGATCTTAGGTCCTTCAGGAGAGCTTACTTCTATTTGCTACATGAACATAGTACTTAAGCTAACAGTGCATGCCAACTCTCCTCAGAGAACTTCCTTTTCGATTCAGATGGCAATTAACACAGAGGCCCACAAGTCAAGGTATAGAGAATAAGAGACTCTGAAGTTCTTAATACCGAGTGGGTCATCTGTATCACAGCACAATTGTTCTCCAAAGACTTATTGTGGTAAAGGAGTGAAAAAATGGAAAGACCCAGAGCCGCTACGTGACTGAAAGGAAAGAGTTTTTCTGAGCACACCAGGACAGTTGTGCACATGAACTGAAACAGCTGAGATATCACACACATACATGTACAAGTGGAGCCAGATGAATTCCCTGTGTGGAGAGGGAGGTGGCTATAAAATAACACCCTGACTAAGGGGTTGCTAACAACCGATAGCTTCTGGGAGAGGTAGAGTCATTTTATCTAAGGGTACAGCCACAGTCAGTCAACTACCTTCTAGTGGAGGACATAAATCCCAGAGGATACTGGTGGTACAAGTTGAATTTGATGAGGTTACGAAAAAAGATGGTGCAACTGGATAGGTTGCGAAAGACTTAAATCTGAGAAGTGGGGAAGGAGAAATGAATGACATCAAATCATATTGTCTAAAATATTCAGAGAATTAATAAAAGTAAGGGAGAAATGTTTAATTCTCCTCTGAGGGCATTCACTGATAACAGAAATTTCATGCAATAACTACTAAAAGAAACACTTGGGGAAGAAGGAAAATACTGGAATCATATATCTCAATAGCGAAGGAAATATCAATGAGTAAACTAATTAAAATAGAATTTTATATTTAAACTACATATATTTAAACTGTATGTAAAATTTTTATTTAACCAGAAAAAATATGAAGGAAGCTTACTGATAGATATCAATGAATGGGATCATGTAAAATAATTAAAACTAGACAAGATAGAATATGGAAGAATAGACAAAAAGAAAACAGTCAAAACTGTAATGCATTACAATAAAAGTGTGTCAATAATCATTTTATTACAAATGTTCACATAAATCTTTAAGAATAGATTAAATTATATCAAAATATAAACTCCAATATATGTTATTGATAAGATCTGTACTCTAAATATGAAGGTAATGATAGTGTTTAGTTGAAAGCATGTAAAACAATATCATACTTCTAAGAAGAACATTGAGAATAGATATATTTAGGTAAAGTATAATACTGAAGAAGCAAAATCGTCATGGATAAAGAGGGAGACATACCATGATAAAGGCATCAGTTCTGTTAGAAAGTAAAACATTTGCAGACACCATAGAAGAACATCTCAGACAACTGGAGGAAAACAATGACACAACAGAAGCACTTAGAAGATAAGACTTTTTCATGCTGTTTAGCATGATGTACAAAAAAAATTGTGCTTATTTAAAATTTTTTGCTTTTAATCATTTTAACCTCAATTCTGTGTAAACTGAATTGTGGAACTTTTAAATGTTGTGTTTAAATTGATTATTGAATACACATTGATTTATGCTAAAGCAGGACCAAAGATGTACTACTATGCCAGTAAAATTTGGATGTGGGTTGACCTCTATATTTTAAGTCCTAACTCAGCAGTATTTTCTTGTCACAAATAGCTAACTTTCTGCTCTTTAAGGATCCACAGTCCCACTCTCTCTAACTTCAGTAACACCATTCCCACAATGTGGTTCCAGCAAGGTATTCTTTGATTGACTTGCTGTATTGTATACACATATTGCACGCACAGCTACTTCTTGAAAAAATTGTCTAATATAGAAATAACTGTAGCTGCTAAATATAATTCAATTCATTACATAACGAAACACTTTAGGCTTCATGTCCCCAACAACAGCATGCAACATTCCCAAATTAGAATCTATTCATGAGTCACCATCATTTAGAGTTTAGCATAACTCTCTCTCTCTGGTGCTAACACTAACTCCATGGTTGTAAAGTTGTCAGCTTACAAATCCAACCATGGCTGATCCAAGATAAATACCATATGTACAGTTAACTAGAAGATGCACATCATGTGGAACATGGGCCTCCAAACTGAACCTTTGCCAGTTGTAAAGGTCCTCTAAAAGATCCCATATTTTAAGTATTTGCACATTGTTTCCTTATTTCAGATCTCAATTGCAGGTCTGATCAGATCTATTTCCATTGTAGCATATGAGACACTCATGAGATGGAGAACTATGAATATTTCCTTCTTCACATTGGAGGCATTATTTTTCCTTTGAAGAAATGATGTTTGATCTGCCAGCACTGGAACTTCAATAGTCTATTTGTGAGTCCACCAGCCCCCATCTCCACCTCACATCAGGGTAATATTATTTCCCACCCTAAACAGCAGTTGTCTTGCTATTTTATTCTTATCTTAACCCAGATTCCATAGATGTCAACTAAGTAACATCACTGTCCATTTTATAAACCTATTGCTCAAATGTATGAGTAAACATTTTGGGCTTGATTTCATTAAAAGTGTCATTTAGTTTTAGCATTTCTTAAAATCCTCCAGACAGTTGCTAAGAATAAACAAATTCTGGGTCTCCTTCCAGATAACCATGGTAGCAGCAGTCATTCTTGACAAAAGACTATATCCTTGAGGAGAGCTACTTGGTCAGGGTAGGTGAACACAGAGAAGTGTCTTGATGCCAAAATCTCCTTGTCTTTGATGTGAGAACTGTGTTGTTGGCTACCAAAGTGCATGTTCTAGGAGATCAAGTGTGGTGCTCTCATACCGCCATTGGTCCCAGTGACCTCCAAGGGTATCACTACTTCCTGAGAGCTGTGGCATTGAGAAAACTAAATCAGGAGCCATCCAGAAAGAAACAAAAACATCTTTAGGTCAAGGTGAAGGAAAGTGCTCTTCACATGCGTCGGGACTCATCCACAGCAATCATGGAACTATGGGTGGGAATGAAGAAGGGGAGGGAAACACTGTTGTCTGTCTCCCTCACCGATGTTTAATAGACTTTTCCATGAAAGAGTAAATCCATTAGAGGGATAAACTAAAAGTGAAAACAACAGGAAGGGTAGAGATAGAAAATTAACATGAGAAGGGCAAGGTGGACGAATAAAAAGCAAGGTGTGGGTTAAAATGTTTAGTGTCTGGCTAACACCATGTCTCCATATAAGGCACTGGATTTATGTCACTTTTAGGTACTGCTTGAATGAGAGCATAGCATAAAATGAGGGTTAGTCACAGGTTGAAGCTTACAAACCTGGACAAAGGATATGGGGACTTGTTATACTGGCATATATATATATATATATATATATATATATATATATATATATATATAAATTTGTGCAATAAATTATAAACAAAATGGTCCTATTACACAGGTAAGTTGTAACTTGTTTTGATGAGAGAGTTTTGTTTAATACATGTAGGTTTAAAAAAACATTAAGGTTTTATTTTAATTTCTAGTGAAAATTTATGTAATCATATTATTCAGAAAAGACATGGAAAATACTAATATATTTTTCTTTTTTTAGTATTCATTTTACTAGCATCATATCTTCATATCAGAGTAAAAAATTTTTGTAACAATACTTAAAATATTATAGTATCTACTGTAGTAGATGTCTCAAAACAAGTAGTAGTTTAGCAAAGCAATCAAAAACAGTGGATTGGAGAGAGAGTTCCTTGGGATGAGAGATGATATTCAAGGATCTTTGTGGTGGTTTGAAAGAAAATGGCACCAAAGGGAGTGACACTATTAAAAAGAGAGTCACTGTAGGGGTGGGCTTTGAGGTCTCTTTTGTATAAGCTTCTTTCAGTGTGACTTTCAGTTGGTTTCCTGTTGCCTGCAAGACCTAACACTCTCAGCTATGCCTCCAGTACCGTGTCTGCCTGCATGCCCATGATGATAACGGATTAAACCCCTGAAACTGTAAGTGAACCACCCCTATGATGTTTTACTTTGTAAGAGTTGCCATGGTCATGGTGCTTCTTCACAGCAACGAAAACCCTAACTAAGACAGTCTTTCCATTTCATTTTACTCTTTGGAAAATAACATTTTTCAAAGTCTGAGACCATGGAAACAATTTAAGAGGAATCAAACTAGCTAGACAAATAATAGTTGTACATATAAGAATACTGAATACTAAAATTAACATTCTGAGAAATACTAAGAAAACCATTCCTGAAAGGAGGGGGGGGCGATTTTTGGAAGTATAATGTAACCAGTTTCTGTGATTAGCCTTCAAAAGTATCTCATAAAGAAATATGCATATTCTCTTATGAAATATTCTAAAACAGTAGCTATCTTTTGAGATTTTACCTATTGTGAAATCCATATCTTATTTCATGTGTTGTCAAAGTGAGGCATTCAGTATAGTATAGCACCTATCTGGTGATGATGATCGTTGCTTATAATAAATGTTTAAAAATGCACAAAATATGAAGGCACTGTGTCACACACTTTGGACAAATAAACAGGTGATACACACCTAACTTGTTTAACTGAAGCATACATTTACTCTGAACTTTCAGGACGAAGATATATTTTGAATCTTTTAAACTGTAAGCAATACATAAAAATAAATATCTGGAAGCAGCGAGCTTGGCCTCCATCCAATCATTCAAGTAATAATATTTTTGGCCAATGAGCCATCTCTCTGCCCCAGTGGAGAAATAGTTAAGAGCTCATGGTGTAGCTACAAATGTAAAAAGAATAAAACGTTTCTGAGTGATAAAAAGTACTCTATTAATTACCACTTCCCATAGTAGGCAGTCAAAACAGAAGACTCCAGATTACACGCCTGTCCCATCCTGGTACTCAGGCATATTTTTCTCCTCTTCCTCCCCATTATTTTTATTGTTATCAATATTGAACCTATTCTACATTCTTGTACTCCTTCACATAGTTCTCCTGTCAGTAATGAGCCCTTCTTCTCATGTGAAGTAATGATCTATTTTTCTTCATACTTTATTAAATCTGCCCATTAGTCTCCTAAGTCTTCAAAAATATATCTCATCAATTTCCCTAGTAGATAGGGAACTTTCCTTTTTAAAATCTCCATGTGCCACACAGATAAGCTATTTGATTGAAATTTGCTTGTATTACTAACACATTTTCTAAGCCGTTAGACTCACACCCATCTCCTTTTCATACTTTCCTTATTGCACCTTCCCAAATTAATCTTGAACAATCTTCAAAGGATTAGGCGTTTGATGTACTCTTGAAACTCTGCCAAAGACAGCTTGGTGTCATGTTCTTATTATTATATATTAATTGTGCATGAGTTTCATTATGACAGTTTCATACATGGAAATATATTTCAATCATATTAACCCCCTGCTATACTTGTTTGTCCATTTCCCATTGCTCTTAAGTTTCCTCACTTCATTTCCCTGTCTTTAGTTTCTACTAACTATGAATTTATTTAGTTTTAGAATTTAGTTTTCTGCTACATAATGAATTGCATTAGGATTATTTACTGGGGCATGAGTAGGGATTGGTTTATGCACAGCTTCAATGTGTTGCATGGAAAACATAACAATATCTAATTTTGTTTATTTTGTTGTAACATGTCTTCAGTATTGTCTATTCACTGGCCTATGAATATGACCACTATTATTTATTAGATGCAACTCTTCTAACACATTTATTTAAAAAGTTTAACACAATTTTTACTTTTTAGACAAAACTTGGCCTATTATTTAATGACTAATGCAATTTTACATTCTCATTCTTTTTCCAGTTCCAAACACCATATCTGTCATCTTTATAGTCTAATTCTTGAATACAATAGTTCAATTTCTATAGACCAAAACGTTCAATCCATTCTCCAGGTTTCTCCTTGTTTTTCTCTCATTAAACATAGGACTAACACTGCTATAAAACATATAGTGTGTATTGGTGGAAAGTTAATAGTTAGATCACAAAATATATTAGGATAATATAACCTTAGACTTTGTCCTAATGAGTGAAGTTGTAAATAGGTAGTTATATAAAATGCTTATATATTTTTAATACGCTGGGATATTTTACATATTTTTCTTTATTTTTTTGGAGGGGGTTACTGAGACAATGTTTCTTTATGTAGCTCTGATTGACTTTGAACTCTCTCTCTCTTTCTCTCTCTCTCTCTCTCTCTCTCTCTCTCTCTCTCTCACACACACACACACACACACACACACACACACACACACAGACCAGGCTGGCCTCAAACTCACAGAGATCTCGACCTCTGCCTTCCAAGTGCTAGGGTTAAAGTCATATACTAACACAATTTGGATCCACATTTTTTTTGGTAATTTTTTTTCTAAATCTTTTTATCAACACTTAGCACTTTCATTAGAAAATATTCTTGTCAAATTTTAGTAATAGTGATAAAATTTGTCATTTAATGTGTGTTTCAAGTAGAGTCAAATGTGTCTGTTAATTTTGTGCTTTGTGAACGGTGACTGGGAATTTGCTTTAGACTGAGCATCATTTCCTTAAAGTAAAGAATGCTTTGAAGATTCCCACAAAGTGATTAAGAAACTTAATAGCACACTTACTCCACAGAGTACCCAGAGCCCAGGAAAGAAAGCAGGCATCTGAGACAAGGCCTCCAACTTGTGAGTAAAATGATATGCTGGTTTGCTCCTCATGTCTCTTGATAGGATATTTTATAATTATTATGAATTAGGGATTTTTGTTGTGATAGCAAAAGATCACTTACTAATAATGTAGCATCTTAAGACCAAACTAGTGTAAAACTCCCAGGATTTTTATTATAAGAACTTGAATTTACAAGCATCAAGAGAAAATAGTTAAAAAATTTAAGCCAAATTGATTTTATACAATACATTATTTTGTACCATAACTCCTTAGGCCTCCTGAGGAAACTTCTAATATTTTCCATTATAATGTGGCATATCACTGAAATTCTACAGAGACTGAAGCAGACAGCCATTTATTTACCACTGCATCTTTGTCATTATTCTTGACAATCTTTATAGTTCAAATCAATAGGTTTTCAAAGTACAAGTAACAAAAAAAGTTCAGAGCACATTACCAAATAATTAAAAGTAAAGAGAAAGAGCGTAGTATTTCTTCAAAATAAACACTTAGCAAACGAAGAAATCATTTCAGCTGTATGTGTTTGTATTTATGCATGTATAAATACTGGTGATTCTGTCCTGTAGAGCTGATTGATATTCTAATGACTTACCAAAAGGTGAATTTGGAGTTTTTGTAATCGTTTTAGTATGGCCTTATTTGTTGTTTCTAACACCATCCATTAGTATAGACATCCAAAATGAATTTAAATCCTGTACTCTAGTTGGCTGTTACTTAAGTTCTAGAGTTAGTTGCCTAGCAGCAAGTATTTCAAACCTAGAAGACATAGTAACAGGGTATCTCTTCTGTTCTAGCTTCATTGTCTCCACCAGATTTCCTTTTTAATGAACAAAGAAGTAAAACGTTTAATTCATTTACTTAAAGAAAATACATATTTTATACATATTTAATGCAATTTTACAGACATCAAAATATGTATTTTGTCTCTGCTTTTTAATTAAGTGTTTATAACCTGGCTTTCTTACCCCATTAGATATGTTTGCTAATTACCATATAATAATTTTACCTTCTGTACTATTGTTCACAGTGTTCTTTAATTCTAGATACTGATTCTACACTGATTGTAAAATCATTATAGTATTTAGAGTTCTATTAAAAATACAAGCTTATTTACAATATTTTCAATAAAGGCATCGATTTCTTTTTGATTAATTAATTTTGATTAATTAATTCTTTCTTATCATATATTCTGACTGCAAGCCCCCTCCTTTGACTCCCCCTAATCTCCCCCAGATCCACTGATCCTCCAATTCCCTTCCAAACAGAGTAGACTTCCCAGGAATGGTAACATAACCCAGCATAGTAGGCTACGATAAGACTAGGCACAAACTCTTATATCAAGGCTGGATGAGGCAACCTAGTAGGAGGAAAATGATAACCATAATAGGCAAAAGAAGACAGCCGCACTCCTACTGTTAAGAATCCCACAACAGACCGCCCCCCACACACCACAGCAAAATAACCACAGTGTATATGCAGAGGACCTAACGCAGATCCATGCAAGCTTTGCAATTAGAGAGCATAGATTTATAACAACTATGTCTTTCTAATTGAATGAAAAACTCAAGAGTATTTGGAAGTCACATATAAAAGCTATTCACCTGTTACATCAAAGTTGTTTAAGAAAAGAAAAAAAACATTATAATGCTAACATGGAGTACTAATGTGGGAAGATTGTGTAGGCAAATTGACTAGCTGGTTGTAGGTGT
This sequence comes from Neodon shergylaensis, assembly GCA_025134845.1. Taxonomy (NCBI): domain Eukaryota; kingdom Metazoa; phylum Chordata; class Mammalia; order Rodentia; family Cricetidae; genus Neodon; species Neodon shergylaensis. The sequence goes on from JABTXL010006712.1 coordinate 29,254,797, forward strand.
CCATCGATATGATATAGTGTTTCTTGAGAGAGTTGTCAGGTATATAGAGAAAATGTGTAGTAGAAGTCTAGCTTCTGCGGGGTACACACTGACTATTATTGAAGCAACACTGGTATAAGCAGCAAATAGATCCCTGGAGCTGAAAGTCTTCCTTTAGCTCCTCTATTGACAGAAACATATGCAGGATGTTGAACAGAATTGATCTTGTACATTTTCTTCCAATTACCTCTTGCTGGGCCTTAACGGCTCCTTTGGGGGAGAGGATGAGAAGACACAATGTCAACGGCATAGACTATGTGAATCAGGTGAAAGGAAAAAAGCAGATTTGTTTATTCAGCAATGAGGAGAGCCTATTTATAGACCTCTTTCCAGCACCCAGGCTGCATTCCTATCTGTTAACATTACCTGGCTGCCCCTCATTAGCTAAATACGATCAGGACCTCTGACAGCACCTGTTGCTAGTCCTTCAGGCAGACTCCAGGTTGGCTCATTTCTCAGCCTTGTAGGCCTTATCTTCCTATGGTTGTCAAGAATTAAAAAAAGAGCCAGGTAGTGGTAGCGCATGCCTTTAATCCCCGCACTCGGAAGGCAGTGGCAGGCAGATCTCTGTGAGTTCGAAGCCAGCCTGCTCTACAAGAGCTAGTTCCAGGACTAGCTCTAAAACTACAACAAAATTCTGTCTCAAAACTAGACCTGGATGGAGGTGGGTGGACCTTGGACTTACCACAGGGCAGGCAACCCTGACTGCTCTTTGGGCTTACGAGGGACGGGGGACTTGATTGGGGGAGGGGGAGGGAGGGGGAAGGCGGAGGTGGGGAAAAGACAGAAATCTTTAATAAAAATAAAAATAAAAAAAATAAATAAATAAAACAACAGCCTGGGAGGAAGGGGGAACTGGGGTTGGTGTGTAAAATGAAACTAAATTATTTTAAGTAAAAGAAAAAGAATTTTTGCAACAGAAAAAAAAAACAAACAAAAAAAAAGAAAGAAAGAAAGGGTTTAGGGACTGATATACAATAAATTAGAAAGTTTACTTTAGAAGAAAGGTACAAAACTCATGTTTCTTTGAGACATGTTTTTGATCAGTGAAAATTATATCCCCAAAAAGACTGATAAAGATTGATTGTGTGAAAAAACTACTATTTTTTTCTCAGTATTTCTCCCTCTATTCTTCTCTACCCCTCTTTCGCTTGCCCCCATAGTTCCTTACCACCATCTCTCCCTCCCACACTTCTTCCCTTCCTCCCTCTGTGTGTGTGCACGCGCATGTGCATGCACACATGCGTGTACATTCAAGACTGCAATTTATGTAGTCAAGTTGGCTTCAAACTCAATAATGAACATTGTATAGTAGAAAATATTCTTCCATTATGATGGCTCTTCCTAATGCTGGAAGTTCAGATAAGTGTCATTGTATCTGTCTTTAAAATAATGAAAATTAAGAACATAATAAGAATTACTTCCATTAATAACACATTTATGATTCTGAAGCTCAATGAATATGTAAAAATTTCTTCCAGTGATCTCTGATATAGTGTAGTAAGACTTCTATCAGTACTCTGAAATTTTCATTAATCATTGGAATTGTTTTACAAATTATCTTTCATAGATGAAGTTTGAATATCTGCAGCCTTGTGTCAATTTTTGATGTTTTGTACATCTTCCAAAGTAAAATTACCAAAAATGAAAGAAAGTAAAGAGGAATCCAGAAATTGAGTTTGATCTTTGTTCCTTATTTCACCATTTTCACTTTTTCTGGTGCAGTTGGTCACTAATAGTACTATCTCCATTGTCTTTTGTCAGAAAAACAGTAGCCTCTAGTAAGAGCTTCAAGGGTGAGTGAAATTCACTCTTTCAGACCCTTTCATAGTTAAACCAAGCAACTTCGAAGGGAACACTTCCTGTGTGATAAATGGTTTCTAGTAACAGTTTTAATCATGATATTGTCACAAGAAATATAACTATGCTGACTTCAAACTTAGTGTTTTGGTGTGTGTGTGTGTGTGTATGTGCGTGTTGTTATCAGTTTTGTTTGCCCCTTTTTTATTTGCTTTGATTTATTTGTTTTTTTCTAAAAACAATTTTTTTTAGAGGTGAGTCTGGTAGTTTCTCCAGATATTTGTTTGGGACACTGTTACCAGTTCTGATGGCTATTTTTGGTTGTCAACTTGGGTACATCTGGAATTAGTTAGAACACCAAATAGAGGGCACACCTGTGAAGGATTTTTGATTAATTTTAATTGGGAAGATCTACTTCTAATCCAGATCTTATAGGTAGAAAGATACACTTTAATCTACATACTTATACAATCAAATCTGGGACATTCCTTCTGCTGGAAGGCTACCTAAGGACATGGAAAAAGGAAGCTTTCTCCTGATTGCTCTACTTGTTCTTGCCTTACTAGCAAGTCTATTCCTTCAACTGTGTTAGAACCTGTTTCCTTACCATTCTGGTGTAAACCAGCTGAGGCATTCTGGCTTAAGGACTGAGCAACAATTGGATACTTGAACAGTCTATTCATAGCCAGCCATTGCTGGATTAGCTGGTCCATAGCTTGTAAATCATTCTAATAAACCTCCTTTCCATAAATATGTATGTGTGTGTGGTGTGTGGTGTGTAAACACACACATATACATGTATAGAGAGATGTATGCCATACATACATATATATTTACACATACATATACATGCATGTATTTATTTATTTAGTGAGAAAGAGAAAAAGAACAAGAGACTCATTCTCTAAGTTCTTTTACTCCAGAGAAACCCAACTAATTCATCAATGATTGAGATAGGCATTGACTGTTTTCAAGTTCTTAGCAACTTAACCAAAAATATTGAAAATAAAGGCCCACATGGATTGGTAAATGTAGCAAAATACCTTTAATTATAGTGATGTTTTCAGACAGATTAGAAAGCAGTACACAGTCCAGATAAACAGCGGAGGCTGGCGAGATGACTCATAAATTAAGAGCACTTGCTATTCTTCCAGAAGACACAGTGATTTTCGGCACCCACATCAGGAGGCTCCCAGCCATGTGTAACTGCAGCTCCAAGAATTCCAATGCCCTCTTCTTGCCTATGTGGGCACCTACACACAAATGACACTCACTCACCTAAACACACACGTACACACACACACACACACTAAAAGTAAATCTTTAATCTCAGAACATTCAGCTTTAAACAGAAAGTGTACATCAGATCCTTTACTGCAGGGCTCAAAGAACCCTTAAGAAGAAGAAGTGGAAAGAATCTAAGAGCCAAAGGATATGGAGGACATCAAGTAACAGCACCCTCTAAACACAGCAAGGCCAAAGCACATATGAACTTCAAGATTAAGGCAGCATGCACAAGACCTGCATGGGTTTCTAACAGACAAGCTCCTGGAGCTGAAAGGAGACGTGGACACATGCCCCATCACTAACCTAGAAATTATCTCCAACTGATAGCCAATTGCAAATGAAACATTAGTTTCCACCAAAGGACTCTCACTGGGGAAATAAACTATTCTTAAGGGTTTAACTGTATGCTCAGCACTAGGTGGCAAACAGATAATTAACTCAAAGGTATCTTTGGATGTTCATTTTCTCAAACTGTTGTGTCTGAGCTCTATATTTTAAATTTCTTTTGCAATTTTATTTTTATTTTACATTTATTTATTTATTTACTTACCCCCAGAGGATTTGTACATAAACACACACACACATACCACTGACACACACATTCACATCCTCACTCATACATATACATTTTTGTGCCTACAGTTAATGAGAAAATTATATTCCACATCTTTAAATATGAGTATTATCAATAATACTATTTTTTTTAACAGAAAAGGGTGTTTTATTGAAGATTCATTTAGTTCTTCAGTCCTTTATCCATGTCAGTATGGCTCTATTATATTAAAATTACACTTTGCTTCTCAAATTGCCTTAGCATTGGTTCAGTTACCTGCAGTATCTCTTTGGTACATATCTCAACGCTTTTTGAAAAACCTTCCTACTTTATGAGTTGCCCCAGGCTCTTTTTAGTATATTACTCTACCCAGCCCTGAATTTAATAAATTTTCCCTGAATTCCGAGTTACTTTGGTTCTAGAATAGTATTAGGAACCAAGACAATGTGCACAAGTTTTTATATGCACACACATGAATACTCACACATGCATTCAGACACATACACACACATACACACCCATACACACTGTTTGACTTTTTCTGTTCTGTTCCAACATGGTCAGTTTTACACTTTCTCCCTTGTTATCCTGGTTTGTCAGTTGGACTGGATCTGGTATAAACTAAGAAACAAGATATTTTTTTGTTTTCCTCAAGCATATTTGTGAGGGACTTTTTGATTAGGTTATGTGAAGTGGGAAGATCCATGCTAAATGTGAGTGGGGCCTAGGTTAGCAACCCCAAAATGAGGAATTCCAAATAAAAACTTTGGGGATCTTTCTTACTTGCCTTCACATTTCACTGGCAAGTTCATTTACTACTTGCTGTTGCCACCGATGCTGTTTCCATCCTTTGGTGACAACGGAATTCTGCCTCTTTGATCTGGAGCACCTGATTGGACTGCTAGTGTACAGATAACCATTGGCAGATTAGCCAAATCTTGCAATATAAATCAAATCAAGAAAAAATCCCTTTTAATATTCTGGGGTTGTTTTCCACTTAGAGAAGCTTGATACACAGTCCTTCATAAAGAACAGTTAAGTGAGGCATTTTTATAATTGTTTTGTTTTGATTTTTCCGGAGCTGTTTTTATCAATAGACTATATCTTGAAATGAGTAGCTTTATCATGCTGACTTTTTTAGTTACCATTATAAGGTTGTTTTACCCATGCCATTGCACAGATGAATAATTTTGTCTTCTACATCAATGAAGAGTATTATCTTGTATGATGTAATTCTGTTTGTTCAGCCGTGTATATATTGAAGAATTTTATGTACTTCCATGATTTGACAGCTGTGAATAAAGCCTCTATAAACATTCAAAAGAATTTTCCTGGATATTTGCATATAAAATTGCTGTATTGTGTGTTAAAACATATTTTAAAGCACATTTAATTTTTATCTCTCAAAGAAAAAGCATGTTATCATTTATATGTTTATTTAAAATTTGTATATCTTATATTGTAGGGTATCTGTCAACCTCCTTGAATTTTAACTGATTTGTTCATAATTTCTGTTTCATTTTAATTCAGCTTGAATAGTTTACATATCCCAAATTGACCGCAATAATGAACCTTTTATTCCATGATGACCTTTTCTCTCATTGTACCTTGCCATGGTTCAAGGCCTCTGGTTCCTGGTACACCATCATCACTGGATCATCACTGAAACTCCTCTGCGATATCCCATGGCCACTAGAATCATGGAGATAATGTGGGTTTCACTCCATAGGACCATTCCCTTCACAAGCCCCGGAAGGTCCTATATGGGGTAAATGTTAGGGTGGGACAACCCCCAGCCCAGCTGTGGGCTTAGGTGGTAGCTGAATTGGTCTGTCCTGGCCACTAGGGCTGCCTGCCTCAGGCCAGCGGGCCCAACCAGCTCCCCTGAGCCCAAGTCATCTGAGTCAGTCACTCACCGGTCTAACAAGTTACATGTTTCTAGATATACTGCTTCATGTGACTAACAATAGCTTAACTTTAGTTATAGTTTATTTATTTATTGGCAATTATACTGGATAGCATATATATAGTATATTTAATAGAGGTCATTGGGGGGCATTGATTTCTCTTTCAAAGAGAGTTTCCCCTTGCTTATTAAGGAGGGCTACTTGTATAAACAGGAGAATTTTTGAATCTGTGATCACTGGAGCCTTTGCCCCACCTATAAATAAAGTAGTGAATGTCTGGGTTCCCATTTGTAGGACCCTACTCTCTAAGCCCGAGTCCCCTCAGGCACAGTCTGTGCCCCACTCCTACCAAACTAAGTCCAGAGATATGGGACCAGTGTCCCCACACCTCCAACCACCCACAACAACATCTAGGACCACTGAAGCCTTGGCCCTGCCTACCCCTGGAGAGATGAGTATCTGGCTCTTCAGCTAGAGGGCCCTACTCTCTAGGCCCTAGCCCACTGAGGCACATCCTATACCCCACTCTGACTCAGCAAGCCCCCGAGACCTGGGACCAGGCTCCTTATATCCCAAGTCAACAGGCCATGGCATCTGCGGCCACTGGAGCCTTGTCTGCATTCCTGACTGGAGGGCCCTACTCTCTAGGCTCTAGCCCAGAGAGGCACATCTCATGCCCCACCCCCACCCACCACAACCCCAGAGACCTGGGAACAGCCTCCTCCTACTCCCAATCATCCCTTACAGAATTTTCAACCACCATAGCCTTGACTCTGCCTACACCTTGAGGAGCCCCAAAGCTGCATCAGCAACTACCAGAGGCACAGACCTGACTGTACCTCAAGGAAGAGTGATCACATAAGACACAAGCCCCAAATGAATCCATTGGAAGAAGAGATGGGTAGATGACAGTGTAAGAATATATTCAACAGCATAAAGAGCAAAATGGTACCACCAGAACTAGTGGGTCTACATCAGCAAGACATGAACATCCCAAAGCAGATTGAAACAGAAGAATGTGACCTTAAAAACAACTTTATGAAGATGGTAGATGCTCTTAAAGAGGAAATGAAATATTCCCATAAAGAAAATAAATAATTGGAAGAAATAAACAAATCCCTTAAAGAAAGCAAGGAAAGCCAAGAAAAAAAAAAAACAAAACAAAACAAAACAAAACAATAAGACAGGTTAAGGAAATGGTTCAAGACTTGAAAACTGAAATAGGGGCAATAAAGCAAACCCAACCCAAGGGAATTCTCAAAATGAAAAATCTGGGTAAATGATCAGAAACTACAGATGCATGCATAACCAACAGAATATAAGAGATGGAAGAAAATCTCAGGTGTAGAAGATATGATAGGAGAAATAGATTCACTGATCAAAGAAAAGGCTAAATTCAAAAGATACTTAACACAAAATATTCAGGAAAACCAGCAGACAATAAAATGACCAAACATAAGAATAATAGGGATAAAAGAAAGAAGAGAAATCTAGCTCAAAGGCACAGAAAATATATTCAACAAAATCATGGAGGAAAACTTTCCCAACCTAAAGAAAGAGATGCCTATGAAAGTACAAGAACCTTGCACACTACCAAATAGACAGGACCAAAAAAGAAAAAAAAAGAAGTTAACTTGCAACATAATAATTAAATACTAAACATACAGAAGCTCCTTGAATCCAGTCATAGAGAGGGCAGAGTAATAATATGAGCAAAGGGGTCAAGATCATGATGGGGACATCCACAGAAACAGCTGACCTGAGCAAGTGGGAGCTCACTGACTCAGTACTGACAACTGGGGAACCTGCGTATGACTGAACTAGGCCCTCTGGATGTGAGTAATAATTGTGCAGCTTGGGCAGTTTGTAGGGCCACTAACAGTCCAAATGGATCAAAGACTTCAACCTAAATCCAGCCACACTGAACTTCACAGAAGAGAAGGCAGGAGGTAGCCTTGAAACATGAGCACAGAAGATCACTTCAGGAACATAACATCAGTAACACAGACACTGAGATTTAAAATTAGTAAATGGGACCTCTTGAAACTGAGAAGCTTCTGTAAGGCAAAGGACATAGTCAACAAGACAAAATGGCAGCCTACAGAATGGGAAAATATCTTCACCAACACCAAATATGACAGGTCTGTTTGCCCAAACCAAAGAAATTATAAAACTAGATATCAAAATACAAAATAATCTAATTAAAAATTGGGGTACAGATCTAAACAGAGAATTCTCAACAGAAGAATTTGCCAAAAGACACACAAGGAATGGTTTAGCATCCTTAGTCTTCAGGGAAATGCAAATCAAAACAACTCTGAGACACCATCTTACACCAGTCAGAATGACTAAGATCTAAATAAAACACAAACGAAAGCTTATGCTGGAGAGGATGTGGAGCAAAGGGAAAACACTTCCATTGTTGGTGGGAATAAAAATTTATACAGCCACTTTGGAAATCAGTATGGCACTTTCTCAGAAAATTTGGTATCAATCTACCTCAAGATCCAGCAATACCACCTGGGCATATACCCAAAGGATGCACACTCATAACACAAGGACATTTGCTCAGCCATGTTTATAGCAGCATTATTTGTAATAGCCAGATATTGGAAACAACCTAGATGCCCTCAACTGAAGAACATATGAAGAAATGTGGTACAAAATGGAGTACTACTCAGTGGTAGATAAAATGACAACTTGTAACTTGCAGACAAATGGATAAATCTGGAAAAAAAAGAAAAAGAAATATCCAGAGTTAGGAAACCCAGACACAGAGATAAAACATGGTATGAACTCACACCTAAAGGGATATTAGACATCAAGCAAAGGATAACCAGCTTGCAGTCCACAGCCCAAGAAAAGCCAGGGAAAAAAAAGGAGGACTCTAAGAGAAACAAACATGGAACTCACTGGGAAGGGGAAATAGACAAGATCTCTTGAGTAAAATGGAAACATATGGGAAGCATAGAGGGTAGAATGGGAGTCAGGAGGGGGCAAGGGAAAAGGGTAGGAGAACATGAGGGATCAAGAAGTTTGGGTTGGGGGAAGGACAGAAAGGGGGAGCATGGAAAGAGATATCTTAATAGTGGGAGTTATTATGGGATTATCAAAAAATCTGGCATTAGGAACTTCCCAGGAATCCACACGGATGACTCCAGCTAAGAATCTAAGCAATAGTGGAGAGGGCGTCTTAACTGCCATTACCCTGTAATCAGATTCATGACTACTTTAATTACCATTATAGTACCTACATTTAGGAACTGATGGAAGACGATACAGAGATCTACAGCCAAGCCCTTGAAAAGTTCCTGGAGGTCAGTCGTAGAGAAGGAGGAGCAACAATATGAGCAAAGGGGTCAAGACCATGATGGGGACACCCACAGCAACAGTTGATCTCAGCTCTGGACTGAGAGTTGGGGAACCTACATATGAATGTACTAAGCCTTATCAATGTGGGTGACAGTTAGGTGACTTGGGCACTTTGTGTGGCCACTAGAAGTGGAACCAGTATTTATTCCCAGTGCATGAACTAGCTCTTTGGAGCCCATTTCCTATGATAGAATACAGGGAGGAAAGCCTTGGTCCTGCCTCAAGTGATGTTACAGACATTGTTGACTCCCCATGTGAGGCCTCACCCTCTGAGGAGTAGACATAAGTGTGGTGGGGGTTATTGGGGAGAGCAGGAGGAGGGAAGTGAGAGAGAACTGAGATTTGTAAGATTATTTTAAAAATAAAATGTATATCAAAAAAAGAATTTTGTTCAGCAATTAAATTCACTGTGAATTGTCATCAATCACCAATTAAATTCACTGTGAATAGTCATCAATCATCCATCTCTAGATCATCTCTCAAATAGCTTTGGGTCTTTATTTACTATACTTTTAATTAACCATAATTTGTTTTGTCAATGTAGGAACTTCTTTAGATCTTTCTATAAAAGAAAAATAAGAGGTCTGATTAACATTTCATTCTCTTTGCCAAGTTTAAACTTCTGTTTGAAAGATAAATTGAATGGTTGATGACTTAAGACGCTTATCTTATAGAGCTTCCATTGAGATTTGAAGTTGACTCTACTTGCTCAACTTGAAAAAGGCAGTGAGAGAGCTCTGATGCTCAGAACTTAAAGTAACACAAATTAGCAAACTGTCAAAGTCATGTAAATCTTATAAAAGGGAAGCAATTCATGCGATTCATGTATACTTCTCACCTAAATCCAAAAGGATTGTAGATGTTTCTCCCTTAGAAGCTTTATGCTGTATCTTCAGCCTCCAACAGAAGTAGTCAACTTTACAAATGTGACATGAGGATTAGTGACTTTTGAAATCTGATGCCAAACATTGTAAATTTATCAATCTCATCTTTCCTTAGCACTCAATAGAGTATCTCTGAGTTGGCAAGTTGATTCATAATTAATATTCAAAATCATCAAGTGTTTCAGGAGAAAATAAATATTAAAAATTCAGAATTTATTTACTTCTTTGGTTTTTTTTTTTTTTTCTTGGATTTTCGAGACAGGGTTTCTCCGTAGCTTTTGGCTCCGGTCCTGGAACTAGCTCTTGTAGACCAGGCTGGCCTCGAACTCACAGAGATCCGCCTGCCTCTGCCTCCCGAGTGCTGGGAGTGCTGGGATTAAAAGCGTGTGCCATCACCGCCCGGCTTTATTTACTTCTTTGAATTTAAAGTCATTCCTAGTAATTTCATGTCACCGTGATAAATTTAAAATACTGGCAGTGCTCCCGCCCTCCAAGAGTCAAAGACCACTTAACAAAACAAACAAACAAACAAAAAAAAACCACCAGGCATGAGAAAAAAACACTTTTGAGTTGTTGGTCACAGCTGCCCAGAAAGTTCCACAGCAACACAGGCTACTGATGTCCTTGATAGTCCTCTAGAGATAGAAATTTAGTCTTTAGTGACAAAGATACCATGCAGTACAGAGTTGTATCTCCTGGCAACTGCCAGCATGTCATAAACTATGCTGAATGGCAGGTTCCTGCAGTCTCACAGGTGGCCAGAGTACAAAGAGGTATCTCTCAGCTTCTTGCTTCATGGCAGTGTTAGGGTTTTTGCTCATGCAGATGGAAAAGCTAAAAATGCATGCAAGTACAGATTCAGACAAAAAGAGCCCCTAAACAGTTTACAGTGATTTTAAAGCTATACATAGGCTTAAAGGATAGAAAAGAAAGAGCATCCCTGCTCCCCTATCCAACCCTCCTATATCCCAATCATCCCGTTTCCCCAAGTTCCCCCCATCCTCCCCTTCTCACTTTTCTCTCCCGCTCTCCCCTTACCCCCATCCCGCCCCACCCCCAAGATCCCAGTTTTTTTGCCCGGCAATCTTGTTTACTTCCCATAGCCCGGAGAATAACAATATGTTTCTCTTTGGGTTCACCTTCTTATTTAGCTTCTTTAGGATCAAAAATTACAGACTGAGTGACCTTTATTTATGGCTAGAAACCAATTATGAGTGAGTACATCCCATGTTCATCTTTTTGGGTCTGGGTTACCTCACTCAGGATAGTGTTTTCTATTTCCATCCATTTGCATGCAAAATTCGAGAAGTCATTGTTTTTTTTTCCCCGCAGAGTAGTACTCTAATGTGTATATATTCCACACTTTCTTCATCCATTCTTCCATTGAAGGACATCAAGGTTGTTTCCAGTTTCTGGCTATTACAAATAACTATGCTATGAACATAGTTGAACAAATGCTTTTGTCATATGATAGGGCATCTCTTGGGTATATTCCCAAGAGTGGTATTGCTGGGTCCAGGGATAGGTTGATCCCGAATTTCCTCAAGAATCGCCACACTGATTTCCAAAGTGGTTGCACAAGTTTGCATTCCCACCAGCAACGGATGAGGGTACCCCTTCCTCCACAACCTCTCCAGCAAAGTCTATCATTGTTGATCCCGAATTTCATGAGGAATCACCACACTGATTTCCAAAGTGGTTGCACAAGTTTGCATTCCCACCAGCAATGGATGAGGGTACCCCTTTCTCCACAACCTCTCCAGCAAAGGCTATCTTAGTTAAGGGAGCCACCTTAGGGTTGGCAAGAGTCTCGAACCTAGAGTGGCTCCCAGGTGCCCCGGGCAATGTCCCCAGTTAGTTCCTTGGGCAGCTGAGGATAGGGAACCTGAAATGACCCTATCCTATAGCCATACTGATGAATATCTTGCATATCACCATAGAACCTTCATCTGGCGATGGATGGAGATAGAGACAGAGACCCACACTGGAGCACCAGACTGAGCTCCCAATGTCCCAATGAGGAGCAGAAGGATGGAGAACATGAGAAAGGAAGTCAGGACCACGAGGGGTGCACCCACCCACTGAGACAGTGGGGCTGATCTATTGGGAGCTCACCAAGGCCAGCTGGACTGGGACTGAAAAAGCAAGGGATAAAACCGGAATCTCTGAACTAGGCAGACAATGAAGGCTGATGAGAAGCCAAGGACAATGGCACGGGGTTTTGATCCTACTTCATGTTCTGACTTTGTGGGAACCTAACCAGTTTGGATGTTCACCTTCCTAGACCTGGATGGAGGGGGGAGGACCTTGGATTTTCCAAGGGGCAGGGAACCCTGACTGCTCTTCGGACTGGAGAGGAAGGAGGAGAAAAGTAGGGGGAGGGGTAGAGGGGCAGGAGGAGGGGGAGGGAAATGGGAGGCTGGAAGGAGGCAGAAATTTTTTTTTCTTTTCAATAAAAAAATAAAAAAAATAAAGAAAATAGAAAAAGGAAAAGAGCATATATAGTCATAGTTTAATAAATATAGTTTTAAAATAATAAATGTTAAAAGAAGAGTAGAGTAATATAAAAGAAAAGCCATATAAAGATGGAATATACATAGAGTGTCTAGATTCTATATGTTATTGTATTATCTTTAAATATACAGACTGCAGAGGAAGGAACAGTAGTTGCTAAGAAACAGTTGATGGCAAATACTGCTGAATTAAACCTACTTATATATTTTTAAAAATGCCTTGACTTCAAAAGGGAAGCCAAAATATATGTTACTTTGGGAAAGAAGTTCTGCTTTTATTTCCACAGAAAAATAAAAGATTGTGGATTTGTTCAACATTAAAGAATATCAGATTTGATCAAGGAAAATCCCCTGAAATCCTGACTGCAGGTTTTGTAGTATGACCTACTGGTTCTCTGGCTATCCTCAGTATCTCTTGTTCTGTCTCCCTTTTCATTTCTGATTTTGTTAATTTGGATGTTCTCTCTCTGCCTTTTGATTAGCTTGGATAAAGGTCTGTCTATCTTGATAAATTTTTCAAAAAAAAAAAAACCCAGCTCTTTGTTTCATTAATTCTTTGTATTGTTTTCTTTGTTTCTATTTTATTGATTTTTGGCCCTCAATTTGATTATTTCCTGCTGTCTACTCCTCCTGGGTGAGTCTGCTTCTTGTTGTTCTAGAGCTTTCAGATATGCTGTTTATTCACTAGTGTGAGATTTCTCTACTTTTTTATGTAGGCGCTTTCTCTTAGCACCGCTTTCATAGTTTCTCATAGGTTTGGGTAAATTGTGTTTTCATTTTTGTTGAATTCTATGAAGTCTTTAATTGCTTTATTTCTTCCTTGAACCAAGGGTGTTTCAATTGAGCGCTCTTCAATATCCATGAGTTTGTAGGCTTCCTGCAATTAGTGTTGTTAAATTCTAACTTTAAACTATGGTGATCTGATAAGATACAGGGGTTTATTCCAATCTTTTTGTATCTGTTAAAGTTAGCTTTGTTACTGAGCATGTGCTCAGTTTTAGAGAAGGTTTTATGAGGTGCTGAGAAGATGATTAATTCCTTTTTGTTTGGGTGGAATGTTCTGGAGGTGTCTGTTAAGTCCATTTGAGTCATAACAACCCTTTACTCTGAGGTAATGTCTGTATTTCGGGCTGATGCATATTTCTTGTTTAAAGCAGAGAAATAAATTCTGCTTTTGCATCCATTTTCTTAGACTGTATCTTTTTATAGGTGAATCGAGTCCATTGCTATTAAGAAATAATGATCAGTGATTGTTAATTTCTGTTAATTTTGGTAGTAATGTTTGGGTGTTTCTTTTCTTTGGAGTTTGCTTGTGAGAGGTTATCTATTGCCTATGTTTTTGTGGCTATAGTTAGCTTCCTTGCATTGAAGTTTTCTTTCTAGTACTTTTTGAAGGGCTGGATTTGTGGACAGGTATTGCTTAATACCTGGATTTATCATAGATTATCTTGTTTATCAATGGTGACTGAAATTTTTTCTGGATATACTAGTCTGGGCTTGCATTCACAGTCTCTTAGTGTCTGCAACACATCTCTCTAGGACCTTCTGGCTTTCGTGGTTTACATTGAGAAGTTAGGTGTAATTTTGATAGGTCTGCCTTTATATGTTACTTGACCTTTTTCCTTTGCAGTTCTTAATATTTTTCTATATTCTGTATGTTTTTTGTTTTGTGTTTATTATATGATGAAGGCACTTTTTTTCTTTTTATTTGGTTCAGTCTACTTGGTGTTCTGTAAACTTCTTGTACCTTCATATGGATATCCATTTTTATGTTGGGAAAGTGTCTTCTATGATTTTGTTGAATATATTTTCTATGCCTTTGAGCTGGAGTTCTCCTTCTTCTATCTATATTATTCTTTTATTAGGTTTGGTCTTTCCATGGTGTTCCAAATTTCCTGGATATTTGTTAAGAATTTATTGGCTGTAATGTTTTCTTTCATCATTGAATCTATTTCCTCTATCATACGTTCAACATCTGAGATTCTTTTATCTCTTGTATTCTGTTGGTATGCTTGCCTCTGTAGTTCCTGTTTATTTACCCAGATTTTCCATATCCAGAATTCCCTTGGTTTGTGTTTTCTTTATTGCCTCTATTTCAGTCTTCAAGTCTTGAATTGTTTGCTTCACCTGTTTGATGTTTCTTTTTTCTTGTTTTTTTTTTTTGAGGGATTTATTAATTTCTTCCAATTTTTTATCTTTTCCTACACTTCTTTAAGAGAATTTTTCAATTCTTCTTTAAAGTTCTCCATCATCCTCATAAGGTTATGTTTAAAATTGTTTTCTTCTGCTTTTCTGGGTTAGGATGATCAAGTCTTCATGTTGTATGACAACTAGGTTCTGGTGCTACCATGTTGCTTTTTAGGATGTTGAATGAATTCTTGCATTGGCGCCTACCCATCTCTTCCTCCAATTGGCGATGGCAGTGTCTTTGCCTCTTGCTCCAATCTTTGAAGTGGCTGTGTCTTTGGGAACTGTTCGTCTATTTTGAACTGTTGTCTGTGTCGCAGGGAGCGACTGAGGCCTCTTTTAGCCTGCTCTCTTGGCCAGCCTTCTTGTTCTACTCTCTTAGTTCGTTCTCTTGGTTCACTATGTGCACTCACGGCCTGTGCTTCAAGCTTCCTATCTTGGTCCTCTCTGTGTAGTTGCAGCTGGTGTGTCAGAGTTTCTCTGAGGTTGCAGGGGCGGGGGGAATAGGAGGGTTTTGTGGTAGAGAGGGACTTATAGCTTGCAAGGTTCTATCCATGGAAATGTTGGAGCAGCCTACCTGCAGAAAGCTTGTCTACTGGCTGATTAGAGAAGCTGAGATAGGTAGGGGAGTGGCCCAGAGTTTGGTCCTGGTATGGAGGCCAGCTGAGCATTTGCTTGGACCAGGTGATTGAGACAAGAAAACTCTGCTCACAGGAACTTATATATTTAGGAGAGATAGAAGAAGAGGGAAAGGGAGGAAGAGAGAGAGAACAAGTAATAAAAAAGAAGCCATAAATTTGAAAGAGAATAAGGAAGTGTATAGGGTAGACTTTGGAGGGATGAAGGGAAGAAGAAAATAATGTATTTATATAATTACAAAATATAAAAGTAGTATTTTAAAAATATTTTAAAAATTCATTCAGCTTTGTATAGCTTTTACAGACTTAATTGTCTTTTTACCTAAAATTGCAAATATTGGCATCCTATTTTCAACCTAAGGAACTCTGAAGTTGAGCAGGCACAATAAACCCCATCAAACCTTATTTTGAAGTGAATCTGCCTAGGAATTTAGGTAATTCTTCAAAAGTAGCAAACAACAATGAAATGGAAAATGAACTTGAAACTAAAGCAAAATTTTTTATGATGTATCTTCAATCTTCTTGTTTCAATCACAACAAGATTATTTTTCAAATAGGGATCAGAACTGGATATAGAATTACTGAAAAACAAAACAAATTAAGAGAAATGCTGTATCCACCGCTGCCACCAGAAAAAGGGGAAATGATGTGGGAGTGATTTCTTATTAATAAAGAAACTGCCTTGGCCCATTTGATAGGCCAACCCTTAGGTAGGCTGAGAAAACAGAACAGGATTCTGGGAGAAAGAAGCTGAGTCAGTGAGTCGCCATGATTCTCCCACTCCAGCCAGACGTGGGTTAAGATCTTTCCTGGTAAGTGCACCTTGTGGTGCTGCATAGATTATTAGATATGGGTTAAGAGGCTAAAACTAATGGGACAGGCAGTATTTAAAAGAATACAGTTTTCCGTGTAATTATTTCTGGCATAAGCTACCCGAGCAGGCGGCCAGGGTGCTGGGGACGCAGCCCCGGCCGCCCTTATTTCTACACTGTATTCCTAATTAATTATGAATAACTAATTGAAGAAGAATAATCTCATATAAAGTCAAGGAACTAAAGAAAGTACTTGGTGTTATTTTAACTTTCAAAACTATTTAATTATCTCCATGATCTCAGACTCAGAATTTAGGAGTATTTCTTATCGACTTGTGGAAACGATCAAATTGCTGGGGTCAACATCCTTGGGAATAACACCTGGACAATTTTTCTAGAATCTCTGAAACACAAAATAGCACTCTTCTGCAGTGAATTTATACAAAAAGAGAGAGAGAGAGAGAGAGAGAGAGAGAGAGAGAGAGAGAGAAAGAGAAGAGTTTGAGAGTTAAAGGTATGTATCACTGCTGATGCAAAAATCTATTTTTCAAAACCTATAACATAAAAAAGACTACATCATCCCCATTTTTACTCATTCTCATATCACATAGCCCAATTATTGCATAGGAAGAAGCTTGCTATCGCAGAAATGGTGCTGATGTCAAAGTACATGAAATGAGTTTGTAAAGCTGATAGTGCAAGAACCTAAAATATACCAATGCCATTCATACATATTTTTCCTGGATCAAAATTACAGATATCAAGTTACTTAAAATAGTCAGGAATAAAGAGAGCCAGATTTGTGATTAATATTTAATGGGCACTTTTTATAGATGGAGTTTTTGAAGGTGGTGCTGACGGCACTGTTGACTGAGGTAGACTCCGGGAGCCCACTGAACCAGTTTGTTGTCTGTTTAGAGGTTTCTCTGTTTTTGCAGGTGTCGGCTTAATTGGCTCAGTTGGTGGCTTTGATTTTCTTTCTTTCCTAGAATAAAGAAGCCAGCAGAGAGAAACTAATAAAATAAATAAAATAGCAAGTATTATCAGACATGGGTAACAAATTTTTTTCTTCCTCTTTATCTTGGGAGGTGGGCCACTGTCTATACTACCTCCATAGCCCTTTATTACACAGTTAGGAGGATCCCACAAATAGTTGCAGTGGCAGTGATGTTTATTGTTGCAGATGCCCCTCTTATGACAGAATGTAGGTGAACAGTTGCTGTCTAATGCAGATATATGCACACAATGTCTATGGATGCAGATATAATCTTGACCACACTCTGTGCCATCTTTCACATCACCAATGTCATCTAGACGTGTCCCACGGTGGTAGTCAGTGCCCCAGCAAGACAAGCCTTTGACAACAGCAAAGTGCACAGTGCTGTGAGATTTCATCTTGGGAATTTCTGATACGTTATCACATTGAAGTCTTCCACAAAGGGCATCATCGTTTTCACACTTTATGTACCCAGGTCCTTGAAGACCACAGTGGCCAAAACGATCCCCTTTGGAGTGTACTTCTTTGTAGCAATTTGTATTTGCAGCCTTCGCATGCTGGCCAAAAATCTTCCTACAGTATTCGTTACGGTCGTTGCATTGCTTTTCGTAGCAATAGGCAGAGACATTACAGGGAATTCCATCTTCTACATAGACATCATCTGGACACTTATGAGATGTTCCATTGCACCACTCTGGAAGATCACAAATGTTAGCCTCTTTTCTACACAATGCCCCGGATGGTAAAAATTGGCAGTTTTTACAGCAAAGTCCAAAGGCACAGGAAGATCCCAAACTCAGAGTGCAGTTTGACATACAACAGAGATCTTTTGCACAACGCTGTAAAGATCCACAGTCACACTGCTCATCGTTTTCAACAATACCATTTCCGCAGTACGTCAGATCAAAGATATCCTTGGTGTACATGTTTTCCATCAAACAATTTGCTTTCTGTACAGAGTAATTCCAGAAAGAATTGTAACTACAGTTGCTAAATTTGGGTATCGGTGGGTTACTAATGTGCATTATGCACTTGCTGTATCCACATTTACATGTATATTCATCATGGTTCATGCCCAAATTATGGCCTAAGTGATGAGACACTCCAAGGGCACGAAGGTTTAAAGTTCTGTTTATGAAAGTAACAATGGCACAACTACGGTTTGGATCACACATCCCATTTGTTGAGCCTATGCCACTTAATCCTCTCAAGTGCCTGTATATGAAAAGATGCGTGGTATCATGTTTTAGTCGATGAGCAAGGTTTCCAGCTTTCCACTGGCAATACAAATTAAGAGATTTTCTAACATCGTCGATTACAATAAAGTTTTTCTTATTCCAAACTTCCAAACCAACCAATAATATTCTAATGCCAATTACATCATAAATATTATCCACCATATTGATCACAGCATATAGATCGAACATCATGGTTGTGTCATTACTTTTATAGTGTTCATATAGAGTCTTATCCACCACCACTACTAATTCAACAATTCTAATGTGGGTCCACCAGCCTTTAAAGTCACTTTGCTTGAGAGTGGAATTACCAGTTTTTTGTAACTCCACTTGGCATGTTATATTATCTTTCATAAGGCTGGAAGTCTTTGATTCTGTTTTATTGCTATCCATTTTATAGACCAGATGTTCAAATTTGGTAGAATACTTCTTGGGCATAATTTCATAAACATTGTGATTTATCTCTAATAGTCCTTGAAAGCCCCCAAAACAATTGTTGAGGGAAACCAAGGATTCTGGCTCCCCCTCCACATAACCATGATAGTAGCAATCATCTTGTACAAAAGGGTAATCTTCAAGCAGGTAACCCTGGTCAGAGTAGGTGAACATTGGGAGGTTCCTGGCTATAAAAAATTTGTTGATCTTCATGTGGATAATATGTCTCTGGCCTCCAAGTTTCAAGCTGTAGGATATCCAGTTTGGAGATTTCATGCCTCTGGCTTTCCCAGTTACCTTCAACGGAATCACTACTTCTGTGGGACTGTGGTAGTGCTGATGTCCAGCCTGGGTGAGTCCAGGAAAAGACAGAAAAATTCCAAACAATTGTGTTAGGAACAAGATCCTCATACATAACAGTGTTTCAGTTACAGTCATCATGAATATGTGTCTATAAAAATGTTGGTTCAAAGAAGATTTAAGGTCTGGGAGTCATTGCTACTATGGATTCTTCTAGGCTGGCCAGTGTTCGGTGTTAATAATTAGGCATCCATCCTCTGGAGGGGCCAAATCATTAGGTCTGTGTCCCTGTAAGTAAAAGAAAATTAAAAAGAAACCAATGTCGATGAGAGTGGTTATGAAAACATGGAAGAAAGGAAGGAAGGAAGGAAGGAAGGAAGGAAGGAAGGAAGGAAGGAAG